>CM071869.1:20236319-20290503 GCA_036759665.1 Gynandropsis gynandra | reverse complement strand
GGCTTGATTGTCACAATGCATAGTCATTGGTGATGATGTCTTTATGCCCAAGTCCGTGAGAATATTTTTGATCCACACTAGCTGGTTGGTTAATTTCCTCATTGCCCTATACTCGGCTTCGGCACTTGAACAGGATACCACCTTTTGCTTCTTACTCTTCCAAGTGACTAAATTCCCCCCTAGGAACGTGCAATATCCCGTAGTTGATCTTCTATCCACTCGATCACCGGCCCAATCCGCATCACAATATCCTACAATCTCGGTGTTCTTGTTGCATCCCATCCACACTCCTCGATCCGTGGTTCCACTAAGGTAGCTTAGAATCCGTTCTACCATTTTCCAATGGGGAACCTTGGGAGCTTGCATTTGTTGACTCACTTGGTTCACCGCAAAACATATGTCCGGCCTAGTGATAGTGAGGTAGATAAGCTTTCCAACCATTCTCCTATAGAGTTTTGTGTCTTCAAATGGCTCATTTTCTATCTCCCCCTCACGCATGACCTTATATCCTTCTTCAATGGGTGTTCTCGCAATTCTTCCTCCTAGCTTACCTATCTCATTCAACATATCAAGGGTGCACTTTCTTTGGGATAGAAATAGCCCTTCCTTGGAACGGCATATCTCTATTCCTAGAAAGTACTTTAGTTCACCTAAATCATTAATATCAAAAATGGTTTTAAGATATACCTTAGTGGCTTCTATTCCTTCCTTGTCACTTCCCGTAATGATGATATCATCAACATATACTAGCACCACAATTATCCCATTAGGAGTAGGCAATGTAAATAACGTGTGATCGGCTTCGGATTTCCTAAATCCTCTTCCATTTAGTGTAGTGCTTAGCTTGTGATACCAAGCCCTTGGTGATTGTTTAAGACCATAGATTGTCTTTCTTAGTCTTAAAACATTCTCGGCTTTACTATATGCTTAAAACCGGGTGGTGGATACATGTAAACCTCATCTTCAAGTTCTCCTTGTAAGAATGCATTCCTGACATCCATTTGCCAAAGATCCCACGCTAGGTTCACGGCAAGTGAGAGAACAATGCGAATGGTATGAAGCTTAGCCACCGGTGAAAATGTGTCTATATAATCTTCTCCATATACTTGAGTGAATCCTCTAGCTACTAGCCTTGCTTTATGCCTTTCAATTGATCCATCACTCTTGTACTTGATTGTAAATACCCATTTGCTAGACACGGCCTTCTTCCCTTTTGGTAACTCGGATTCAAACCATGTTTCATTTACTTCCATGGCCTTGTGCTCATTTCCAACCGCATCTCTCCATACTTTGTGTTCCTTAGCCTCTTCATATGTCCTTGGTATATATGCCTCATCTATATTTGCCATGAAGACTTGGTGTTCTAGGGGATATACGACCAAAGAACATGCTGCTTGAATTGGATGAGCCACCGCTTCACAATTGTAATAAACTCTTGATGGATCCCTCCAATTTGATGGATCCCTCCTAATCCTTGTGCTTCTCCTTAGTTCTCGTTCCTCCTCTTGTGGTTCAACTCTCGGTTCTTCTTGTACTTCAACCCCATTTACATCAATTTCTTCTTCTTATTCCTCACGGCTTTGAGCAATTTCTTGATCATGAGCTTGCAATTATTCTTCTTGAGGATATACATCTCCTCCTTGAATATCTACATTAGCCTCGGGCTGCCCTTGATATCAATCATTTCCTCCTTCATGATCAACGACATTGCTCTCTTGTTCTATTTGTGTTCTCCCTTCATCCAATCCGGTTTTCTTTGGGAATTCAAACATGTTTATTCCAATCGTCTCCAAGATCTTTTTGAGATTCATGGACCTATCCGAAGGTGAACTTGATAAGTCTTTAAGGCTCTCGCAATTTTTCTCATCATAGTACCCTTTAGACTCTATGAATTTGACATCTCTTGATACTATCACTTTCTTTGTCTCCGGGACATAACATTTATAGCTTTTTTGCGTTGTTGAATATCCAATAAAGATTGCCTTGATGCTCTTTGCCTCAAACTTGTTTCTTAGTTCTCCTGGTACGAATACAAAACAAACACACCCAAATACTCGTAAGTGATTAACAAATGGTTTGGTTTTGTTGAGTACCTCAAATGGGGATATGTCTTGTAGGATTTTGGTAGAAAGTCGATTAATTAGATAACATGCCGTTACGACTGCATCACCCCAAAATCTTTTAGGCGTGTTGGTGTGGAACATCATTGATCTAGCCACTTCCATCAAGTGTCTATTTTTCCTTTCGGCCACTCCATTTTGTTGTGGAGTATATGGACAACTTGTTTGATGGATAATGCCATGCTTGGATAAGTGCTCCTTGAAGTTGTTACTTGTATATTCTCCTCCATTGTCGGACCTAAAAATTTTAATCTTGGCATTGTATTGGTTAGTTATATAATTTTGAAAATTTATAAAGGCTTCTAACACCCTATCTTTCGATTGCAATAAAGTAATCCAAGTATATTTTGATTTTTCATCAATGAATGTGACAAAATATTTATGATTTTCTCTAGATAAGCAAGGGGCAGTCCACACATCCGAATGAATCAAATCAAAGCATTTATCATAAATTGTGAGAGACTTAGAAAAAACGGTTCTACAATGTTTACCGAGAATACAAGCCTCACATTCATGATTTTTAAACGAGATACTAGGAATTACTAATTCTAAGGCACGAGAATGAGGGTGTCCTAATCTAGCATGCCATAACACATCATTATTTAGAACAACAAAAGACTTAAACTCATTAGAACTATCGGACAATGGTTTGGCATCTTCAAGCATATATAAGTCATCCTTGATTACTCCTTTGCCAAACACCTTGCTCGACTTAATATCCTGAAAATGAACCTCATTAGGACTAAAAATTACATTGCAATTCAAGTCATTAGTTGTTCTTTTGACCGATAATAAATTTGAAGTAAAACTAGGCAAGTATAGAGCTTTAGATTCTTTATCAAATAATTTAAGTGTTCCTTCTCCTTTAATGGGAACACCATAACCATTAGCTACTATAACATTCCCTATGACCGGTTTAATATCACTTATAAGGCTAGAATCACTAATCATATGGTGTGATGAACCCGAATCTATAATTAGTGGTTTAAGCTTATTTGATGAAAAAAGGGATTTACCGACTGTTTCACCATTATTTGCGGTTAGAGCCTTGATTAATGCCTCAAGATCTGACTTCTTGACCATCTCAGCTTGTGCACTAAACATTGACGCAGCCATGGCTTTGAGTTCTTCACCGGCAGTTTGAGAGGAAGATGCTCCAGCTTGTTCTTGCGGTTTAATTGTGTAGTTTCCCTTCTGATTTTTGAAGTTGGTTCCTCTTGGAGGTCTAAGGTGTGGATGGAGTATCCAGCACCCATCTTTAGTGTGGCCTTCCTTCTTACAATATTCACACCTCTTGTATCTTTGTTTGTTACCATAGCCCTCATTGCTGGCTTGATAATGTCCTTTGTTTGCAAGCTGGACAGTTTCTTCTTTTCCTCCAAATAAACCAAGAGACCCTTCTTCCTTTTGAATTTGAGCACATACTTCTTCAAGGCTAGGTAGAGTATCAGCCCTAAGAATATGTTTGATCAAATCCTTATAAGCTGGTCCGAGTATTAATAGCAAGCTAAACACCTTGTCTTGCTCTTTTCTTTCATTTAACACCTTGATGTCCACGGTGCTTGGCCTCAACATGTCCAGATCTGCCCAAAGTGATCTAAATTTCCAAAGTTTTGGTTGAATGTTGTACCTTCTTGGCTGAGATCATTGATGGCTCTTTTCACTTCAAATATTCGGCTAATGTTTGAAACATTACCGAAAACTTGCTTGAGAATATCCCACAATTCCTTTGCATTTTCGCAATAGGAATAAGCTTCAAGAATTGATGCATCAAGTGAGCTTTGGAGAAATGATAGCACCATTTGATTTTCTTGACTCCATTTCTTTGAGTCCACTGTAACTATTTCTTTGCCACTTTCTTCTTGAATGGTGATCTTTGGAGCTTCACTTTCTTCAACATGTTTCCAAAGACCCCTTCCTCCTAAGGCTGATTTTATCAACCTTGACCACAGCAAGTAGTTTGTCCCTTTGAGAATCACCGGAACCACCATTTTTGTGTCTTCCATAGCATTTTAGAAGAGTTTGAACCAAGACTCTGATACCATGTAAGAATATATAGATTAATTTAGAGACATTAAGAGTTTATTGTAGAGTGAAGAGAGATTGAAAGAGTTTGGAGATTAAGAACAAGGAACAAACATTCTTCATTCCATTATGACTTAGTGTTACATGAGTGTGTTCTTTAAATAGAACAACCAAGAGAATAAGTACAAAGATAATTAAGATGACCTAGTACAACTAATAAATGCAAAAGGGACTTGTCTTCAACGGCTACAAAGGGAGAAAGAGACTTGTCTTCAACGGCTACCAAGGGAGAAAGGGACATCTCCATGTTACTTATTTTTAAGTTGTACATGTGACTTTCCTTTACCCAAAATAGCAACTCCCTCATATAGCTACCAACGGCCGTCTTCCTTTTCTTCTTATAGAAGTGGTGCTATTATATGAAATAGTATTAAGAATTAATTCTATTCTTACATAATTAATCACACAAGTATAATTAAATCTCAATAATATGTAAGACACTTATGGAGATGACCAGAAGCATGTTTGAGAGAAAAATGTTTGTCAAACAAATTCTTGGCTGAAGGGATGTTCACAGTTGCATGCATTCAGAACATATATTACCAACATACACATTGGAGAACAAGAACCATTGGAAGTATGGAGTCGTCATAAACCAAGTGCGAGTCACCTTAAGGTGTTTGGAAATATCTATCATGTCATGGTTCCAACATTACAGAGGCAAACATTGGTGGAAATTTTGAGAAGGCCATTTTTGTGGCATATAGTAGCATGATCAAAGGCTACAGGGTGTACAAGTTGAAATCAAGAAATGTAGATGTAGCAGGGATGTGATCTTTGAAGAAGACAAGGGATGGAACTCAGAGGCACAATCTAAGACAAAGAATGCAGTTTGCGGTTCCAAATTTCATTCCAAGAAGGCCAAGCCATCTACAATCTGAGCAAGCAACTCCCACTGTGACATTAGAGGAAGGACAAGGGTCTGGAGGGAGTCAAGGAGAATTACCTCAGTTCAGTCCCATACCCTTCAAGTTGAGCCAGTCTAGTACTAGAGGAAGTAGTAGCGGCTCATCTAGATTGGTTTACATAATGAGGAGACTGACATACACATATGAGGAAGAAGAACTAAAGAATGGAGACACAAACCAAGTGTATGAGTGTTGCTACATGTTTGTAGAAGAGCATAGACACTGAATAGTGAAATTGCATATGAGGTTTATGTAGAATAATCTCGTGGTTATGTGATTGATGGAGTAGAGATAAAATCTTAAGATTGAAAATGGCACTTTATGAATTGAATTGAGCTCCAAGAGCTTGGTACAACAAAATTGATTCATTCTTCACAAATGAAGTATGTGGAAGAAGTTATTGTGATATTGCAATGTACTTGCAAGAAAAAGACAAAAAGATTTTGGTCAATTTTCTGTATGTAGATGATCTAATCATCTTAGAGAATGATGAGGAGATGATTGAGGAGTTTAAAGTCAAGTTTAACAAGACATTTAAGATTAGTGATCTAGGCAAAACTAAGGTATTTCATGGGTTTGAAATCAGCTATGTTCAAGAAGGATTGCTCCTAAACATGTCCAAATATGCACACCAACTACTAAAGAAGTTTGGATGTTGCATTCCAATAGTGTGAATACGCCTTTATCTCCTTTTAAGAAGAATTCAAAAGATAGGGTTTAGCATGCTGATCAAACCAAGTATAGGAGTATGGTTGGAGGACTATTCTATCGAGAGATATGGTGCCAACTACACTAGACTTGGCATTCCTATAGAGAGGAGTCTCCAAGAGTCCAAGGTGGTGTTGAGATAAATTGATGGGAGTGTGGATTATGTGTTGATGTTTTAGAGCAAGGAAAATGCTAGACTAGTGGGATTTTTGGACTCGGATTTTAGTAGGAATTTAGGAGGATTCAAGAAGCACCACATGCAGTTGTTTCACCGTTTTGAGTAACTAGAGAACTTAGAAGCAAACCATCACTACGCAATCCACTGTAGAGGCCAAATACACAACCTCTTGTGCAGCCACAAATCATGTTGTGTGGTTGAAAAGGTTGTTCAAAGTTTAGATTTGATATGTTTGAAAGTGTGATGATTCATTGCAACAACAAGGCAACTATATCAATTGGCAATAATTCAATGATCATAAGGACTAAGCACAACAAGATCAATTTTCATATTGTGAGGGAGTGTGTGAATGATTGTGTTATCAAATTAGAGCATATATTAGGTGAGGGGTAACTTGTAGATATTCTGATTAAGTCCTTATGCACAAGATGATTTGAAGAGCTGAGGAACAAGTTGAGGGTTGTGAAGAAATCAAGAAGTAGATTAAAGATGTTGATCAGTTTATTCACAAGACTAACCAAGGAAATGTAGACCAAAGCACAACATAGGAGAGCAATGTGGGGAAATGTTAAATAGTGGAAAACAAAGCAACGGGAAACAAAGCAGGAAATGAAAAGCCAAGGAATGTAAAAGAAGGACGACAAAGGAGCTGCACCAAAGGAAGGCATTGCACATACCAACACCAGAAAGCCTTGATGACAACAAAGGAGGTGTAGAAAAACAAATGGCTACTTTACCGTTTTGTTGAAGCCATATAAGTTCCATTTTATGTTAAACAAAAAGTTTATTTTATATGAACCTATATCGATCTCCTATTACTACATGGATGGTATTGGACTGAAATTGATAGAACCAAGTCATGGTTTCACCACGGATCATATATGGGCATATTACGAGAGCCAGAGCGAACGAGATTGGAAATATGCTCATTCAAATGGACGTGGAAAGGAAAAAAAATAGCTAGACAAGGACGTCAATAAATACCAAGTAAAGACTACATAATTCACCCACAAGGAGAAGAAGTTAAGAGGAGAAAGAAGCTGGAAGTCGTTCGGTTTGAGTAGATCACTCGAAAGACTTGACCGCTTGACCTGAGCATATAGCACATTTCAATTGAGCATGGGAGGAGTTGATTGAGCATAGAAGTTTCTCAGCCTAACGTACTTAAGTTTTGCATATTTTAGATTAAAGACTTATGCGGCATTCGGCCGAGTGATTACAACGCTAACCGAGAACTTTTCCGAGTTTTATTAAGTTGTTTTATTTTATTCAATTTTTCATTATTATTTGATCATTAGAAATAGAAGACTCATTTTATGATTAGATATGTTTTAATGAATTTAAAGTGTATTTAATTGTAAATATTTTTTGAGATTTAGAACTCTTACAAAGATTCCTAGTGTTTATCGACTTATCAACACTAGATCACAAGTATTGTGGTATCGTTCGTTGAGTCTAGATTTTTATAGTCGTGTTGTAGTTAGGATTTGGGACATTCGTTCCTCGAGAAGACAGGTTCAAGCTTTTGCTATCAAGTTGCTAAGGGGTTTCTGTCCGATTCCATCCATCTAACGAAATAAAATTGGTATAGGTTCATATTAAGTGGTATTATAGCCCCATTTTTGCATTAATTTATAAAAATTCATTTTTATGTAATTTAATTTAGTATTAGTTTAGTTAGTTCCCATTTAAAATTAAAAAGCAAAAAAAAAGAGCAAAGAAGAAAAAGAAAAACACTAAATGAAGAAGAACAAAAAGGAAAAAGCACCAAAAAAGGAAAGAAAATAGCGAAGGAAAAGGCACAACAATAAAAAAAAAGAAGGGTAAAAAGGAAATAGAAAGAGTTTCTAGATAGAAATATAAGTATCATGGATTAGGAAACTTAGACTAGTGTTCACTTCGAGTCATTCTTGATTTCTAAACTAAACTGAAGAGAAAATTTGAGGGAAGGACAGGCGAGTGAGTGAGAAAATTGAGTGAAACGCTTTTCAGAGAGATTGTGAGCTTCGTTCATCTTATTTGTTCATTGCAACGAATCACCGAACGGTAAGTGAGCCACTCAGTTGCAACCATAATTATTATTGATGATGGAAGAATTTGGATGCATCATGCAAGAATTTGCAATCTTCCACCAACAACACAATCAGGTAGAAGAAGAATTAAGATGAAAATTCCTATATTTGTTGGTCGAAGTGGTGCAGAAGAATACTTGGAGAGAGAAAGAAGGACGGAGTTAGTTTTTGATTGCCATCACTACTCCAAGTTAGAGAAAGTGAAATTGGCATCTGCAAGATTGAGCAACTACGCACTAGCCTGATGGGATCAACTCATGCTTTTAAGAAGGCATAATGGATAACATACCATTAGCACTTTGGATGAGATGCGTGAAATCATGAGACATCGATTTGTACCTTCTCACTATCAATGAGAGATCATTCATCGTTTAAGGCGATCTATACAAGGTAGTAGGAGCATGGAAAACTACTACAATGATATGATTTTTTTCATGATACGCGCCAATATATATGAGGATCGTGAGGCAACCATGGATCGTTTCATTAGCGGTCTTGATCCTGATATTCAAGACCATATGGAAACTCATCACTTTTTTTATATGGAGGATCTTCTTCACTTGTCCACTAAGATTGATAAGGAACTCAAACACAGAGAAAGGGCAACTCATGAGCACGAGAGGTCATACACTAGTAGTAAGATCGAGCCAAAACCCGAGATGTCAAACTAAAAACACAAGGTACCCATCAAATCCATAAGCGTAACCATGAAATTACATGCTTCAAATGCCAAGTTCATGGGCATTACGCCAAATATTTTTTGAACAAGAGGACTATGGTAGTACGTTTAGACGAGGGTTATGAGACGATATCAAATGAAGATGTGGAACCTAGGGTTTAAGAGTCGGATGAAAGTGCTAATGAGTATGAAGCTACAAAGGGTTAATTGTTGGTCATGTGGCGAGTCCTTAACCTACATGCTATAGAGGATGCAATGGATTAGTGGGAAATCATCTTCTACTCACGGGGACTTATAAAAAAAGAGAAGCTATTTTAACATCATCATAGATGGTGGATGTTGTAAGAATCTGGTAAGCAATGTGCTTGTTGACAAGTTAGGGCTCATAACCAGAAAACACTAAAACCCATAAGCTTTAGTGGCTAAACAACAGTCGGGACACCACGATACATCGTCGAATAAACATTTCATTCAGCATTAGAAAATACGAAGATGATGTTCTCTATGACATTGTACCAATGCAAGTTGGGCATCTATGTTGGAAAGCCCTGGAAATTTGATACACAAGCTCAACATGATGGCTTCATCAACAAATACACCCCTCACACTCAAGGAAGCCTATGAAAATCGATTGCCCATGTAGAAGGATGAGAGACGTGAGAAACTGAGTGACCTTCAAGTATATCACCAAATCAGTTAGGACTTGAGAAAAACTAAGGAAAATGCATGTGAGAGTAAACTTGTGGGTAAGAATTTCCTTTCAATGAGAGTGAGAGAAAAGGAAACAAAATTCTTGTTACTTCAGCCAATGAATGTACTCGCACCCAGAGAGGTGATATTCCAGAATGAATCAATTCATTCAATTTCTAATGTTGGTCATAAGTATTTGTAGGGTTCCAAGGATGGATTTAAAAGAAAGAACCACCGGATGAAGATCTAGGACTGAATGTGAAAGCAACAATGGAGCCTTGCGACCTACAGAAAAACGAAAGACTCAAATCAAAACATATGTTACCCGATTAGGCCATTACAAATTCAATTTTTTATATAACTGATTTGGCTCGTTTTAATGCAGATGAAAGACTTATTTTTGAGGTCGAATTCTCTTAAATGAGGAGGGGATGATAAGAACTAGGTCATCGTTCCACCATGTATCATTAAAGGGCCGATTACAAGAGCTAGAGTGAAAGTGCTTTGGAATGTGCTCACTCAAACGGATGGGGTGGACCATGATATAAAGAAGTTATGAGTCAAGACTATATGGTTCACATAGAAGGAGAAGAGACCAAGAGGAGCAAGGACTTACAGGAGCAAAACACGCTCAACCCGAGTAGAGACGTTCGATCAAAGAAAATTCTCTAGACAAATAGAATGATCGTAGGACTTGATAGCTTGACCCGAGTATAGCACAGTTCAACTGAACGTGGGAGGATTCGATTGAGCATAGGGGTTGCTTGGCCAAACGTACTTAATTTTCGTGGATTTTAGGTCAAAAAACTTATCCAACGCTCAACCGCACATTTTTGCCAAGGTTTTATAAGTTGTCCTTACAAATAGAAGGTCCATTGTATGAAATTTGAACTAAGTTTTAATTAATGATAAATTCTTTTTCTTGCTATTTCTTGAGTTTAGCTATCAATCTTGGAGAGATTATGAGTGTTCATCGACTTATCAACACTAGATTGGCATCGTTCGCTGAGTCTGTAGTTTTTTAGTTGGTTTGTAGTTGGGTGTTTAGGATGTTCCTTTCTTAGGGAATAAAAGTTTGAAGTTCTACTATCAGCTTATTAACGATTTCATCAATCTAACAAAAGAATGTCGGTCTAGGTTCATATAAAAAAACTCCCTAGAAACCTGGTAGCAAAACCTTGAACTTGTTATTCCAAAAGGATGAACATCTGAAATCTCAACTATAACCCGACTAGAAAACACTAGACTCAGTGAACACCACTACAACACTTATGATCTAGTGTTGATAAGTCGGTGAACATTTTTAAATCTTCAAGAGTTTGGTAGCTAAATCTCAAGAACTAGCAAAGAAATCTCTTTATAAGATAAAACTTAGTTTAAAATTCATACAATGTAAATTACATCAAAAAAAGGTCATGAACATCAAAAAAGGTGTCCTCATATCTAGTATATTATTCATGTAAAGTAAATTACAATCACATATCTAGTATATTATTCAAGTTTGATAATTGTTTTAACTTACAAGAATTCATTAAACATTTCAGAAAGGTCACTTTGTTTCTATTGACATCTACAAAATATTCAATCAAAACCTGAGTTCACTTAATACAAGCATAGGCATTGAAATGTAGAACATACAAAATCAATCATGTAAAAAAACCCAAAATTTCGAAGGCCCGAGATACCGCTCGATCGAGTTAACATGGTCAAGCGATTAGGTTAAACCCTAATTATGCCAAAATGCTTGATCGCCTATCCTTTTCCTCCTTGAGAGAAATGTCTGATCGCTCAATGCAGCACTCGTCCAAGGATTGTGTGACGAACATTAGAATAAAAACAAAGAGAGAGATGGTGTTTCAGTTCTTGTTCTTAGTTTCTCACTCACCGATAAAGGATCTCTTTTCCAATGGTGACACATGGTAGTGGGGTAGACGAGATTTGCGATGACTTCTCTGACGACACTATGCTTTAAGTTCATTCTTGCTTTCGAGATTTTGTTGGGGCGAGAAAAACTGGTTGAGAATTTATCTCTCATAATGTTGAATCCCTGATACTTGGTCGAGCGATTGGTCTGCTTTCTTTTGATTTCTAAAGATTTTTTTGTTTGTTGTTTCTATGGTTCCTATAGTAAATAAATATATATATATTTTATCGTCTAGCATCTTGAGATGTGTATGGGTTCCGTCGATTTTTTTTCTGATAGCCTGCTTTATATTGTCGGCCATTAATCTCCTTTTTGCTTGCTTGAGAATGCTTCTTGCAATCTTTTCAGTTTCTGGGTCGAGTGCCACGAGTCTAGATCTCCTAGCACTTATGGTCATAAACTAAATACCAGAAAAATAAAGAAAACAAGACAAAAAGGAGATGTTATTAGTACACTATAAATTAAAAATAAAAAATATGACCTAGATTCGCAAAATCAAATAGTTAAATCGCCTATAGTTCTCAGAAATGGTGCCAAAAACTTGATGTGTCACCTAGGTGGGATCTAATCCATCTATAATTTTAATATTATACCCATATTAGATATTCTATTCGGATTCGAATCATGTAGTGTTACGGTTGACCACAAGAATTAAGAGATATTGAAACTATTTATTTCATAAAAAATGAGGTCATGAACAAAAAAAATTGGTGTGTTCATGTCTAGTATGTTCATGTAAAGTAAATTACATTACAAATATATACAATGAGAAATTATTTCCAGATTTGAGGATTGTTTTAACGTACAAGAAATCATTAAAGAATTTCCAAAATGTCACTTTGTTTCTCTTGAGCAACTCAATCATCTTATATTGATCTACCTTTTCTCGAAGTCTAGATCTTGTTTAAGTATTTTAATCATTGATATCTCCATTTAATGGTGTACACATTGAATGTACCATCAATATATTTACCTTCTCTTGAAGTCTAAACCCCTATTCAAACATTTCAACCATTGATGTCTCCATCTAATGACCTACGTGTTGAATGCACCATCAACCAATATCATCATCCTAAACTGATTCATCTACCTTTCAATATGATCATTTGTTCTATTTAATGCATATGATCTAATCTGATCTGATGTCTCCATATGAATTATACCATATAATAATAAATTTAAGAGACCCATCAAAAATAGAATAATTAAACATACATCAAACCGTAAAACCAAAAAACAATGAATTTGATTATGAAGTACAAATAATCAAAATACATAAAAATCTAGCTAAAAGCAGTAATTAAATCTATAGAAATACATCTTAGAAAAGAACTAAAGCAAGAAAATAAAAAGAGAAAGTTTATGAACATCTCAGTTGATCTATCAATCAATAACCGCGATGAACTCACATTTGACTCATCTCTGTTGGTAGCTCGATCCATCGATGTGATCCGATAGCATTTTTTTGTTTTTTTAGTATATTTCTTATCCTTCTATCTACTATCTCCCTCCTAATTATAGGAAAACTCTTTATCCCGATAATAATTTAAAATACAAATTATTAAATGATCATAAAACTGCTCGATAGAAAATGGTTTGTTTTCTGTGTGTTTTCCCTGAAAATTGGAGCTAACGTTGATGTTATCCAGTGCATCGCTCGATTGAGTAAAAAAATGATCGGGTTAAGTGAACCTATGGTGGTAAAAATATCCTTTCGTGAGGCTTATCGCTCGGGTCGGGCGAATCTATGTTGGTAAAAAGTTTTCCTTGTCAAGCTTAATACTTAACTATTTAGTCATTGCTTGGGTTAAGTGAACCTACAAGATTGACTTCAGTGCTTCATACTGACCAAGTTAATAGTGTTTGTGCCTAAGGGATTTCTTGGGGACTTTTGCGCATCCTATCTTTACATGCTCAGTCAGATGATTTGGATCTCAAATCAAGCAATTTCGCTACTTTTTTCCTTGATTCTTGTTTGTGAATAAAATGATCCAAAATGAAACAGAAATATGCAACTAATCATAGAGTGAAAATAGTGTGATCATTGTGAAAATGATATATCAAGATGTTCATTAGCTCAATAATTGGCTACAGATGAAGAAGGACATTGCTAGATCATAACGAAGTGTTTGACATGTCAACTATTTAAAGCAAACAACAATTACTGAGCAAGATATCGCAAAGTCTGCCAATTTTGGAATGGAAAGGGGATTGAGTTACCATGGATTTCGTTATGGCACTTTCAAAGATGCATAGTTGCAAGCATTCCAATTGGTAATCATTGATCTACTAACTAAATAACTATATTTCTTTGTGACAAATAAGAATTTTGATCTGATGAGGAGAAGAATGGACTAGCATCGGTTGGCAAGTGGTCGGATGAGCAGGTGCAATGGACTACGACGGAAAAATCAGACATGCAACTGTAGGTTGCGGGCAGCAAACGGCGAGCAGAAGGACTAGCAAAGGTGACTGCGAGCAGAGGTGTAACATAGGCAAGAATGGAAACAACCAGCACAGACAACAGTGGAGGAAGCCATCAGGAACGACAACGAAGGTGGCTAGCATGAGTGACGCCAGAGGCGATCAACAAAGGTAATGGACGGTGGAATTAAACTATATTAAAAAAATTGAAAAATGAGAGATATGTTATACGTGTGACGTGAAGCAGACAACGGTAGCAGTAGGAGAAAGCAATGGACAAAGTAGAAACGGTTAAGGAAAAAAATTAACACATTTGAATCAACATTTATAATCCAAAAAATAATTTTTCATCACTAGCTCGTCTGTAAATACGAACAAGCATCCGAAATTCGTTTGGAATTGCGGACAGTTGTCAAACCTTTCGTCTACAATTTTGGACGATACAGGTTCTGTCTATAAATTTTTGCATAGAATCTGGACACACATCTATGTGCGATCAATAATTTTGGACGCTCGTTTGGAATTACAAACATATGGAAGTGGGAGGCCATAAAGTTATTGAAGACTGTCATTTTTCCGTAATTATGAACACATCTACGTGCCATCTGCAATTCTAGACGCACATCCACTGTCCATTAGTAATTATGAACGCACGTTCTGCTTTCCATCCATAATTTTTTAGTTTTGTCTAGTTCAGAATTTGTCTCCATCTCTGAAAAAGTTTTAAAAAGATGTTCTTAACATATATAATGAAAAAAATAAAATAAAAAATTAAAGATTTGAAATTAAAAATAATTAAAGTTCAATAAGATAATATTCACATTATAAAAAATTTTATAGACATAATAAATTTAATATGAATCTTCTTTAAACATATATAATTCTTGAGTCGATTTTTATATCTCTCTATTAAATTAAAATTCATATTCTTCTTCTATCTTTCTAACTATTTCATTTTCATTTGTTTCAATTTCTTCAATTTCTCTTTGAAAATTTTTTTCAATAATCATTGCATCAACATAAAAAAATTTCGGTAGGTTGTTCAGCTTGCATCGCCAGTTGTTGGCCTGCCTTCTTCATTACGACATGTCAACTAGAAGATTGTCTAGTGTGCGGATATTCAATGTAACAAATTTGATCCCCTTGTGACGCAAAAATAAAAGGCTCATGTTTTCCATATCTTCGTGTTAAGTTGACTTATGTGATACCTAACTTGTTTATTCTGGTTTTGTAACTGATGATTGGATTGAAAAAAATCAATCAAAATAATATAACCTTTAAGCCGACGTAACCTACACAAGGACAAATATTGTTATAAGTGATGTTCTAATTTTAGTGGTAAACTTTTTCATTAGTAACAAATGTAAATATGGATATTCCAATTGCAAAATTTTCTTCAAGATCCTGTCAAAATTAGGCTCATTGCTTGATTTGCAATAACTTTTATCATTTCACACTTACATCATGGTTCATCATTGACATCAAATTTCATATTCATTTCAGGTTTACAATTGCAACACAAGTTATACTCCTTATTTGTGTGATTGAATGACTTGGTACGACCTCGTATAAGAATGATGAAAAGCTCGCCTATAATTTTTATTCGTATTTTAACATGTTTCACACACTTAGACATGGTTCAGACAATAAGAGAAGTAAGTCTGGAAAAATTTGTGTAAAAGGAGCTACTCCGATTCATCTGAAGAACCAAAATTTCACAATATTCTTAAGAATATTTTGCAATTTATAATAATGATTAGTTGGACTAAAGGTGATACATTTTCACTGTTTGATCCAATGATCGCGGAAAGATCTAAAAGAAATAAGAGTGGAGGTAATGATGTCCTGACATCACATCAGATTTGGAAGTATGATCCTTTGATTTTATCATCGCAAGCCAATAAAATGGTTTTACTCTAATATCCGAAAAACATAACGATAACATTAGAATTGGAGTGTGGTTGTTAAAGATCCTTCAAGAGAAAAAGTATTACTGGATCACAAGGATACAGAAGATAAACCAAAGCAAGATGACAGTGAAAATTTTGTGGCTGAACTTAGTGACCTATCATTGTTACGTATCAAACAGTGCGCACTTCCAAATAAGTTAAATATAATACCGAATGAAGAGGTCGAAGATGATGTAGAATGTGATAATTTAGATGATGAATGTGATGATTTGGATATCGTATTTCAAAACTAATTCTGTTGCATTACTACCTTGCAAAACCTGCATTTAAAGCTCTTGTGATACACATCAACAACATTGTGTTAGAAATGAAAAGAATTGATGCTATTAACATATTTGTGTTAGAAATAAAAGAATTGATGTCTCATCATGATTGTGTTTAGTTTCGAAAATTGTTGAATTATCTAGGCTAACATCGACGCAACGCATTTGCGTTGGTAAAGTTAAGTATATTTTATTTGGTTTTGCATATATTTCGGTTTAGAATAGATTTAGGTGTAATGTATGTTACATTTAGTAGCTTTAGTATGCATTATCATATTTTTTGTGTATACATTTAGGTCTATTTTGAAGATTTACGTTAGTTTAGTTTGTTTAACTTGGGTTAAGGGCGGTTAAATTTGCTTTAGGTCAGTTTTTATTTGGTTAGATCGGTTTAGTTTGGTTAATAACGGGTTGGTTTTGGTTGAGGAATTGTTTGGATTTCGATTTAGGTCATTTAGGTTTGAGTTGGTTTAGGTTGGAATAAAGTTAGAGATTGTGTTTGTTTAGGCTTGGATTTTGGATTTTAATTAGTTCTTTTGTCTTGCAAAATGATTTAATGATCTAATGGACGTGGTTTAGCGAGTTGTTCTCCTCATGGACTTCGAGTCCCATAGGGACACAGACACGTGGATCACCATCAAGCGCTTGCCTTCCACATTTTCCACCGACGTTATCCCAACTGCAGTCTACTTATTTGTCCAACTGCAGTCTACTTATTTGTTACATCTGAAGAAAGTTTGAATTGTGGATTGGTAAACCGTCGTATTGATAAGTAATTGGGTTTTTAGCATTTGATCTTATTTTATATAATGTATATAGATAATTGAATATTTTCTTATTCGATATTGATGTGAGGTCGGGTCTAACATCATTCGTTGTATAAGACCAACTATTTTGGTTCATACATAACCTGGATTTCTACTCCACAGGCCTCCAAAAAATATTGGTGGACTATTTTGTGTTAAGTACTATTAAATTTATTAATTGAAATTTGTAATTATTTTATAATACTAAAATTTTAATTTATTTATTTATTTAAGAAAAAATCATATTAGAAACCCAAATCCATAAAATAGTTTATAATCGTTGGAAGGGTCTAGTGAAAAAGTAATTAAAGTTAGTGATCATGAGCTAGAACGAGAATTAGTTTGCCAATCCACATTCTGAAAAACTGCCCTCTGGATTTCATATGTCTCGAGATTTGGGATGCACTTGTGAAGAACTGGTTGAGTTTGGAGTTGCTCGAGCAGGGAGATAAGGTTAAGAGAAGCCGAAAGACCCTTGTTGCACTAGATCATATGTTGTTAGCATATACATTTGATGCAAAGTTATTTTACAATATTTAAAATTTTAATTATATTTTAAGTCTAATAGTGGTTTTAACCTATTTCATTGTAGTAACTAGAATACAGGACACCTTTGAGCTTATTAGAACTTATATAGAAGACTCATAGAAACAAGATAAACCATGAGTCCTTAACAAAATGAAAGAAGTAGCTGAGGAGGTCGAGAAAAGGTATGTAAATTTTAATTTATAAATGTACATATCTGATTGTTATATAAAACATTTTAATTATTTTTTTTTTCAAGGTTAATGCAATCCCAAGATGAATCATTTACTCAAGACGAGGGCTTAGGGCTAGAGATCATGTAAGCCATGCTCGCGAGCTCCACATGATATAAGTATCAAAAGCAAATTTTATTAATTTTGAAAATATTTTTTACTCTTTAATAAAAAAAATTTATTTTTGCAAATCATCTAGCAAAACTGATGGGGACATATATTCGGTTTAGGTTCATTAAGTCATAAATCACAGAGACTTCAGGCGATGGTGTTCCCATGAATATGTACAAGGCCAGGAGCCTCGTGTGATAAGTTCATGATCTCACAGAATTGGTGGAAATGCAATGGGGCGAGCTCGCAGGATGCAGGGGAAGATAGTCGATCTCGAATTGTTTGTAAAGCTTCACCTTCAATTGATGTCACATCCTGGCTCTTTTGCACCCACTCATACTCTCATTCCCAACCCACTCCTAAAGTTTCCAATGTGAACTATAGTTAACATCGTCAATAAAGTTTCCAATGCAACATTCAACTCAATTATGTTACCTTTTTTATGCACTAACGTTGTGATTGCGTCAGTCCTTCTAATGCAGATTTGTATCATAATACCGTTACCTTATCTAATTTCGGATAAAAAAATTTCGTGTATGGACTGTCGTGGATGGTGAAGTTATGGCAAAGAGAGAGGAACAATGAGGGTGAGTAACAACAGAGCTCGCAAAGGACAGGAAGGCATGCAACAAGTCTCGAAAATCTTTATCATGCATTTTGTATTTACCTACTAGTTGGCGTGAATGGTTTAATATATTTACTTCCACTATATGGTTCGAAATATTTTTATTTGAAACAAATATTTATTTTATTCTATAAATATGTTTATGCAATGATACGTGTGTTCACCTCTTGAAAGGGATAGTAGCTACTCCTAGTTTTGAGGGTATTAAAAAAAGGATATTTAATCTTCTATTCTTTGATATGAACACGAGGTGAGGATAACAATTTAGATTAACATTTGTAGTTTTTTTTTACTTTTTATCAAAACTTTCGTAAACCATTTTTTGAAATTTTTATATAGTTGTCTAACATCGTTTTTTTATATTTTTTAAAAAAGTTTATTTATTCAATAAATTTTTAAAGTAAGTTTCCCTTAATATTGAATACATATTTCCACTATTAACCGCAACTAACATGAAAAATGCTCGTCATTTGTGGAAATATATTATGTCTTTTGTAATTGTTTCAACGAATATGTCATCGCTAGTCTATTTCATTTTCTAATGATATTTTTATCGGTTAGATTTTGTGCTAAACATAATATTCTTCTACATTCACAATGATCCTCTTATGTCTACTTTCCGATGTATAAAGATCTTCATATATTATGGTTTCCATTTTTATTTCTTTCCTTTATCCATAGTCTACTGTGTTTTGGATAAATGGACAAAAATCTCTTCAAGAGTGGACTTCGGTGAACCTAACACTCAATTTAACCAGAACCTTCGTCCAAACCTCCAACCTTTGCCCAACAACCGGTAATCCAAAATCATCGACCGACCGGCATCCCAACCCTAAAAAAAGACTGGTCTACCAAAAATTAGATCTAATTGTTAACCATAAATATTGATATCTCTTCCACCGATAAACCAAAACACTGATAACCTACACCCTTGAACAAGAAAACTGACAAAAAATTCAACCCCTACCTTAGAAATTCAATGACTATAGACCGACCAACGACCCCAAAAACTTTTGATCGATAGATGAACTTTTTGAACCTTGCACCCTTGAACTTGTTTATCGATTCCTTCCACTAGAAAACAAAAAAATCAACCTCGCTCAACCTTTGAGCTTGAGCTTCAACCATGTTTTCACACAAAACTACAAAATCTCAATCTCCTATCATTTAATGTTGGATGATATCATTGTATGATTTAACATCCACTGATAAACCTGGCTTGGTTTTCTCGCGACCACTTTTTCGTGGTGATAACTATGATGAATGAAAAATTTACATGCATTATGCTTTGAAATCCCACAAAACGTTTGGCTCTATGTATGGATAAATATCTCGACCACCTCTTAATTCAGGTGGGTTTGAAGATTGAGAGACAAACAATAATTTTGTTATTTTTTTATTAAGAATTCCATTGAGCCAAAACTCTAATCTCATATGTAGCAACCGGGACCAGGCATCTAATTTGCGGAATCATGTTAGCAAAATTTGTGGTGAAGACAAGAAGCAATGTGATGGCCTTTGTTATGACATCAATCAAACCAAATGAAGACAGAAGCAATGTCATGGCCTTTGTTATAAAACTCGTCTTCCTCTTGCACAACCAATGAGATCCACTCGTGCATCTTCTGCTTCACTTGTGATTGGTTCCGCCATCTATTTTTTTCATGCATCGACAATGTTGGCTATCCTAAATGGTGCCTGCAGAGGGTTAACGTTCTTTTCCTCCTTTTCTTGTGACTGGTTGAGGCCGTGAGATTTCACACACCGATCAAGTGAATGTCACTCATGCTGTGTTAATTTCCTCAAATTCAGTTGCATTGGCTCCAGTGGATCAACGAGTGGTCATCAACATCGATAATGATCAGTGAAAGATGCATGTTTTACTACTAAATTCTTTAAATATTGGAACAAAAAAGACGATTTTGAGTAAGTTGATGAGCGCAGACTATCAAGCAATAAAATGCCTAATACTCATTCACCGAAAGAATACGGGTCGATGTAATACCGGGGTTGAACTCTAAGGACTAATGCAACCTAAGCTAAGAATATAACTAAACTAAGACGGATGAAAGTGGAGATGATATGAGGTAAAATCTGAGAATCCTAAATTGAAATATAACAACAATGAGGAAACAAGATAAACTTGATAATTAAGAACACTATGGGCTTCGGGTTACCTGAATTGCAAGGGTTCAACCAACAAAAGATCACAAATCAATCAAACTTTCTTGATAACGGGAAATTTATGCTTGTAAGTATAGAATGGTTCTCCCGACACCTAAACTCCCTAACCACAATAACATGAAATCCTATCTCTCAACAGCGATTAAAACGTAATTACAATAGCATTAAGCATGCAATCCTAATTTCTGAGTCGATTAACCGACCGATCTGATTCTCATTAAACGAAACGCAATCAATAATCAATATTTATGGATTCATACTAACCTCCCAGTTAAATATTAAATCTTAAGTTACTCAGCGGCTGCACAAGTATAGAACATTCATAGCATTGATTGTAGAATCGAAATACAAGAAAATTTGAAAGATATAAGCATTAATGCATAAACATAAGCATCCCTTACAAAACCGATGTCCAAAATCCATAACTGAAGGCTTACTCATTCATGAAGTTTGCTGTAAAACAAGAGCAAATAAGAATAAACATGATAAAGAGTAGGGAATACAATGCCTCAGACTTCTCTATCTCGTCACCGATATTCTGATGTTGTTTCCTTGCTTCCCAGCTCCTCTTGAGCTCTCCTCTGTGTCTTTTTTCGTCGTCTTTCGCTCCCTCTTGAAGTTCTCAACCGCTTGGTATTTATTAACGGCACCCCACTTAAACTCTCTCGTTTTAAATCTTTTCAGGTTAGTTTGTCTGGCACGAGCACCGCACGGGCTAGGAGTTATCCCACATGGGGTCCAATTAAACTTTAACTCGAGCGGCCTTGCCCTTACCACGATTGTGTTTGCTTCTTTCGCTCGATGCTTAGGTATTTCGTGTGTTTCCTTGGCTTGATATGCATCGAGTGGTTTGTAGCTCCAAGTATGTGCAGTTGACTCCAAGAATCAAAATTATTAAGCTCGATTATGCTTTATCGCCTTAAAACCTGATTATCAACAAAAGGATTAGATAAAGGACATTCGTATCGGTTTTGTAACTATGCAAAAATGATCTAAATGTATAGCCTAAAACTAACCCACACTATATGTTATCAAATTCCCCCAGAGTTGAACCTTTGTTTGTCCTCAAACAAAACTAGAACGAAACACAAGAAGAGTCAAACAACAACTGGATACTAGCACAAGTACTTCCAAAAATCACCCATCATGCACAAAAACGCAGCAAATAAACATAGAACTAAGCAAACTTAGTTCAAACTTCTATCGATCTAAAGCCACAAGTCGTGCAATCTATCACATCACCCAAGTTCATTTCACTAATCCGTACACAACGTCCAAGCAATCTCCATACCGAATTAGCTTTGCATACGTGAGACACCTTTCCTAAATATTTTCTTCTTCTTTTGATTTTTTCAAAGTCCACACTCGGTTTCTAGGACGTCGGAGTCGGAGAGGACAGCTTTCTACTTATACCCAGGTTATCGATTATCACACTAATAAGGTTTTGTAACCTTAGAGGAGTGAAGAGGTTGCGTTATTGAAGAACCGTTTAGACCCGAACCATCGAGATCACACATTATTCTAACCCTTAGAACATAGAAAATCGCTTGAACCCACCATTTAGACCCGAAACATCGAGATCAATGCACTCATATCAATATAAGGCGAAAATAGTTAGAAGCTTATTCTATTGATAGTGAAGTGTAACCGTGTGGAATCATAAGAATAGAAAAGTAAATCTAAAAGATGTCCGACTTAGCAAAGACTGAACAGTATATATGGATATATATATATATATATATATATATATATATATACACAGACACTAGGGATTGAAACATAGGGGATGGAACTCAACTATAAGCCAAGGATTCATGCACAACAACTAGACTAGCCAATATCTAAAATTTCTTTTCAGCAAACTTAGGCTTTTGTTTCTGATTCGACAAAGTCGTGAAAAATTTACTAAAGCTCAAAGTCTCATACTAGATATCCGATAAAAATTCTAAGAAGAAGAAATAATGACATAAAATGCTAAAATAAAAAGAAGAAATCAACGTCTAATCCTAATCGCAAACATACTACTCAAAGAGTACCCCCCAGACTTGAATGGAACACAGTTCTGGTGTTCAAAATCTATGAGAGTCACTCGCATGCCAAAACTCGGGAGAAGATAAGAAAAATGAGAACATGTACATCTGGTGTATTATGCTTTCCCGAGTTGGTGGTACATATGGAAGTTATATGCGTATACTCTATTGTGGGTGATATCAAAGTGGAGAAGCTACGATAAAAGTCACACAACCCAAAATAGAAAGAAAATGATACATCATAGTAGTTGGTAGAGTACACATGAAATGCGAAAAAGGAGAAGAGTTAAGACCTAGAACCACACGAAGCAAAAGAGAAAGGATACGAAGCTCGCGTTGCCTCCCGAGAAGCGTTTGATTACGGTCTTTAGCTTGAGCCTTACGTTTTCGACGTGTGTGGGATCGTAAAGAGGAAGTATGCTCATTCCATCCTCTACGTGATCAGCATAGTATGGCTTTAACCTCTGTTTGTTTGCCATGAACGAGTCTTCATCTCCCTTGTCCAAGTCTACGATTCCATGTGCTGAGTCACCTTTGATGGTGAAGGGCCCCGACCATGGCAACTTGTGCCTCCATGGAAACAAATTCAAGTCGGAAATAGAGAGTAATACCTGGTCGTCTACCTTAAATGAGTGCGGAGGATATGCTTTTCATGCAATTTCTTTGTGTGCTCCTTGTAGATCTTGGGTGGAGGATGTGATGCGTAAATCTGAAACACCGTAGCCCGCTTGTGCTTATCACTATGCTCGGGTGGGTTCTCTATCTCAGAAATTGTACCCGTGATGGGTTTCCACCTAGCCCGCTCGTACTCGAGTTAGGTTAGCACCTCATGCGGTCTCTTTCTCCACCCCGTGAAGGCTTCGTAAAGCCTCAATTATCCCCGAGAGTTTTGCCCAAGGCGGGGCGTCTATCTGCACGCGCAAGGTACTTGATGATCGATGACTCTGCGTGGGTTCCTTGATTAGCCCGCTCGGGATTTGCAATTCTAAGAAACTTACTAGTGGCGGGGTGCGATCTAACTTGCTCGAGTCTTGCAATTCTGGTGTAGCCTACACGGGTTGTAATATAGGCACACACAGGTTAGTATTCATCTCAAGTGTTGTGAAGTACTCCATGCATTGCATGCATGCCGATGTCTTAGGTTGACTGAAATAGGCTTTTGATGCATTCTGATAGTGCTATCTCCACAAGGCGAATGTCTTGGTGTTCATATTAAACTTCCATAGCTAGTTCATCCACCTTGATATGCATCATGGGTTCAGCCATTACAGATTCTTGAGCACATCGTCGAGCTTGAATTCAATGGACTCATCTCCAAACTTTATGACTAGTCTACCTTCAACACTATATATATGTGTTGAGGAATGGTCTTCCCAAAATGATGGGAATCTTCGGGGTCATCTCCATGTCCACTACTACGAAGACCGTTGGGAACCAGAATGTTCCCAATTGTATGGCAAGTTTCATCAATATGCTTACGGGACTTTGTACGGAATAATCAGCCAAGATAGCCACCATGCGTGTGGGCTATAGATCTCCTACTCGATTGAGTTTCTTAACAAGTGACAGTGGTAGCAATCTTACACTCACTCCGATATCAATTAGTGCATGCTCAATCTCATAATCATAAATCTTGCGAGGTATGAAAAAAAATACCTGGATCAGGTATCTTCAATTGAGCATCGTCGTTTTGTATTTGGCGCTGCGGGAATGGTAGGGGTGGTGCCTCGGGGCAGGTTTCATGTAGGCCGGCTCTTTCTCCTCTTACTTATCGGTCTCCTCCTCTTCCATGCCTTGAGCAGTTGGTTGTTCATTTTTATTTCTCGTAGGCTCTTCTCTCGTGGTTGTGGAAGGCATAGGTTGCTCCATCGTCTTGTCATTCCTCATATAGATGGTGTTGACTTGTTCCCGAGACTTTGCCTCAAGCTTCTAGGGAGTTGTCCAGGCTGTTGGTTGGACCCTTGCGCAAGATGTGTCACTTGCATATCCAGGAGGTTCAGGTGTGCTTGGAAGCTTTCCATTTGTTTCCTTATGTCATCTTTATCAGCCTTGATTCCTCCAAGCGCGTAGCCCTTATTCTTTTGGAAGCTCTCCATTTGTTTCCTTATGTCATCTTTTTCAGCCTTGATTCCTCCAAGTGTGTAGCCCTTATTCTTTTGTTCCTGCAGCAACAATTGCAGCATAGAAAGAACGTCAGAGGTATCTGAGTGTTGTGTGTGTTGCTGATAGCTTTGGTCCTCGCCACTCCCCCTCTGCTGGAACCCTTTGTTCTGGTTTCTTATCATCGTCCGCAGCTGAAAGTCCTGCGGGTTCGCCATATTACTTGTATTGCCATAGGAGATATTGGGGTTGCTCTTGATGTAGCTGTGTTGGTAAGGACGATTGTTGATGTTGCTAACTTCTTCTATCCCCCAGCCTATAGATGCATCTTTTTGCTTTATGTGTAGACCCGCTATCATCCTGTAAATCTCAGCAACTTGATGCTTTATGTCAGTTAAATATAGGTTAGAAGCGAAACCGGTGGTTTCTTGGTCACGACCGTAGACTTGAACCTTGTTCCTACATGACCTGCGATACTTACCTCCTTTACATCAGCTCTGGATGGGAGATCACGGTTGTAATCTCCAACATTCTTTCCTCTGTCCCTTGCCATGTTCTCGATGAGGTTCTCGAGTTATTGGAAAATGAGTTGTTGAGAGAGCCACCACCCATTACTAAAATCATGAAGCGTGTGGTCTCTTGGAGTCCTTGCATGAAGCTCATGATGAGGTACTTCTTGTCCATCCCATGATGTGGACAAATACGCTGATATCTCTTGAATCGCTCCAGTGCATCATGTAACTCTCACCTCTTTCTTGAAGAAACGAACTGATTCGGCTCTTGGCTAGCAATGTCCTATGATCTAGGAAGAACTATTGCATGAATTGTTGATGTAGCTCATTCTATGAGATGATGGAAGCGGTGGGCAGGTTGAACCACCAACTTTGTGTTATATCCTTGAGTAAGAATAGGAATGCGGACAGATATAAGTCTTCGCGTGTGACTCCCATACCCATTTTGGTAGTGCCACAGAGCATCTTGAAGTCAGTGTAAGGTGTGCATTCGAGTCCTCATTCCATTCCTCTAAAACCAAAATTGCTGAGCATGTGAATGAAAGTCGGTTGTAGCTCAACTTGGTTTGTCGTCAGATCAACCATGCATGATCGCAACTAGGTATCCCCTGGAGCTATGTAAGCTCCGTAGGTTTCTTTGGCAGCATCTATCTCGGGTTCAGTAGTGTCGCCTTCTCTGTTTCTTGTATTGGAGCTCGTGCTCTCAGTTTCTACCTCCTCGGAACTGTGTGTTTCTAGTGTGCTCTCTGTATCTATTTTTGTTTCAACATCTAAAGGTTCAATTCTCTTCTTCTTGTGCAAATCTTGTATTGTTCTTTCAATCTCGGGGATCATATATGAGTAGCTTATGGGTGAAACTTCTCATACAATGATACCTGGACAAGAATAGACAAGCAACCACAAACGAAGTATAAATCTAATGTAAGTAAGGAAGACTCGATAAAGAAAAAAGAAAAAATGCAGAAAAACAATAAAGACTCCGGAAAGGACTAACTGTTAATCTAGAAAATTATTAATCTAGGTCGTAATTAGTCCCCGATAATGGCGCCAAAAACTTGATGAACGACGATCTATCAAGCAATAAAATTCCTAATACTCACTTACCACAAGAATACGGATCGGTGTAGTACCAGGGTCGAACTCTAGGGACTAATGCCACCTAAGCTAAGAATATAACTAAATTAAGATGAATGAAAGTGATGATGATATGAGATAAACTCTGAGAATGCTAAATTGAAATATAACAGCAATGAGGAAATACGAAAGACTTGATAATTCAGAACACTATGGGCTTCGGGTTACCTAAATTGTAAGGGTGCAAACAACAAAAGATCATAAATCAATCAAACTTTCTTGCTAACAGGGAATCCATGCTCGTAAGTATATAATGTTTCTCTCAACAACTAAACTCCCTAACCATAATAACATGCAATCCTACATCTTAGTAGTGATTAACATATAATTGAAGTAGCATTAAGCATGCAATCCTAATTTCTGAGTCGATTAACCGACCGGTCAGATTCTCATTAATCAAACTCAATCAACAATCAATATTTTCGCATTCATAATCTAACCTCCCAATTAAACATAAAATCCTAAACTATTGAGCGGCCAACACAAGTATGGAACGTTCATAACATTGATCGTAGAACCGAAATACAAGGAACTTTGAAAGATCTAAGCATTAATGCATAAACATAAGCATCCGGTACATGCATAAAGGCTTAGTCACTCATGGAGTTTGCTGTAAAACAAGAGAAAATAACAATAAACATGATAAAGAGCAGGGAATATGATGCCTCGGACTTCCCAATCTCACCACCGATGTTTCGATGTTGTTTCCTTGCTTCCAGCTCCTTCTGAGATCTCCTCTGTGTCTTTTTTTGTCCTCTTTCGCCCCCTCTTAAAGTTCTCAACCGCTTGGTATTTATTGGTGGCGTCTCACTTAAATTTTCTCGTTTTAAACCCTTTTCAGGGTAATTTGTCCGGCATGAGCCCCACACTGGCTAGGAGTCACCCCGCGTGGGCTACTCTTGAGCTTCAACCCGAGCGGGCTTGCCCTTAGCACGAGTCATGCTAATTATGTTGGAAGTGAAACCCGCATGGGCTAAGAACACCACCCCGCACGGGTTGATATCTTTTCATGGGGAACGGTTGTGTTTGCTCCTTTCGCTCAATGCTCGAGTATTTCGTCTGGTTCCTTGACCTGAATCTGCTCTGAGTTGTTTGTAGCTCCAAGCATGTGTAGTTGACTCCAAGAATTAATATTCTTAAGCTCGATTATACCTTGTTGCCTTAAAACCTGAAAATCAACAAAAAGAGTTGATAGAGGACATTCGTATCGGTTTTGTAACTCGTGCTATGCAAATTATGCGGAAATGATCTAAATGTGTAGCCTAAAACTAACCCACATTACGTGTTATCATAAGTCTTACGAAATTATGTGGATTTCGGGATGCTCTCACCTATGACAGGCAACTTGGATTCTCTTTGTAATATCACTACAATGCAATCTTGTTCCATCATTCTTCCATATGATCTTGAGAATTTTGTTGTACAGTAAGGGGATGTTGCATTAAGCTCTAACAGGTGTTTTAGTAAGTTTGCTTTGTACAAGAGCTTACCCATAACCCAATATTGGTATTTAGTGGCTTGGGCAACGAGATTGTTGATTTAATTCGCTAAAAATTATTGTGTCATTCAGGATCGATTTACCAAGATGTTGATTGGAGTGAATAAAAAACGATCTTTTAGGTTTTCGGGTCCTTCTGCTATGCACACAATCCTAATACATTTGGGGACGAATTTCGTAGTCGGAATCACCATTGTATTTTTGTTGGATATCCAAAAGGGAAGAATGTATGGTGATTATACAATCAGGACAACAGGATATTCTTCATCTCCAAGGATTTTTTTTCCTGTTCCAAGCAAAACCCACGAAACAACCAACTGCTTGGCACGGAAAAATCCTTGGAGGTACAAGTATTTGAGAAGTAACAAGGTGCAATAGATCATGAAAATATGATAAGAACCTATATTAATTTAAAATTTAATCTTAATAATATTTAGGTTTATTTTACTTTTTATTTTTTTTCTCTTTCGGCGGTATAACCAAATTGAAACCGATGGTCTTGTTAGTGGTTGTGTCTCAAGTCTATAGATTCTCTAGAGTTATATACATATCCCTAATATTGTGTGTAATAATAAGTTGTTAAAATATGTACAATCATACTTCATTGAAGGATCAAACTACTGGCAGAGACAAGTAAAAGGAGAGATCATGGCAATGACTGATCGAAAGATCGAATAAGCTTTCCTTACCCTTTTTCACTTGTTTATCATTGTAGCTCTCTAATATGTAGAATAATAGGTTTGATCCATGCATTAGGCTAGAGTTATGTGTGTTTGAACTCAATGTACTTTATGAATGTTCTTTGCTCTTAGGGTTTTATGTATGTTTTATTCATTCGATTCTTGATGGGCCTCTTGAATTAATTGTCACATGGTATAATTATTTTGGAGACATCATATTACGCTATATAGTATGCATTATATAGAACGAATGATCATATCGAGAGGTAAATGCATCAATTTAGGGATGATGATATTGGACGATAAATATTCTTCGTCTACATCCCTAAAATTTTCATATTGTTCACCAATATATTTTATCTAAACATTGTAGACATCATTTAGTTTTTCTAGCATTTGAATCACTTCGTGAATTTTGGTCATCGTAAATAAAATATAATTAAATAACTTTTTATATAACTAGAAATAATTTATGATATTATTGACGAATTTTAGTAGATAATTATTTTTAAATAAATAAATTTTTATTTTGATATTTGACCAATTTGATTGTATATATATGATGTCATTTACTATATTCAATATAATCGATTGTTTGTATTTTAGTCAATTTTGAAGGAATATTTTTTTATTTTTATATATATTAAATTTTTCATTGATTTTTTTCCTATTTTATATTCGTTTGAAATGTTATAATTTAGACCAAATTATTCTAGAAAAATGGATAACAATTTAGACCAAATTATTCTGAAAAAAGGTAAATAATAATTGAAGAAAATACTCATCATCTTATAATTTTGATTTGATTTATATAATCATGAGTGAACGAAACACTAAAATGCAAATATAACCCCTCGAACAAATATTACTCAAATATGAATCTGATTATGGCAACATATATTGGTACATTGGCGATACTGGTAGTAGAGTTGGTCAACATACTTGCCAAAATCTTTCGCAACATTTACAACCATGACATTCGCTTTGCCGTTGATTCTTCTCATATGTTTTTCATTCCTGAAACTTTCATTAATAGAGACTACATTAGTAGCACCAGGAAATACATCCGAAATTCAAACAGAAAACAATTATAGAGTGCACACAAAGTAAAACCTAATCTTCGCCGAAATTGCTATAAGAAAACTTATGAGATAGATTTCTCTTGTCGGGTTTATTACTCACGAATATAACATTTCAACATCCTCCAATACCAGTCTTCATCTTACAATGCAACATCCAACATGCAATATCTTTTCATAAATAATGACCAAAGTCATATTTAACCTATTGTTTTTAACTATGAAAAGAATTTCTTCTATATTTCAATAAACATTTCTACAATTTTGTCAATAAATGAAAATAGTAAAATTATAGATTATAAAAATACTTTAGCGATCTAATTAGTTTTATTATAAAATATTTTGGACTAAATAATTGAAATTATATATCATAATTATTATTAGTATTGTTTTATTGATAACATAAGAGATATAAAGGTGTGTTTTGATCTTGACTTCTAGATTGAATCGTTGTCGAACTCATTCTTTGATCGTTGCTTTGTCTTCTTCCTTTTCATGTTATGTTCATTCGAAAAAGATGAACGGTGATTGTCACTTCGTCTTCTTCTTCTTCGTCTTATTTTCATTTGAAAAGGATTAACGGTGGTCCCTCCTATTTCACTATGTATCCGTGTATATATTTTTCTTTGGTCGAATCACTTTATGAAATCTTTTTTTTTCTTCATGATGCCTTTTTAATTTCTCTTGCTCCCAGATTCGACTAGTTGAATGTTTATAAATTAGCAATGATGTAGATAATGCTCCAGTTACAAAAGCATTCGTCATCAAAGCGTCCTTTCACCATATTCTTCGAGATCCGAGGTCGTTCTTCCAAACTTGCGTTTCCATTATATACAGTGATGTCCTAAAAATTAAGGGAGGAATGGGAAACCTAAAATACTTACCTTTCCCAGCTCTCTCCTCACTCTCACCTTCTTCTTCTCCTTATAAGGTAAGGAGCAGTTTGTGTTCCTCTAGCTTTGTAAACTTCAAGACCCGTGAAAATCATAGCAGAGATGTTACTCGTCTTTTGACTAATTTAACCACTAAAGAGAAATCGAAGAAACGAAGAAGACTTCACTTATCTCATTAATTAAAATATTTATTTATATTATTTAATGCCTTTATAAAAAAATTGTATATTAAAAGTATCGATGAAAAATTATGTCGTTACATATTTATTCACAACTTTAAACATTTGAGTGTTTTGGCTTTATGAGGATTGAGGGCAATGTGGAGGGCTGAGAAGCGAGAGACTTTGAGGAGACAGGGATTTTTAATTTTTAATATATAGATTTGTAATTTTGATTTGCTTTATGTGATTATTATATATGAACACAATTTTTTTTCTATATGATCATATTTTTCATGAAATTAATAGTTTCAATCTCCGGTATTACATGATTTATATCCTACGAAATATCTAATTTTGATATAAATATTAAAATTTAAGATGCATTAGATTACACCGAGACGATACATCAAGTTATTGGAGATTAAACTATCGATTTATTCAATCCAAATCATTTTTTTTTCATTTTTTAAGTTTGCTTTCGAAATCTCTTTATTGCTTTGTTTTCTTTATGTTATTTGAATGCACCTAAACTAAACCCAAAGTGCTGACAAATCCAGAGTCGTAGCACTCAATCCATTGAATCAAAATATTGCAAGGACCATCTAAAGCAAACAAATAGGAGACCAATGGCTAAGAACTTTCAAATACGTGATTTTGGAGGAGGAGACTTACGGAGCATATACAGCTCATAAGCACACCCAACTCCTAGCACGTATTCTATGATCAAACACCAATCGTAGTCAGTTTGAGATTCATCCATTATTTTATGCAGATGTTGAACTAAATCGCATGTTAGGGGCAATCAAATGAAGATCCGAACATCCACCTTATGAGATTCAACACGGTGCGTGATGGGTGACGCAACCATGTTATTAGCCTTCTCATTTCCCTTATGGATAGAGGGCAAAATTATTTTTACACTTTGGCGTCGAATTCTATTTAATTTTTAAGCGAGATTGAGGAGCGGTTCTAATGAGGATGGGATCTTGGATCAACCACAAGTTGCACTAGGACAAATAAAGAGGGCAAGACAAAGGAACTTTGGGATGTGTTCGCCATTTGGACATGAAAGGATGGATAAAGACCCCACGAGGATGTCAACGAACACTTAAAAAAGACTACAAGAGGTCCCTACAATGAGAGGAGGTATAGAAAAGCAAGAAACTAGATGATCAAACAATGCTCAAACATAGCATTATAGTGCTTGGACATAATGCTCGGCCAAAGCAAGCAAATTCTCAACCCGAGAATTTTCTCTTGACCAACATGCTTTAGTTTTTTTAATTTTAGGCTTGCAATAAATGTGGCGCTGGACAGAACGATTGACCGCTCGATCGAGCGGTTTAATCGAGTTTAGTTAAGTTAGTTTATTTTATATAGTTTCCATTAATGTCTGGTCCTTATAAATAGAGGATCCATTTTATGAAATTTTAACGAAATCTTAATGAATTGAGAGTGTTTTTTCTTTGATATTTCTTAAGATTTAGCTACCAAACTTTTGGACAGGATTTGAATATTCATTGACTTATCAATATTAGACCACAAGTGTTGTGGTGTTGTTCGCTCAGCCTGAGGTTTTATAAGGTTGTACTTGGGGCTTAGGATGTCCTTTCTAAGGGAAGAAAATTTCCAAGTTCTCATTCGGATTGCTAGGGGATTTCATTTTGTTTCCACCTATCTAACAAAATAACATCGATCTAGATTCATATCAGATACATGATGAGGTTCTTCCCACCTCATAAAACACAGACACCAAAGAACAAGATCAGTTCCTTCTATCAAGATGATAGCGAGATACTATATGAGGAGAAGTTATTTTTGGAGGAGAAACAATGCGTTTTTGGATCTGCGTGCTCCCTGGGGCACGGGAGAAGTTCAAGGGCTACCACCGTGTACCTCATTTCAACTTTTATTAAAGGACTGCGAGAGGACATCCGTATATGGATCAATGCATCATATGAAGGATAAATACATGACCTCCACTTCACTCAGCTTGAGAAACACATTGAGAAAATGACCAACGAGAGGAATGCTCCAAGCAACTATGTGAGGAGAGTTCCACCAAGGCATTCATTAGATGAGATCTCAACCCTCCGAGTCAAGCTAGCTGAGATGGAGCTTCAGATGACCAACATGAAACATGGAGCATCACCATCGATGGCTTCATGGGTATCAAGGCGATCGTTGAAAGTTATACATGGAAAAATAAACGAGAGAATATGCAAACTATGTGGCGACCAACCCGTACTAAGGTACGTACAATCCGAGATGGAAAAATCATCCAAATTTCTCCTGAAAAAACACTGCTAATGTGCAGAATTCATTGTAGGGGATTTATATGCCTTAAACATACTAGAGAAAACCTTCAAACATAAATTTTCAAAACAGGTTGGCACATCAAAATCTAGCCTACCAACAAGGGGAGTTCCAATGGAACCACAACAATTTGAGGTGGAAGACGAAATCAAATCTATGTTTTAAAAATTAACGCGTGAACACAAGACTCATGGATCATAGCTTTGTGAAATGAAGGCTTGACACGATGACTTCAAACAAGTGATAGGACATTAGATTGAAGGAATCCATACGCACCGTAAAGTGCTAGATGATAAAACTGCAGAGTTTGCCTTAACATCATCAAGAATAGATGGGATTCTCCCAAGAAAACTTTATTAAAATCCCCTAGAGTAGAAACAGATATGGTCGAGCTCGAGACTTTAAATGATCACCTCTTAAGAGGAAACCCAGACTTTTAATGAACACTTTTGATTTTCCTTTTTGTTGGATTTATTTTTGGAAGTATTTTTTTTAAATCCATTAATGTGTTTCTTTCGTTGCATGAACCATAGAAAAAACTAACATAAAAAATTCGAGAAAAAGACAAAAAAAAATTGAGAAATTCCTTGTTTCGAGTGATGCAGAGTCAACTACTTGATTGGCCGATTGTTCAGGGTTTCCAATTTTGTGTTTCCTTGCTGCTAGGCGTAATTCATTTTTTCCATGTCTTCTTGCACCGTGCATTCTTTCGTTGCATGAACCATAGAAAAAACTAACATAAAAAATTCGAGAAAAAGACAAAAAAAAATTGAGAAATTCCTTGTTTCGAGTGATGCAGAGTCAACTACTTGATTGGCCGATTGTTCAGGGTTTCTAGCACCATGAAGAGTAAATTACTAGTTAGTTTCTCTCGCCTTACCAAAATCTCCTAAGCAGAAACCTACCTCAAACCAGTGCCATTTGAGAATTCATTGCGAAGCTCCTCTACCCAATTGTCGTTTGTCACCATTGTAAGGAGGATTATTTATTAACGAGTAAGAAACTGAGAACAAGCATTTCATTATTAGCGAGTGAGAAACCAAGAACAAGCATTTTTTTCTCAAAAAAGAAAACATTGTATGTATGTTCCTATTTTGAGGCTCGTCACATAGTGCTTAATCAAATGTCGTATCAAGGGACCGAGCATTTATGTCAGCGAGGAAGACGATCTGCGATTGAGTGCTCGAAAAATATTAGGGTTTGGCCTAATCGCTCAACTATGCTAACTGAGGTCGAAAATTTTTTGAGCCTCGCATAAAGTTTGCATTTTTTTCTTCATAATTAAGTCTAAAGAGGAGTAAATTTTCACCTTAGCCACTACTTAGGTTGCATATCAGATTTCATTGAGAATCTGTTAGACATGAGCATGTATACATTTAACTTAGCCATGAGGTTATCAAGACTTGATGATGTATAGGAGACTAGAAATTCTTTCTTGCTCCGATAGTTACGTATATCGAACCCAATATTAACTACATATTATGAAAGAAATTTCGAATTTAGTCGAATTAAAAAACTCAAGCTTAGGATTGTGCTTAAATCTTAGTGTCATTTCCATTCTTTGGAGCATTGGGTCTTTTTCATCTTATCGTTTTTATACTCATGAGATAAACCTTTCACTCGAACAAGAGCTAAGCATCTCGTCCGGAGATGGAAGCAATTATCACGTGAGAGGGGATACCCTTGGTTACCCATTTCAATGATTATAATTCTATATACGGAGAAAGAAAAGACGAAAGGGCCACAATTAAATAGACATACATTGCAGTCTTCAAAAAGCCTAAGCATCCCACGTGGTTTCACCACGGGAAGAGATGAAACGCTAAGTAACAAATTATCGGGAGTATATCTAAGAAGAGACGAGAATGGCCATGGCAAAGCATTTATGCTCTAGTACATAAACAGTTGGCTGAACTTTGTTTACATCCATTAGTCTTCCCAAGGAGTTTAGGGTTTCAGAGGATAGGACATGATGGAGTGATATCATTGGACAAACTGTTCTATCATTCAGCTTGATAGTTTTGATGTTCTTCTTTTAAAATTGCATGTGATCAGATTTGTTGTTCTTCAGATTGGATTTGAGAAAACTAGATTGGTAAGATTGTGCGGGGAATATCAATCCAAATAATTCATTTTAATCAAAAAGTCTTGACCAAGACAAACAAATGAAGACTTGGTCTCAGCTGGAAGGTCGCGATGAAGGAAACACACGGTTTCAAACGAAGGGTTACCGCTATCAAAAGCAATCAATAAGTCTTCTTCAACCTCGGATAGATTCTCTCTCTTCTAACGATTCAATCTACCTCGGATGGATTCCCTCTCTTCTAATGATTCAATAACAGATTTTGTTATTGATCAATCTGTTATTGTCAATCTTGAGTTCTTTAGTTAAGCTGAGCCATTGTACTGCTATATATATGTGATGTACTGAGCTTTACAAAATATGAAAATATAGATATTGTTTTTCGATTCTTCTTCTTTAAGATCTCTCTATCTCTCTTTTCATTTTTAAAAGATTCACAGGGTATCAAAGTTTTAAGATACAGAGTGACCACTCTTGATCATGGCTGCAAATAAAATTGTGACAGAAAATCAAACCCAATATCCGTTTCCAGTGCATATCAAAAATTTAAACTTTGTAACTATAAAACTTACGGATTCCAACTTTCTCTTCTGAAAAGCTCAAATCGAGTCTTTTCTCTGGAGTCAGAAACTTCTTGGGTTCATAGACGGTACAATACAAGAACCACCCTAAATAGTTCAAGAAATCAAAGATGATATTGCAACAGACATTCAGAATCCAGTTCATGACTCTTGGTTACAAAAAGAACAACTTATCATGTCCTGGATCATTGGTACACTATCTGAAGATGTCTTCAGTCATGTTGTTGGTAAGAATTCTACAAGGGAGGTATGGTATTGCCTTAAAACCATTAAATTCAAAGATATGTTGCCAGGGAATTCGATTTACTGGCTTCTTTGCAACTTCTAACTAAAGAAGGTAAAACATTGGTTGAGTATTTGAGCCAATTCAAGGCTATATGTGATAAGTTGGAATCAATTGGTAAACCAGATCAAGAACCTATGAAGATCTTTAGATTAATTCATGGGTTAGACAAAGAGTATGAAGCCTTTGCAACTGTAATCTAGACATCAATGCACAAGCCTATTATTCCAACCTATAAAGATATTGTATCTCAACTAAACAGTCTGATACTTGGCAGTTCATCCAGCCAATTCACTAATGTCTCTCATCATTTAGCTTTTCCTGTTCAATCAAGATACAATTCACAGAATTGAGGATTTGGAAGAAGGAATTTCAACAACAGAGGAGGTAAACCAATCTTCAGAGGCAATAGAAACTATACCACAAGAGGAAGAGGATTCTCTCAACAGGTTTATTCACCTTATGTTCAGAAGTTACAAAACTCAAATAACAATCTGCCTAACATCAATAATTCACAACACTCTTCTACAAGATTATTATGTCAGATTTATGGTAAGACAGGACATGATGTCCTACGGTGTTGGCATCATTTTGATAACGCATTTCAAAGTGGTGATATACCACAAGCCCTCACATATGTCCAGATGAATCAACACTCTCAAACAGATTGGTTTCCAGACTCTGGAGCATCAGTTCATATCACAAATTCTACACAACATCTTCAAAATCCAGCTCCATATGGTTTATCAGAAAGTGTGATGATTGGTGATGGTTCATACCTTCCAATTTCATATGTTGGATCTACTGCTATTTCAACTTCAGAAGGTACTTTACCAATTAATCATGTACTCGTAGTTCCTTAAATTAATAAATCTCTATTATCAATTTCAAGGCTTACCCAAGATTATCTTTGTGAGGTTATTTTTTATGCTAATGGTGTTTGTATTAAGGATTTAATATCACAGAAGATTCTGGCCAAGGAAACAAACATGAAGGAATCTACATGTTGCAAAAATCACACTTTAAGGCCTTCTATTCTACCAGACAATGTTCAACAACACATGATATTTGGGATCATCATTTAGGTCATGCTAATTACAACATTATACAATAACTCAGTAACAATGATTCTATTAAGATCAATAAATCATCTTCAAATCTGTGTGAATTCTGTCACCTTGCTAAAAGTAGTAGATTATCATTTTCTGATTCTGATTATCATGCAAAAGAACCATTAGAAAGGATTCACTGTGATTTATGGGGTCCTGCACCTACATCTTCAGTACAAGGTTTTAGGTTCTATGTCATTTTTATTGATAATTTCTCTCGATTTTCTTGGCTATATCCTCTAATACACGAATCAGATTTTTACAATGTTTTGTTTCGTTTCAAAAGATGGTGGAGAATCAATTTTCTTGCAAAATTAAGTTGTTTCAAAGTGATGGAGGAGGTGAGTTTAGCCGCATTTTGTTTCAAAAACATCTTTTGCAGCATGGTATTAAACATCTTGTGTCATAACCTCATACACCTGAACAAAATGAGTTAGTTGAAAGGAAGATCGCCATCTCACTGAATTAGGACCAGCTATGATGTTTCATGCTCTCAAATATTGGGTAAAAGCATTTTACATTGCAAACTACATCAGTAATTTGTTACCATCTTCTTCATTGTTCAAGAAAATACCATATACAGTCTTGTTTAAAAGACAGGTAGATTACTCTGCTCCTAGAATTTTGGTTGTTGTTGTTGTTATCCGTGTGTTCGACCTTATACACAGAATAAATTTGATCCAAGATCTTTAAAGTGTGTTTTTTGGATACAATAAGAAATATAAAGGATATCGATGTCTCTATCCTTTAACATTTAAAGTATATATTACTAGGCATGCAATATTTGATGAACATAATTTTCCTTTTCAAGACTGTTATCAGCATTTAGTTCCACAAGTTGATACTTCACTGTCAAAAGCATGGCAATTGGGTTTCATATCACAATCTCAGTTCATCCCAAATCAAACATCACAGACTGTTCTACCAAGGTTCCAAAGTCCTTCCTCTGTTTTTGAAATAGTCTCTAATAAACCAACAACTGCAGACCCTTCATTACCTTCTTCAACAGGGTCGGATAATGTTTCTCAAATCTCTCCATTATCAACAGAAGGTTTAAGTTCTTCTTTTCCTTATGATGAAATTATATCTACTGATTTAACACATTCAAACTCTATAGTTGAATCTAATTCAGCAAATCAACATTCTATGATTACTAGAAGCAAGTCTGGAATTTTTAAACCAAATCCTAAATATATTTTGTTTGCTGGTATGGACATTCCAAAAAAACCAAAATCAGTTAAATCTACTTTAAAACATACTGGATGACATCAAGCAATGATGACTGAAATGGATGCATTACAGTTTAACAAGACTTGGTCTCTAGTTCCATACTCTGCTGACATGAATATTTTAGGATGCAAATGGATTTTTAAGACTAAGCTTAATGTTGATGGATCTTTGAACAAGTTAAAGGCCAGATTAGTGGCCAAAAACTTCCATCAAGAGGAAGGTATTGATTATTTGAAAACGTTTAGTCCAGTTGTTAAAACTGCAACTATTAGAATTGTGTTGTCCATTGCAATGGTTAATAAATGGTCCATCTCACAATTGGATGTTAAGAATGCCTTTTTACATGGTGATTTAATTGAGGATGTTTATATGTAACAACCTCCTGGTTTTGAAGATCTCAATCATCCTACTCATGTATGCAAGTTACATAAATCTTTTTATGGTTTAAAACAGACTCCTCGAGCTTGGTTTGATAAGTTTAGCTCCTTCTTGCTAGATTTTGGTTTTCATTGCAGCATTTCAGATCCTGCTTTATTTGTTTATCATCAAGGCTCCGATAAGATTTATCTGTTACTATATGTTGATGATATGATCTTAACTGGAAATTGTGAAAAATTGTTAAAGGAACTTACTGCAGCCTTGACTATCAGGTTTGCTATTTAAGGATCTTGGTCAGTTGCATTATTTTCTTGGTGTTCAGAGTGTGTTTTACTCATCAGGGTTGCTTCTTCCTCAAGAAAAATATGCATTAGATCTTCTTACGAAAGTTGGTATAGTAAATTGTAAACCTGTAGATACTCCCTTGCCTTTGAAATTAAACAATTCTAACTCAAGTTCAGAGAAGTTTTCTGATGCAACTTACTTTCAACAATTGGCTGGTGGGTTACATTATCTTACTCTCACTCGACCTGATATTAACTATGCTGTGAATTTTATTTACCAAAGGAAGCATGAACCTACTATATCTGATTTTGCGTTACTAAAAAGAATTCTTTGTTATGTTAAAGGTACCATCACTCTTGGTTTACACATACATACAAGTAGTACATTTGACTTAGTTGCATTCAGTGAGAGTGATTGGGCAGGGTGTTTATCTACTAGACGTTCTACAGCTGGATACTGTACATTTCTTGGTTCAAATATACTCTCATGGTCAGCTAAAAGACAACCAACCGTTTCAAGATCCTCTACCGAAGCAGAATATAGAGTTTTAGCATCAACAACAACTGAGCTCACTTGGCTGAGTTTTATTCTTCGTGATCTTGGTATATCACAACCACGACCTTCAGTACTGCACTATGATAATCTTTTAGCTACTTTTCGTACAGCCAATCCTAAATTCCATGGTCGATCAAAATATATTGAAATTGATACCATTTGTCAGGAAAAAGGTAGCACTTGGATTAGTTCTTATCAAACATATTTCTAACACATTGCAGATTGCAGATATTTACACGAAATCATTGTCACAAGATCATTTTATTCATCTTCGAAGCAAAATGAATGTCGACTTCCCGTCGGACGTCAGTTTGAAGGGGAGTATCAATCCAAATAATTCAATTCAATCAGAAAGTCTTGACCAAAACAAACAAATGAAGACTTGGTCTCAGCTGGAAGGTCGCGATGAAGGAAACACACGGTTTCAAACAAAGGGTTACTGTTATCAAAAGTAATCAATAAGTCTTCTTCAACCTCCGGTAGATTCCCTATCTTCTAAGGATTCAATAACAGATTTTGTTATCGATCAATCTTGAGTCTTTAGTTAAGCTGAGCCATTTATACTCCTATATATATGTGATGTATTCAGCTTTACAAAATATGAAAACATAGATCATTGTTTTTTTATTCTTCTTCTTCAAGATCTCTCTTTTCATTTTTAAAAGATTCAGAGGGCAAAGGTTACAATTAACTTCTTTAAACTAGGCTAGAATCAATCGAAGGAACATGTTGGGTGTCACCAAAACTCTGATTTTTTTTCTCTATTTTGGTAGTAAATATAAAGATATATTCATTCAAAAGATTACTATCTAATTATTAATTATCGAATATCGATAAATAGTTAAATAAGTAAAACTAAATAATATTTTCACACCGTTATATTTATTTAATTAAAATATTAAAAGAGTACATATGATAAATATCTATATAGTTGCATATGTAAATATTTTAATAATTTTTAGTTGATATAAAATATTTAAAATTATAATTAAAAATATTCACTATATCAAAAAAATGTACATAATTTTTTTAATTAACGGTCCATATCTATTTTGATAATTTTATTCAAAATGCAATCGCAATAGTTTTCTACCATTCGTTTCGATCGTAATCACTATCAAACACAATAATTTTACCATTCAGACAAAATGAAATAAAACAATGTCAATCGTCGATAGAAACGCCACCAATCACAAACATAATCTCAACAATTTCACCGGTCAACACTTTTATAGATTTACTGCAGAATATAACAAGATGTCGAACCTATTTTTTTATGTATTTTCTTTCATTGTAAGTCTTCGGTTACGGAAGATTTGAACTTGATAGAAATAGAGGTTACTATTCTCGAATACGTCTTTCTATAGAAAATGTATGTTGATCCCTCGAATTATATTTGTATTAAAAAAATTTAAAACTTAAATTCGAAATTGAAACTACATTAAAAAAATAAAATGATAAGATTTGTTTATTTTTTAATTCAATTATGAGAAGTCACGTTAATAAAGTAATTACATTAAACCCGGAAATCATTGGATGTACTTCCTTCATTCTTGGTCGATGAAAGGGAATAAACCGAGATATAAGTAGTTCATGCTAGTGTTGTAAAAGTCGGCCTAGGCGGTCGACTAGTCGACACCTAGGCCTCTCCGATGTACCAAACGGCACAGTTTAATGGAAAATTAGTTCAATTAGTCGGTCGAGAAAATTTGGTGATTAGTCGGCGCCTGGACGATCGATTAGGCGGGAATCGGTCGCCTAAGCAAAAATTTTTTTAAATAGACCAAAACGGTATTGTTTTGACTATATTTAAAAAATAATAATCAAAACGACGTTGTTTTCTTTTAAAAAAAAGTTAAACCAAAATTTTGTTTTTTGCTCATTCGTTCATCTTAACAATCCCGCAAAGTTCTAATTCAATGATTTAGAGTTAAAATCATTTTGATACCAATATATAAATTACTCAAATAAACTACAAATATTAGATATTTAGATCTTTATTAATGTTTTGTTATGTTAATGATATGGTGAATTAATTTATATAATTTTATATTTTATATATAATATTTTTTATTTATGTTATTTTTTTATATATTTTATAATTTTAAAAATTCATATTAAAAGAATAAAAAAGCGCCTAGTCACCGACTAATCGCCGAGTAATTAGACTAGTCGGTAAAAACTAACCGTCGACTAACGCCTAACGACTTTTATAACACTGGTTCATGCCCATGTCGAAGAATATATTTTGGTATTCAAATAAATCATTAATCTTGTACCTTCACCAATCGTCGATAAAGCAGGACGCATTTGATTTAAAGTATGTCGTATGTATGATTACCATGTGTGAATGATGGATGTCGGGACCAGAAGATAGAGACTTTGATGAATCTATCAAAACAAACAAGTTTGGTGAAACATATGATTACACATACGATAATTGCCCCAAGCTCTCCCTAAAGCATGAAACAGTGACTTTCAGTAGAGCTTTATTCTGGTTTCAATGAAGCTTCTGCAAATCGGGCACGTCTCAAGATCTTGTCCACAACTACAGCAAGTCTGCCAAACAACCGAAAACATATAATAAGAACAGAAGAAAAAGCGAAAGAAAATATGTTTATTTACCGCATGATACAATCCTTACCTGATGCCCACAACCAAAGGCCATGTCTTTCGGATCAGTCAGGCAAATGGGACAGTCCTGGCGAAACCAAATCCAAATTAGAAAACGTTAGCGACAAGAGATTATGAATGTGTGGAACAAAAAAAACAGGCCAAAGAAACTACATTGTTGTTATCTGCACGTGAGCTTGTAGGAGGACGAGCAGTGGACGCAGTTGATGATGGGGCGCTTGGAATGTAGCTATTGCGCGGCTGAGTTGGTTTAGGAGGGTTGAAAGAAGACGTGCCATAGATCGGAGGTGGAAGTGGGACTCGGTCTATAGCCTTCCCTCTACGAGCACTACGTATTTTTGACAGAGAATATGTATTAACGACATGACCAAACTCTTTTTCTTTTACCAGCACAAGTGCTTCATCAGAAGCTAGGTTACTGCATGAGAAGTTGAAAACTTACCCCAATAAATTTAGCTCAAGGGTTGCCTTGTACTGAGACGGTATTTCCATCAATGCTGCAAGTGCGAAAGCAGCCTCTTTTCTTGATCGGTCAATGTTTTTTGACATAATCTCTGTGAAATTAACAAACTACAGATACAAACAGAACGTTAATGGTTTCTTGATAAATTGGCATCCGAGATGCTTTTGCAAGATGCCTAGTATACAAGTGCACTATTTGATCCATGCCTGGAAGTTGTCAAATGCCCGAGCAGGGATATTGTCATCGAATTGCTTCATCATGTCCCATGGGCCATCTCCAACACCAACCAATACTATTGACAATGGGTACTCACTGCAGTTTACAAGGATCTCAAAGTGTGTTTTGACCTTTCAGTAGAGGACCATAACATTGTTGGAAATAAACCATGAATAATTTCACCTGGCTTTAACGATTGCTTCTACGGTACTCTTCTCCTGTGGACTAAGTTGTCCCCGCTCGGTGTCAACACTTCGGGTCACCTTTAAAACCCAAATGCATACGATTTAAATGGAACAGAAGACAACATAGGGAAATATGATTTTCTGGATCATGTGGCAGAGAACGTCAGATTGGTTATAACTTAAAAGATATTGAGTACCTGTCCATCTGCTATAATGAGTAAGACATGGTACTGACCACCGCTTTGTTCAACTATTGTGATTGCCATTTCGACGACGGGAGCAAAAGATGTGGGTCCTGTGGACAAAATAAACACAGCAGTTTGAGCTATAAAGTACAAAAGGAAGAAACAGAAACAATTAAGGAACAGAAAAGAGGGCATTCAGTCTGAACCTGCAAGTCTAAGATGAGGAACAAGTTCCCGATATCGACCAAGCACTTCTACGAAACCATTGCAAAATCTTTCATCAGGGTAGAAGCTAAACACTTCTTGATCGTGAGTCGATGCTACAAAAAGTTTTAAATCAAGTCCTTAAATTTCATTGTAAAGATGATTAAAAAGTGAATATCTTGAAGACCTTTTATTAGATCATATACCATCTCCAAATCCAAAGCAAGGAATTAAGTTATCTTCATCAAAGGATGACAGCGTTTTCCCAACAATAGATATTGCTTCTTCGTAAGGATTTTGACTATCCCCAATGTGATGCAAGCTTCTCCGGTTGAATGACCTTGCACCTAATGAAAATACAGTTAGACCCCTTTTCCCCAGATAGTAAAGAAACAGGAGAAACCTTCATATGTGGTCAAACCTGTCCACTCGTTGCTCTTTGTGAAATCAATGCCGACAATGAGATTTGAAGACTCCAAACCAGCTCGGGCCAATGCCTCTGTAACCTGATGAAATTCCAACGCAATCATGTGAAGATGGAAAAGAAAAGGGCATAGACAAACTATGTAAGATCTGATATTGAAGCTAGCACCACACCGTACTTATTTGGCCAAATAATTTTTTCAAACCATAGGGAAGTAGATTAAAGGGAAGATCATCAACATACCTGCTCCAGGCTGCTATAATCATCATTTATCTTTGAATACTTCCTCTCCAACCTTTTCTTAGAAGCTGGAACTTGCCCACCAAAGCTTGGAGTTGGAGGAGCATAATGTGACTGAGTTCCATAGTATTGATTTGGATCGTATGTTGGCTGCGAGTAGCCATGATGACTCTGTTGATAGGAAGCAGACCCTATAGATGAACTTCTCAGAGAAGCTTTTCGTTTTGAAAGCTTCCCTCCCATCAGCTCTCAAAAAATCACTCTGAGACATCCAAGAGATGTAAAACCAGTCTCAGATTCCAAAAGAGACCGGAAAGGTTAAAGAAACATAACCGCTCGTAAAGCTTTTCACCCAGAATTCTGAATCTTCTCCAGGTGGACGCAGCAACAATATTTAAATATCCACAAACAAAGTAATGGAAGAATGAATCAGATGATCACATATAACAAGTTGATCAAAATAAGGGGTGTATCAAATGCTCCGGCCACACATGAGAAGATATATTATTTTCTGCTAATTAAAGTATAAGGAGAGACCGAGGGATTCAGATGACAGAAACAATGAAAGCAAAGTGTCCTGGTTCCTGAAGAAGTTAACAAAAGGTTCAACAGAATGGATACCACTAGACATAGAGCGCCTTTTGCACAGCATTTTCGCCGAGCTCTAACCACCATATTCTGTCTCAACGAAGATATCAATTTTGAACTTAAAGAATGAACCATGTTAATATCTGAATCCTAATTGAGTTTGCTCGAAAACCAAGAACAAGAGCTGCAATGGAGAATCTCAAGTATAATGTATCTTCGAAGTTGCTAACTTGGCTTATGGAAGTCATCAAGATTTAGTTACATTTCACAAAGAAAGATCCTAATTTCAAGAACACGCATTTCTAGCCATCTGTATTGAATGCAGAGAAAGACACAAACCCATATACATTCCTGCATGATAACCATAAACAAACTGCGAAAACCCACAAAGTTCATTCCTTAGAAATAAGTAGAAAGAAAATGGAATCAATCAAATCCCATATGCCCACCAAGCTTCTCCAAATTTAGCGACTTATGCATCATAGAAACAGAGAAATGCCCAAAAAAATACCCCTAATGACAAGCACTTCGATTAAATCTCAACTTAGAAAATATGACAAATAGCTAAATAGATAAGCACATTCAGAGGCAGACCGACACAAAAGAACCCACAATCAATTCAGCCCAAAGCTTGCAATGACTAATTTCCACGTGAGAAGAGAAAAAGCATCAAGAAACAGAGTGAAAAGTTGCAGTACCTTTTAGGATATCAAGACTTCATAATCTGAAGATATTCAAATCCAGAGAGTGATGTGTGCCTGTGTCTGCGAGAGACAGACAAACAAAACAAAAAAAAAAGCACAAAATGGAGATGAGAAGGTTGATGCTTTATGGGTGGTGATGAGGCAACTGTTGTTGCTTAGTGGTGAAGTTGGATGTTTCGCAGCTACTTCCTTTTTGCTTAATAATGGCATCAATTCACCCTTTGCTTTTGTTTTCCATTTTTTTTTTTTTTGTTCAGTGGGGTTAAATTTGCAAGTTAAATTTTATTCTAGGGTTAAAAAGTATTAAAAATTTATGAATTATCACTTTTAAAAATTAATTTGAAGTTATTTAAGAAAAATAGAAAGCCGCATATTTTTTTGGCCATCTCCGTTTTTCTTTTGGTCGACTTTATCTTTGTTAGTTAACCATTAAAATATTTCAAAAATTCATTATTTCAATTCACAAACCTGAAAATCAACCTGATTTTGATCCAAAACCATCTGATTTTGACACAAATCGATATAATTTTGATGTCAATAATGATCACAATCCATATTTTTTTTATTATAAATGATGGAAGTTTTTACCTATAAATAGATAATCCCTTAACTTGTAAACATTGCAAAAAGTCACATTTTATTCTTCTTTCTTTACTCTCTCTATCCTATCTCTCTAGTTTTATTTTTCAAGATAATATATATATATATATATTATTTATATATATAAAGTTACGGATTTATATATAATATATATATAGTTACGTATACATATTATAATATATAAAGTTACATATATATAATCCTATCCTATATATATTACACCTAATATATATATATTATACACAAATTAATATTATTAAGTATATCATAATTATATTATATTATAATCATATTTATATTATAATCATATAATATATTATATGTAATTATTTTTTGTAATATATATATATATCGATTAATAATTAAATTTTTTACACGTTATCAGAACGAGCGTTCTAATTAGTTAAGAAAAATATTATACGTTACATGTATTATTTTTAATTTCAATCTTTTTACGATATCGATTTCCAATCGATTTTGGTTTCGATTTGGATTCGATTTTCAAGTAAAAAAATTATATATAGACCATGTGGAATATATATCTCGGTCATAATATATATTATATTATATGATTCTACGGGTTCAGCCACCAATCAATAATATTAATAGTTTATGAAAATTCTCTCTCTAGGTTTCTCTCTCTAGGGTTTCTCTCTAGGGTACCTAGGGCGGTGACGGCTACTGCTGAAGGTTGGTCTCCGGCGAAGACTTCTTCCGGGCGGCGAGTTGAGGCGGCGACGCGCAGTCCCTCCTCCGGCGGCTGTACGGAAGGCGCATCTAAACGGACGGTTGTACGGTAGGCGTTTCGAACTGCAGAAGCTACCACTGCTTGTGGTGGGTGAGGGCTGCTGTGCTCGCGCATGATGGATAGGTTGATCGTCGGTTTCAGTAGTCTTGTGGTGAAACTGGATTCCTAGGATGTTTGTCTTATCGTTAGAACCCAAGTAGCTTATTTACTTTCAGTATTTTATTCTTCATCCACATTCTTTCGTTAGCAAGTTTGATTCGTAGTTCGGGTTTAGGTAGTGTTGCATAGTCTTTGTGGGATCGACACCTAAAATACTACACACGTGTCGTGCATTTGCGGGTAGATTAGGTTATTTAACTCTGATACACATCAAGTTTTTGGCGCCGTTGCCGAGGACTATGGTCAACGCGTCTTAGATTCGAACCATGAGTCCTTCTTGCTTTATTTTTGTTTTTATTTTTGCTTTTTACTTTCGATTCTTTCTACCTGATTTCCTTTCGTTCGTTCTTTTTGGTGTATGACCAGGTCGCAAGGTACTTCTAGCCTACTCAGAATCGACCCAGAGATCGAGCGAACTTGCAGATTACTGAGAAAGGGTAAGGAAGAAGATAACACAGAGCCGTCAGAACAACAGAATATGGATAATCAGAACGGCCGTGAACATGCTCAGTTACCCTTGGTAATTTGGGGCAAATGCAGCAACAGCCACTCGTGCCTCAACCACGAGAACCACAGGCTCCTCCACCACGTCGTCTAAGGGATTACGTGATGCCGAACATGAACAACGTGCAAACAGACATAAGGATACCTGCTGTTGCAAGAGAGCAGTTTGAGATTAAGCCAGCAATGATAAACATGCTTTATCAGAAGCAATTCATGGGTGGAAACCATGAAGATCCCCATCAGCACCTCAGAGACTTCCTCGAACTTTCAGGTACGTTTAAAATTCACGGAGTCTCTGAGGATGCAATCTTGCTGCGTCTTTTCCCATTTTCAATTGGGGGAAAAGCGAAAGCTTGGCTGCAATCACTCCCCGCCGGATCTATCACCACTTGGGATCAGCTCTGCACACTGTTCCTTTCACGTTTCTTTCCTCCGAGCAAGACGATTCAGATGAGGGGGGAAATCACCACATTCAGATGCAGAGATGGAGAGACCTTGTTTGAGGCATGGGGTAGATTCAAGGATCTTCTACAGTTATGTCCACACCATGGTCTCGAGCAATGGTATGTTATCCAAACTTTTTATAACGGAATTTCAGATGAGCATCGTACAACGCTGGATAACGCAACCAGAGGATCATTCATGGACCTAAGCGTCGAGGAGGCATTTGAGCTGATTGATAACATCGCCATGAACCACACCATGTGGTCAACTCCGAGAGGTATGCCTAATAGCACTCGTCGTTTATATGATCCTAATCAGAATAGAGCTGTGGGTAATGCAGCGAATGCCATGTACTGTGCATGAGCACCGCATGAGGTTGGATAACGCTGCCAGAGGATCATTCATGGATCTGAGCGTCGAGGAGGCATTTGAGCTGATTGATAACCTCGCCATGAACCACACCATGTGGTCCACTCCAAGAGGTATGCCTACTAGCACTCGTCGATTATATGAGCCTAACCAGAATAGAGCCATGGGTAATGCAGCGAATGCTATGTACTGTGCGAATTGCGGAGATACGGATCATGTAGCGTATCAATGCACAGTACATGATGATTACGAACAGATGTATTATGCCCAGCAGCAAGGCAACACACAATTCGGGAACACCTACAACCCGAATTGGAGGAATCACCCGAACTTGTCATATCGAACGACTCAACCGGTGAAGTATTCGGGGTTTCCACCAAGGCAGAATAATTTCCAGCAAAACAACCAGCAATTCCAGCAAGCTCCGCAAGCTCCTCAACCTCCTCAAGCCTCTTCATCAAACCTTGAGGCGGTGTTGCTCGAATTCATGAAGGAGCAGAAGCAGCAACAATCGATTCGAACCAAATTCGACGCGGATGTTGGGACAGCGATTAGTGAGCTTAAAACTCAAATGGAGTCTCTGAGCACTCATGTGAAGATGTTGGAAAACTCCATAGCACAACAGGCCGCCTCATCCTCTCGGAATCCCGGACAACTTCCCGGGAAGCCCGATCTTAACCCTAGCGAGCATGTGAATGCTATAACCTTGCGCAGCGGTAATGTGCTTACGAATCCACCCCCAAAAGAGCACGAGAGAGTTGCTGGAAAATCAGTAGACAAGGGAAAAGGTATTGCGAATGAGGGAGAAGCTGATTCAGAATTGGAAAAACCGTACGTAGCTCCACCGGCGTACAAGCCTCCGATACCGTTCCCGCAGCGATTGGTGAGCAGCAAAAACGAGCCAAGGTACGCACGATTCGTAGAAATACTTAAGAAACTTCAGATTAACTTACCTTTTGTAGAAGCTCTCCAACAAATGCCCATGTACGCCAAATTTCTCAAAGAAATTCTGTCCAACAAACGGCGTATCGAAGAGAGTGAGACGGTAGCACTCACCGAGGAATGCAGTGCCATTCTTCAAAACAAGCTGCCCCCGAAGTTGAAGGACCCCGGAAGCTTCTCCATTCCATGCACAATAGGTAATCTTGATATTGATAAAGCATTGTGTGATTTAGGAGCAAGCGTGAGCCTCATGCCACACTCGGTCTTCAAGCGGATGAACTTCGGTGATCTTAAACCTACCAAGATGTCTCTCCAACTCGCTGATCGTTCGGTAAGATATCCGGTGGGGATTGTTGAGAACATTCCCACCAAGGTAGGTAATTTATGTATTCCCGCTGATTTTGTTGTACTTGACATAGAAGAGGATGCTAGGATACCTATTATACTTGGTAGGCCTTTCTTAGCTACTGCAGGTGCGATGATAGATGTACAACAAGGGAAACTTTCCTTACGTGTCGGAGACGAAACGATTGAATTCAACTTGTCCAAAACCATGAACGGACCCTCCATGAAGGAGTCTTGCTTTCGAATCGACTTGCTGGACGAGCTAACGAATGACACGTTTGATCAAGTAAGTATTTTCGATCCACTCATTAGATGTTTAACTCAAATTTGCGAAGATGCAGGTCTTACCGACGAAGAAGCTGAGGCGTACGCAGAATTCATGAGTGCTGTTCAAACACTAAGCAACGTTCCACATGAGAAGATAACTCACGAAGTACAAACTGACTTCGCAGTAGAGAAGGCACCCAAACTCGAGTTGAAGCCGCTGCCCTGTTCTCTTCGGTATGAGTATCTCGGACTTAATAATACATATCCCGTTATTGTTAATTCTGACTTGAGTGTAGAAGAGACGCAGAGGCTGCTTGAATGCTTGAGAAAGCATAGGAAAGTGATTGGATATACCATCGAGGATATCAAGGGTCTAAGCCCTTCGTTATGCATGCATCGGATTCTCATGGAGGACGGGCATAAACCGTCAATTGAAGCGCAAAGGCGGCTGAAACCCCACTTAAAAGAGGTAGTGAAAAAGGAGATTCTTAAACTTTTGGCTGCAGGTATCATATATCCTATCTCGGACAGCGAATGGGTTAGCCCCGTGCATGTCGTGCCCAAGAAAGGAGGGATGACGGTAGTGCGCAACGATAACAACGAGCTGATTCCAACAAGGACCGTCACGGGATGGAGGATGTGCATAGACTACCGCAAGCTCAACAAGGCAACAAGGAAAGATCACTTCCCTCTTCCATTCATCGATCAAATGTTAGAACGGTTAGCGAATCATGCCTACTTTTGTTATTTGGATGGATATTCTGGTTTCTTTCAGATTCCCATTCACCCTCAAGACCAAGAGAAGACGACCTTTACGTGTCCTTATGGGACATTCGCTTACTGATGTATGCCTTTTGGCCTCTGCAACGCTCCGGCTACTTTCCAGCGTTGTATGATGGCAATCTTTTCTGATTTGATCGAACATATCATGGAAGTGTTTATGGATGATTTTTCGGTTTATGGTTCTACATTCGATGATTGTCTTGTTAACCTTTCTAGAGTGTTACAGCAATGTGAGGAAGCGAATCTCGTTCTTAATTGGGAAAAGTGTCACTTTATGGTGAAGGAAGGTATCGTGCTCGGACACATGATCTCATCAAGGGGCATAGCAGTCGACAAAGCCAAAATTGAGATAATCGAGAAACTTCCTCCACCTACTTCGGTTAAGCAAATTCGTAGCTTCCTAGGGCATGCAGGTTTTTATCGGAGGTTCATCAAAGACTTCTCAAAGATCACAAAACCATTGACGGAGCTGCTGGCCAAAGACGCCACATTTGAATTCTCTCGAGAGTGCCACGACGCCTTCAACACCATCAAGAAAGCACTGGTTTCGGCACCCATCATTCAGCCACCTGATTGGAGCCTTCCATTCGAGATTATGTGTGACGCTAGCGACTACGCTGTAGGCGCTGTCCTAGGGCAGCGAAGGGACAAGGTCTCTCACGTCATATCCTATGCTAGCAAGACACTAGATGACGCCCAAATCAACTATGCCACAACCGAGAAGGAGCTCCTTGCAGTCGTCTTCGCCTTTGACAAGTTCAAATCCTATCTCGTCGGGTCAAAGGTAATCGTTTATACTTACCATGCAGCACTTAAATATCTTTTGGGGAAGAAGGACGCGAAACCACGCCTCATCCGATGGATCCTTCTCTTACAAGAGTTCGACCTTGAAATCAAAGATAGGAAGGGGTCGGAGAACGTTGTTGCAGATCACCTCTCTCGCATTATTGTAGAGGATGCGAGACCTACCGACGAATCCTTGAAAGATGACAGCATATGCACAATAGACTCAGGTAACCCCATTCTTTGGTATGCTGATTTTGTTAATTTTCTTGCGAGCGGTATACTACACCCCGATCTTTCTTTTCATGCGCGCAGGAAGTTCTTTGCGGACGTCAAACACTACTATTGGGACGACCCAATTCTGTACAAAAGATGTGGGGACGGAGTCATTAGGAGATGCATCCCCGAGGAAGAGGTAGAGAGCATCCTATTCCATTTTCATGGCTCGGAGTATGGAGGCCGCTTCAGCAGGTCCAAGGCCGAGCATCCTATTCCATTGTCATGGCTCAGATTATTGAGGCCACTTCAGCAAGTCCAAGACCGCTTCAAAGGTGCTTCAAGTAGGTTTTTATTGGCCAAACCTCTTCAAGGACACCCATAGGTACGTTTCCTCTTGTGATAGATGTCAAAGAACGGGAAATATAGGTAGGAGGAACGAGATGCCACAGAATTACATCCTCGAGGTAGAATTGTTCGATGTTTGGGGTGTAGATTTCATGGGACCTTTCCCATCATCATGTGGCAACCAATACATATTGGTAGGTGTAGATTATGTGTCTAAGTGGGTAGAAGCCATAGCAACGCCAACTAATGATGCTAGGGTAGTAATGAAATTCTTTAAGAAGATCATATTCCCTCGTTTTGGAGTTCCTAGGTTAGTCATTAGTGACGGAGGCTGACACTTCATTGCACGACAATTTGAGTCCCTCCTTAAGCATTATGGCGTGAGACATAGGATAGCTACACCGTACCACCCACAAACCAGCGGACAGGTAGAGGTTTCGAATAAGGAGATTATGAGCATACTAGAGAAAACCGTGTCTAGGTCCCGTCGAGATTGGTCGATGAAGTTAGATGATGCATTATGGGCCTATAGGACAGCGTTCAAAACTCCAATTGGTATGACTCCTTTTCAGCTTGTTTATGGAAAATCTTGCCATTTACCTGTCGAGCTAGAGCATCGCGCCTATTGGGCGACAAAGCTCCTTAACTTTGATCTTAAGAACGCAGGTGAGAAACGACTTTTGCAGATTAACGAGTTTGACGAGCTCCGTCTTGACGCCTATGAAAACTCTAAGATATACAAGGAGTGTGCCAAGAGACGGCATGACAAGAAGATCCTACCTCATGATTTTCAGCAAGGTGACTTGGTTCTACTTTTTAATTCTCGTCTTAAGCTTTTTCCGGGAAAACTGCGGTCGCGTTGGTCTGGTCCTTTTCAGGTACGAGAAGTATTCCCGCATGGAGCAGTAGAACTTTGGAGCGAGACGAGTGGCGCATTCAAAGCAAATGGACAGCGGCTTAAGCTCTACCAAGCCGCTCAACCGATCGAAAGAGGAAACTCCATTTCCCTTTCCGATCCACCCGCCGCGCACGCATGAGGAATGGAGACGTCAAAGCTTAATGACGTTAAATAAGCACTTTCTGGGAGGCAACCCAACTGTTTGTTTTTATTTTTCGTTTAAAGACTCGGTTATTCGTTTTAGTTTAAAAAAAACCAAAAAAAAAAACAACACCACAAAAAAAAATATAACACCACAAATGTGCTTCACTTCCTTCATCCTCCATCGGAGCTTCACGTCGAGGACGCCGTTCAATTCAAGTATGGGGGAGCAGCTCACGTTTGTCAGGTGATTTCGTATCATTTTCTTTTGACTTTTTAGTTTTTAGGTTATTTTTGCGATTTTTAGTTTGTTTTTGTTTTGATTGAGTCAGAGTCGTCCCAAGGCACTTGTCCGGTGGCACGTTTTGAGATGAACCCTGAACTTAGGAATGCTTAAGAGGTTGACCTTTTCCGTGAGACTTTGCATGATTGAGCTAGGTTTTCCTATGCGTTAGAGCTTATTAGTTGGCTAAAAAACAATAGGTCGTAGTTCTTGGGAATCCTAGTGTTGCTTATGGGGATGTTTAGACGAGGTTGCTAGGCTGGTCTGTCGTTTATTTTCTCTACCCAGATGGTCATATTTCGTGTAGACGACGCCTTACTTTGGTTACATTGAGGATCATTGGATCATATAAAATCGAGCTTATTTTGCAGATTAAAAAGCGCACACTAACACTCCGCTATCGATAGAAATAGTGCCTGATAAGCATGATCAAAAATCGATATGAGTGCATCGACCTTGTTACTCCTTCGGTGGCTCGGATCTAAGTGCTGGGTTGGCGATCATCTTTCTACGTCCTAAGGGCACGGCACAAAAAGCCACCTACTCTGCTGCACTCTCACACGAGATGCATGAGTATAGGGGTGTGATACGGGTCGGGCCAGCCCGGCCCGGATATGATCGGGCCTAGAATTTACGGCCCGAAACTCGGCCCAACGGGCTTTGGGTGGGCTCGGGCCGGGCTTCGGGCCTAAAGAGATAAAAAAATTTAAACAAGTCTAAAACGCCTAAATTAATCCATATGAATCCAAAATTCACGCTAACAAATTCTGAAATGCTAAACAAATCATTAGTTTAATAGTCTAAAACACATATAAACACAGATTAAAAACTATTCCATACAAGTCCATAAATGAAGAAACAAAAATACAAATAAATTTGACTTGAATCTCTTGCTCTTCCGGTTTCACCATCAATATGCTTATTGGGTCACAGCGACAAATTCATCGGGGCCGCTAAATATAGAATTTACACATTAGTCAATCAAAGAAACCAAATCAATAACATAAACAATCGTATAATCTCGATAATTTGAATTGAAATGTATAAACTTAACCTTCTTCATCGTAACCAAGTAACCAAGAACGGACAAAAATTAAGG
>CM071869.1:20213969-20229610 GCA_036759665.1 Gynandropsis gynandra | reverse complement strand
TCATTTTCGCATGATTCTTACATCGTCTACATACTTATCCGATTCTATTTTGAGCTTCACACACCGATTCTACTGCGGGTAGGGTTATCGGATTTGTTTGTATGAACGATGATTTTCTTTAATGCTTAGTTCTATGATTTTTACTCTTGATTTACGGTTCTATGCTTAGCAATATCAATCTTATGTTAGTGCTGACCGCTCAACAACAATGGATATCGAACCTTGCTGGAAGGTTAAGGAACGAATCCGGTCCGCTAAGTAGTAGATTAAGTCTTGGTTAATGAGAATCTGACCGGTCGGTTAGCCAACTTAGGGATAGTGATTCCGGCTGTCGGAAGGCAGGGTTGCATGTATCCATGGTTAGGAGGTTTAGGCTCGGAAGAATCACTCCTCGACCGTAGAGCATGAATTTCCCGTTGTCAAGAGTAGGTTGTGGATCTATGATCTTTAGTCGTTCATGTATGCGATATCCGGTATCCCGTACACCCGTAGTATTCATCATATCTAGTTCCTCTTTACCTTCGTTTCGTTGTCTCCATTAGGTTAGATTTAGGACCAGTAGAACCATATCCCCTCATATCACCTTTCTTCCTAGTTTAGTTTTGTTCTTAGTTTAGCTGTATTAGTCCCTGAGATCGACCCTGGTACTACAAGATCCGTATACTTGCGGTGAAGTGGACTAGGTTAATTATAACTCGCGTTTCCACAACGTCACTTTGAATAATTGGAAACTAGACTGTCGGGACATCCAAATTTATAAGTATTTAATCAATTTTATTATTTATCGAAATATCAAATTGTTTGAGTTTAGTTTTCAACAAAAGACATCAAAGCTGGATGCGGTGAATCCATGTTTCATGCCCATGATGTGGATTTCACTATAACATTGTTGAGAACATTGTTTGAGTGTTGTTCAAGAACCTCGTAAAGATCGGTTTAATGTCCTTTGAATATCTCTCCCAATGCATTGAAACAATTCATATCAACTTCTTGTTTATTTATGTGAAACCACACTTCATACACCGAGTCCGTTTCATAGAGGGAGTCTCCAGTGTGATGTGATATCAGTCCTTTCTGCATCGTCCACAACGCGTGTTGTTTGTTGAAAGGAAAGATGCAAAGTTTGTCGTCTCTCCTTCGTCCAAATGTGTGTTGTCTACCGTTAGATCATACGGACTGCTTGTTGTTTAATTGATCAGGAAAGCATATTCCAATCAATAATTGAGCCAACCCAACTATGATTAAATCCAGCTCGGTTCCACCTAACCCTGGTTAGAATAAATACAGGTCATACGCAATCAGAAGGCTGGAGGGACACGTGTACGGTTACGATTTTCTTCCTCACCTCTTTCGATGGTCTCTCTGGTTAAAACTAGGGTTACGTATAAGGTTGTATGTTTATCCAGAGCCATCGCCGATCTTCTCTGAAATCCACCGTTTCCCGATCGAATTTTCTCCGATTTTCTTTTCCCGCAATCTTCTGGTTTTTCTGCGATTATGGAGATGGAGCGCGTGATCGAGTTTCCTCATACCCACATGGATCGACGCCCCAGAAAAAGGGCGCGTCTCGGTTGGGACGTAGTTCCTCAGGCTCCTAAGGTAGAGATCTTGTTTCGCCTCGTGATGTAGATTTTATTATTTGATTCAATTGGATCTACGGTTATCTTGAATTGGTTTTGTATTTTTTTGGTCTGATGATATTACTGCTTTTCGTGTGCTCTTGATTCTAAATCGCGGTATCATCTCGCGTTTTTCTCTGAGAAATAATCAAGAGGAAAACTGAATGTTTAAGATATTGTGTACGTTGTGATTTTCTTTTGTTTCTTATGATTTTCCTTTTGAAACGTGTGATGTATCGTGTTGCAGCGGTTATAGGAAATATTGAGTTTGTGCTAATTTAATTTGATGTTGCCTGTGAATTTATCATTTGGGTTGCTGCCTGTGAATTGATTTTAAATGGTAGATCTATATATTCCGAAGAGTGGAGGTTGACTGCGTAGCGATATATCTGTATCCTCTGGATAAAATAATGGGATTGATCGTTGTTCTGTGAGAATATTCTTGGTTTGTAGTTGCTCGAGTTTTGGATTGCTTTCATTGTTCGGTACTTGTTTTGAGGTTCATACCCCTTGTGTTACAACGTACCATAAACTAGAACATAGACACGATGAAAGGAATTAGATCTGAATGTGGTGGTGTGAAAGGATGGTGGGTGAAGATTTCATCTATTATGGTACATGAATGAGTGGCTGTGTGTAGGCTCAGGTAGGAATGTTTTACGGGCAAGAGATTGGAAATCTGTCGAGCTTCACAACCTCCGGAGCACCTTCAGACAATAGTAGCTCTTCTATGTTTGTTAAGGGAGTGGCTCGAAATGGTTCTCCCCCATGGCGAGAAGATGACAAAGATGGGCATTACATGTTTGAGATGGGAGATGACTTAACTCCTCGCTGTAATCTCACTTTCCATTACCATAAAAGAATGTTTTGTTTATAAAATTTTAAAGCAACTGAAATTTATCGTAGTAGAATTGTTTTAGGAAGTCTTCTATGAGGGTATCTAGCCACTTTTGATGTTTGCTATTAAACGCTCTCCATAACTATTATTTTAATTTAATGCATGAGAAGGTATTTAATTTAAGTGGATTTATTTGAATTCATCATTCTGATGTTTCTGTTCCTTTTTTTCTTTTGTGCAGATAAGATCTATAGCAAAATGGGCGAAGGTATTCATCCCTTACACGATTTTGGTACATTATTTACATGACATAATATAGATTTGATATCTAGGTTCATTTCTTCCGTGATTCTTGTCACAGGTACCTTTGGTCAGGTGTTAGAATGCTGGGACAGAGAGAGGAAAGAAATGGTTGCAGTCAAAATTGTCCGAGGAGTGAAAAAGTACCGTGAGGCAGCTATGATAGAAATCGAAATGCTTCAACAGCTTGGTAAACATGACAAAACTGGCAATCGGTAAGTAATGCTCCTTGTTTTTCCATCTTGCAGCCTGTGTCTGATGTAGTCAGACATGATTTTCCAAGATCTGTTTTTGTAAAGGTTAAATGAGTTTATTCCTTGCAGTTGTGTTCAAATTCGGAACTGGTTTGACTATCGAAACCATATCTGTATCGTAAGTATTTAGTCAATTTTGTGAAGCTATGCTTTTCCCTGATCTGGGAAACATTTGGGGTTAAATTTTGTGGATGAATTTAAATGGTTTCAACAGGTGTTTGAGAAGCTTGGACCAAGTTTATACGATTTTCTTCGGAAAAACAATTATCGCCCCTTTCCCATTGATCTTGTCCGTGAGATTGGCTGGCAACTCTTGGAATGTGTAGCATGTGTGTAGTACTTGCTGTTCCTTTCCATTATTCACAGTTGATTTTTTACTTTAGCTTTGTTTGGTGTCATCAATAGTTCACGCGTAGGATACTTCACTCTTAGTTGATAGGCATATCAACTGCATGCTAACTTTTCTAGTTGCTTCGTTATTACACCTGTTAAATTGTCTCTCCTAAATGTGCAGTTATGCATGACTTGCGCATGATTCATACTGATCTGAAACCAGAAAACATCCTGCTAGTATCCTCGGATTATGTGAAAGTTCCTGAATACAAGGTATAGTTTGAATTTATTTGCGTTTAAATGTCTTTGGTGTTACCTATCCCGATTTAGGTGAACTAAGGTTTCTTTGTTTTTCTTCTGGCAGGGCTCCCGATTGGCCAGGGATGCTTGCTACAAGAGAGTGCCTAAATCGAGTGCAATTAAGGTGATTGATTTTGGCAGTACAACCTATGAGCGTCAGGAACAAAATTATATTGTTTCGACGAGGCACTACCGAGCACCAGAGGTTATTCTTGGTAAGTAGCTCTTGTAGATAAGATGTTGTATGTTTTGAATCTGTTAATGTATAACTGATGTAGAATGTGATGTCTTTGTGCATAGGGCTTGGGTGGAGTTACCCCTGTGATGTTTGGAGCATCGGATGCATCTTAGTTGAGCTATGCACGGTATGTGTCAAAGTTTTTGTTTGGCCTGAAGTCTTATTAGAAGGCATTTGTGCTGAGAGGTTTCAATCTTTCAGGGAGAAGCATTGTTCCAAACACATGAGAACCTGGAGCATCTCGCGATGATGGAGCGTGTCCTTGGCTCAATGCCTCAACACATGCTGAAGAGAGTGGAGTGAGTATCATTTAAGCTTTTGAAAATTTATTGTCATATTACGTTACAACTGACATTGGGTTGTCATCATCAGCCGTCATGCCGAGAAGTATGTTAGAAGAGGCCGTTTGGATTGGCCAGATGGTGCCACTTCTAGAGATAGTCTGAAAGCAGTACTCAAGCTCCCTCGTCTTCAGGTTTGTTGTTTTGTGAATATTTCGATTCCAAGTCTTCTTTTCCTTGAGAAGCTCATTGTATAGCTTTGTTTTCGGAGACATCTGTATGATTCTAGTGTGTTTTCATTCCTCTATGATTCAGAACCTAATAATGCAACACGTAGACCATTCAGCATTGTCAGCAGGAGAGTTAATAAACTTGTTGCAAGGATTACTACGGTTTGATCCATCAGAGAGACTAACTGCTCGCGAAGCTCTCAGGCATCCCTTTTTCACCAGGAGCCATTTGAGAAGATGAGAACTCATTAGGGTAATTGTTTGAATATCTTGTTGGCCCCGACCCCAACTCTCAGTAATAAGCTTCTGTAAGCTGTCTAAGAGCGGGTTGTAGGGCCGAGTGTAAGTAGCCTTTGTGTCCTGTGTCAATTGCCCCATCTTAATCGGGGATCCGATTGATAGCTTACCAACTTTGCAAGAGATCACTAACTACTGTGACTCCCTTCTTCAACCAATGTTTTATTTTGCCTTTGAACTTGTTATGGTTGATGTACAAAGCCGGGTGGTGTTTCTGGAGAATACACGAGATGACATATTTGTGGCTAGTAACAAGTATCTTCATCTGTTAATTTGTCAAAAGAGGACAGCAATTCAACATGCTGTGCATCACATCCGCTGCTTTGTTAATAACTTTTACTATTATGCGTTAAGAGATTGATAATCTGGACAGAGGCAAATATGGTCAAATTGTAGAACGCACAATGATGGCTGACTACACACCATTTAATGTTATGTTTGTAAAAAATATGGTGGAATTCTCTTTGAGGATAAAGCTGCTCACACTCAAGGATTCAAGTATTAAACACATTGCAAGAGACCAGAGAGCTTTCTACCTTTCCAAGCCCAGATAGACTAAGGATTGCATGGACATTTTCAATCATAAAATTGACACGAAAACTGCTATGAACACTCACTCATTCAACTTCTGGAGTAAATAAGTGCTGTGAGTACCTAATAAAACGGTGAATTTAAGGGGGTAAGTGAAATTGCATCGCTTTGATTCTTTTGGTGCTAACGACTTAAAAGGGCAAAATGGTCTATCTCCATGAAACTTGTTACGAGCTGTTGTCTCAGAGCTTATACGCTATTTTCTGATTCCCTGGATTGTATCTTATATATTTTGTTCTGAGTTGAGCTTATGTGCTCCGATCAAGAGAAAGAGAATAAAGAATCTCTCTTCCCAAGAGTAAGACTGCAAATTCTTTCTTTTTCGTGTTCAGTTTTCGTTCTCGAGGTGCATATGTTATACAGGAGGAAAATTGATAGAGAGAAATTGTTGTTGTCTTTATTCCACTAAAATCAAAGATACAATCTGAAACCTTTAAAAATATCCAAACTCTCTAATTTTCTGATAACTGGAACAACTAACTCCCAATCTCATATTATACCATTTATTTGAGGGTTAACAAACTATAGTTAACTAACTAAAGTTATAACAAAGTTCGACTATAATTCATACACACAAACCTACGCAACAAAGTTAACCATATAACAACCAAGCAATGCAACAATCCACAATGTACAATCGTAAAAATCAATCTTCATTTTCAAGCTCTCGTCACTTGTCTCTCAATCTTTGTTTTCCTTCTTGTATATATCTGGAAAGCCATATCAATACCATTTCTATAAAAATGTAGTTTGTCTTCAAGCTGAAATGTTGAAAAATGACGCGCCAACTCTTGTGTCTTCTCCCACGATGCTTCATAAAAAGGTAAATAATCCCACTGAATTAATACTCTGATGTTCACGTATCTAGATGACGTGTATCCAATATCGTTGCAGGTGTGACCGTAAGTTGCAAATCCACTTGTAGCTGATCCAGAATTGGTGTAGAAGTCGCTTCCCATCGCTTGTTTCAGTTGAGACATATGAAACACCAAATGCACTTTCAAACCTAGAGGAAGAGATAACCCATATGCTATTGAGTCAATGCGTGCTTCCACTTGAAAAGGACCATAAAAGTGTGCTGTCAGATTCTAAAACGATGGACAACCACAAATTTTTGTTGCTAAGGTGATGGTTTCAAAAAAACAAAATCTTCGACTTTAAAGGATATATCTCTTCTAGAATGATCTACCATAATTTTCATCTTTTGTTGTGCTCGTAACAAGTTTGAATCTCTTGTAACATGACATCACGTTTTTTCAATTCCATTTCCAAATCGGAATTTGTTGTTGATCCTTCTTCAAAATGTAACAACAATGGTGCCTCACGTCCATGAACCACTTGGAAATGAGTAGTATTAAGAGAAGTGTGGAAAAACATATTATACGAAAATTCCACCAATACCAAGTCTTTGGCCCATGATTTCGGATGAGCGTTCACATAGCAGCGTAAATACATTTCCAAACACCTACTAAGCACCTCGGTTTGACCGTCCGTTTGAGGATGGAAGGCTGTGCTAAACTTCAATTGCGTGCCTGAGAGACGGAAAAATTCCTTCCAAAATTGGCTTATGAAGACCTTATTTCTATCCAAAACAATGGATTTAGGAAACCCATGTAGTCGTACTATCTCCTTAATAAAACGTCTAGCCACGTCATAAGAAGTATATGGGTGAGTCAATGTGATAAAGTGAACAAACTTGCTAAGTCGGTCTACTACCACCCAAAACACATTTACTCCTAGTGATTTTGGTAACCCTTCTATAAAATCGAATGAAAAATCTTCCAAAACCTTCCAGAGACAAAGTCGAATACTTTTGTTTTTTTGAAAAATTCCATATTTAGCCACATACGTCTGGATATTCCCCCTCATTCCACATCAGAGAATTATTGGTTGAATTCACTTCAGAGTCTTAAGAACTCCTGCATGTCCCCCATTGGGCTATCCTGAAATTCATGAAGAATGAAAGGTATAAAGATCGACGGTTTGAGAATAATCAAACGATCATTGGACAACAACTTTCTTTGAACCAATCTATAACCCAAAGGAGCATCCAAATTGTTTTGCAATTGCTATTTTATTGGACCCAGCCCGGATTCCCTTCAATGGCAGTCGCTAACTCTTCCAGTTGTATAGACTGTGGAATCGAAGTCACTGTATACAAACAAATCTTTGATAAGCTCGACTATTTCGAAATTCTGGACAGTCCATCCGCTACTCGATTCTCCTTAGCATGTTTGTATACCATGTCAAAATCAAAGCCCAACAACTTGATTAACCACTTCCAATACTCACCGTTAACCTCGCCTTGTTCCAACAAAAATTTTAAACTTCGCTGATTCGTGCAAACAAAAAATTTTCTGCCTATCAAATAATGTCGCCATTTAAGAATAGAACAAACTATGACCATCATTTCCCTCTCGTAAACCGATTTTAAGCACTCTAAATTAGATAAACTTATGCTGTAACAGACAATTGGACACTGCTTTTGCATGAGTACCACACCCAAACCACCTCCCGATGCATCATAATCAACCACAAAAACATCACCAAAATTAGATAGTCCTAAAACTGGAGCTGTCACCATTGCCTTCTTAAGAGCATTAAAGGTCAATTCTGCATCTTCTGGCCACCCAAAAATATCTTTTTTAATAGTTTTATAAGCGGTTTTGCAATTATCCTATAACCTTGCACAAAAACCGACGATTATAGCCCGTCAAACCCAAAAAATCCTAAAACTCCTTGATATTCTGCGGCCAAAGCCAATTTCAAGAAAATTAGTACAAACTAGTGTAAATAAGGTCTAAAAACATCGTTCATCAATGCTTGAAAAGTGGCTGGAGCATTCCTTAGGCCAACCGACATAACCAAGAACTCACGGTGTCCATCATGCGTTCGAAAAGATTTTTTTTATATCCTCTTCATTCATCCGAATTTGGTGATATTCCGAACGCAAGTCCAACTTATAGAAGATAACCGCCCCATGAAGTTCATCCAACAACTCATCTATCATGAGAATAAGAAATTTATCAGAAACCGTTGCCCGATGTAAAGCTCTGCAATCTACACAAAATCTATAGCTTCCATCCTTCTTTTTCACCTACAATGATGGACTTGAAAAAGGACTTCAAGTAGGTCTAATGAGGCCAAATTGAAGCATTTCACGAACTAGCTTCTCAATCTCATCCTTGTGTGCGTGCGGATATCTATAAGGTCTCACACTCACATGACCAACATCCGGTTTAAGCACTATGGAGTGCTCTTTACCTCTTAGAGGAGGAAGATCCGTAGGTGTCTTGAAAACATCTTAAGAGGAGTCCAAAAGAGCAGACAAATTTGTTTGTATATTTATTGCATTCTCATTAGAAATGACGAAAGAACACAAATCCACTACATATCCTTGATGTTCTTCTTCGACGGATCTCCATAAAGTTTTAAGAGTGATCAAAGAATTGTGCAGTAAAGGATCCCTTCGAAACAAATACCACACCTTATTCTTATAAAATTTGATCTCTAAACTTTCAAAGTCGAGTTAACCATTGTATTCCCAATATAATATCAGCTCTACCAAGCTCCAATGAAAGTAAACCAACCTTAAACTCTACATTCTGTAAGAGTAATGAAACATTTTTACAAATGCTTTCACCCATGACGGTAACCCCGATGCCTAGAAATACACCATATCTCGTATCCCTTTCATCTTCAAATTCATACGTTGTAAAACCTTAATAGACATGAAGTTATGCATTGCTCCACTATCCACCATTAGAACAACCTCTTGAACCCCAATTCTTCCCTTAATATTCAATGTTTATGGAGAATACAACCCAATGACAGAATTCATAAATAATTCCAATAACTCACCCATAGGAATAGACTCTCCAACTTCAACATGATGTTCACATGACCAACATCTATAAGGTCTCACATTCACATGACCAACATCCGATTTAAACACTATGGAGTGCTCTTTACCTCTTAGAGGAGGAAGATCCGTAGGTGTCTTGAAAACATCTTCAGAGGAGTCCAAAAGAGCAGACAAATTTGTTTGTATATTTATTGCATTCTCATTAGAAATGACGAAAGAACACAAATCCACTACATGTCCTTGATGTTCTTCTTCGATGGATCTCCATAAAGTTTTAAGAGTGATCAAAGAATTGTGTAGTAAAGGATGCCCTCGAAACAAATACCACACCTTATTCTTATAAAATTTGATCTCTAAACTTTCAAAGCCGAGTTCAACCACTGTATTCCCAATATAATATCAACTCTACCAAACTCCAATGAAGTAAACCAATCTTAAACTCTAGATTCTGTAAGAGTAATGAAACCTTTTTACAAATGCTTTCACCCTTGAAGGTAACCCCGGTGCCTAGAAATACACCATATCTCGTGATCACTTTCATCTTCAAATTCATACACTACTAGAAATTTTAAATTTAGGGACGGAATTTCCAGACGGATTTTGATCCGTCCCTAAATTACGGACGTAAATTTTGGTCCGTCCTTAAATTCCGGACGGATTTTAATCCGTCCGTAATTTAAAAACGAAATTCTTTCAGTCTCTGTCACAATTAATAAAAAAATATAATTCTTTCATTCTCAACGAATCTCACTACGTGATTTTTTATTAAAAAAACTTAAATATAACAATATTTGTGTAGAAGTTTTCACGAATGAGTTGTAGTTCAATATTTGTTTTTTTAATTTTAGGTATCATACAATTGAATGGGGCAACTTAAAAAATACATTTGAAATGCTGTTAGATCTTCAATCATACTCTTTCCTAAAAAAATTCAACTTCAATTTTACCCTTATAATATTGATATTCTCAAATTTCCCCTATGACCCGTGCGACCCATACGATCTTTGTTACCCTTGCGACCTATGTGACCTAATTGCTTGACCGGACGGTGTGGTGTCCGTCCGGAAATATTTCAAAAAAATATTTATTTTTTATTATTAAAATTAACTTTTTTATTTAAATATATAATTCTATAAAAAATAGTTTTTTATTTTTTCGAAAAATTTCCGGACGGACATCTAACCGTCCGGGAGTTTTTTCAAATAAAATTAAAAAATTTAAAAAAAAAAATAAAAAACCGTCCCTAATCCGTCCGGAATTAGGGACGGATTAGAGACAAATTTTTTAATCCGTTTGGAATTAGGGACGGATTAGGGACGAATTATTTAATTCGTTTGGAATTAGAGACGGATTAGAGACGGATTATTTACTCCGTTTGGAATTAGGGACGGATTAGGGACGAATTATTTAAACCGTTTGGAATTAGGGACGGAATATTTGAATCCGTCCGGAAATCCAATCTTATAAATTCATTCGCAAGGAATAAGAAGAGAAAGAAAAAGAGAATGAAGAAAGAGAAAGAGGAATAGAGAAGAAGGCATGTGAGCGACGGCGGCAGAGGTGGAGATGATGGCGATGGTGGAGGCGACGGTGGAGGTGAGGTGGCGATGGCGGCGATGACGACGACGGAGGTGGAGATAACGACGACGGTTGATTTGGAGGCGACGATAAAGATAGAAGAAGAAGTTTAATTTATCACAAAAATGTTTTTATTTTTAATTTTTTTATTGTTAATTTTTATTTTTATTTTTATTTTTTTTGAAAAAAATTCCGGACGGAAAAATATATCCGTCCGGAATTTTTTTTTCTAACTTTCGGAAAACATTTCCGGACGGAAAAATATATCCGTCCGGATTTTTTTAAAATTTTTAATTTTTTTAATTTTTTTTTAAATTTTTTTAAATTTTTTTATTTTTTTATTTTTTTCCGGACGGTTTAGGGACTACTACATCCGTCCGGAATTTCGGACGAATTCCGAACGGAAATTAATTAGCGACGTTCATTTACGGACCGATAAAATCCGTCAGGAAAACGTCTAGAAACCATTTTCCAGACGAATTAGGGACGGATTTTGCTGTCTGGAAATTTAATTTTTCTTGTAGTGATACGTTGTAAAACCTTAATGGATATGAAGTTATGCATTGCTCCACTATCAGCATCAGAACAACCTCTTGAACCCCAATTCTTCTCTTAATCTTCAATTTTTATGGAGAAGACAACCCAATGACGGAATTCATAAATAATCCCACTAACTCACCCATAGGAATAGACTCTCCAACTTCAGCATGATGTTCTTTTGTTTCCACCTCTGTAACATCATTTCTATCTCCCTTATAAATGATAATGATATGCAACTCTTTATTCTTACAGCGATGGCCAAGAAAATACTGCTCAACACAACGAAAGCGGAGACCCTTCCTTCTTCGTTCATCTGCTTCCGCATCTGTGAGACGTTTGAATGGAAGTCTCTTATTTCTCTTTACCCCCGATGAATCAGTGAAAGGAAATTATGTGTTTCCCTTATTATGAAATGAACAAACAACAACCTCATCATTCGAATAACCCTATTCCACATTCTCATGAGTAGATCGAGAGTTTAGAGTATTTTTGTTACCTACTGAATGTTGTGTCCCGAACTCAACGGCGCAAAAGAACTTGCAACAGGACTTGCAACCAGCTGAATAGCCAAAGATATTCCCCCTCCAAAATAAGTGATCGAAAAATGCAAATCACCTCTTGTATTTCAAGTTTCAATCCGTTCTTGAACATATTCTCTAATACACTATTCGGAATTCCCTGCAATTACGACATCAACTCTTCGAATTCTAGCAAATAATCCATAAACAAACTTGTTTGCCACAACAAAAAAAATTTGGTGCCAACATCATCATACGAACCATGGCAAACCTTTCTAATAGTCTTTCACGAAAATCAGTCCATGAGTAAAATGGACGTCATGTAATCTTCCATTGAAACTGGTTCAAAGATCTTCTGTCAATGGCCATCGCTGACAGCCTCAATTTCTCGTTTTCGGAACATTGTCTAAATCGGAAATATATTTCCCCACAAACCAGCAACCTGAAACATTGAATTTGTTGAAGATCAAAATTTCATTCTTCTGTAATAGAGCCGCCACATCTCCTACAAATCGATATTCTTCGAAAGTCACAGGTATTCAATCGACGGTGAACTGCATACCACCGACTTTGAACTATAACTTCTCCATCTGAGTGCTCGCCAGATTTGCGAACATCAGAATACAAACAGTCGCAAATGTTTTCTCCTTCATCTCGCGATTGCTGCTCGATAGAAAACCAAATCCAACCAGGTTATTTTCACCAGAGAGAAGCGAATACTTACCTCGGTCTGGTCGGTCGGCCTAAGCATTGTCAGTGTGTATTCCGTTCGACGCACAGTTCTCGACACCCGAGCTTGTGGAGCTTGTCCGTGTAAGTGTTGCAAAGCGCAGAGGTCTTTCAAGTATTTTTCAATTTTTTGGACTCTATTTAGTTGAGTCTCTATCCATAGTATTTTAGTATCCTCGTATTGAATATCTGCCATCTTGGAAACAATACCAACATTCATCGTTTCAAGATCATCCTAAATTTGATTCATTCTCAGCTCATTCTGTTGAGGATCCATGATGAACCAGAAAAAAATTGTGCTCTGATACCAAATTGACAAAGAGAAATCACCGCCATCTTTATTTTATAAAAATCAAAGATACAATCTAGAGGGGTAACTTCAAAAATAGCAAAAATACCCTTCTCGAAAACAAAAAATTTTTAACTTCAAAAACACCCGTATAAATGTTGATATTCCCAAAATACCCCTACGACCTTACGATCCAATTCGATCCAGCGACCCAGTTTGACCCTGCGATCCTTGTCCCTCTCCGACCCTTGTTTCCCTGCGACCCTTGTCCCTCTTCGACCCTTGTTCCTCTGTGATCCTTGGACCCCTGCGACCCTTGTTCCTCTGCGATCCTTGTTCCTTTGCGACCCTTGTCCTTTTGCGACCCTTGTTCCTCTGCGACCCTTGGACCCCTGCGACCCTTGTCCTTCTGCGACCCTTGGACCCCTACGATACTAATTTATTATTTACAAATTATTTACAAATAATATGAATAAAATTTCGAAAATACAGCTCAAATCAAAATATGTTGGACCCGTGCGACCCTTCCGACCATTGCGACCCTTCCGACCATTGCAAACCCTTCCGACCATTTTGACTAGTCTTTTCAATGTCAGACTACTGCTTTTTCCAGGTTCTAGCTATGCTTTTTATTTTACCAATGCCACATTGAAGACCTATATTAAAGGTTCTTTAATGTGTCAATACATGCACCTTGGTCATTTTTTGTAATTATTGTCTTTCTGGATTGGAGGAGTCCTTTATTTTTCCGTTATAAATAGAGGAGAAAAAACCGTAAAGCTACAACAAGCACCAAATCATCTCTTGTTTCAAGTTTTTCATTCTCTCAAAAGGGGGATTTCTAACATCTAACCCTAAATTCTCTGAAAAATCCTTATTACCTTTGTGACCGTTAAGGTCACATGGTCGACCCAGGACATCGTGCTGTCTATTTGTTACTCAATGTCTTGGTAATCGTCAGACTCAGTCTGTATGCAGATACACACAAGTACTTACAAATTGGATGGAGGACTTTGTGATGTATCTGCACTACATAAGGTCTTGGTAATCGGCAGACTCAGATATCAAGCTGTATCCGCGTTACCTAAAGTCACGGTTGGAGGTCATTTGCTACCGTGGAACTCACCATACATGACTCAAAACCCGAAATGTCAATGGAGCATTTCTTGAAGGGAAGGGCTCCGATGAGTCATTAATCTTCGGCAAATTTGACCTTTTTTCTTTCCTTTTTTTTCTCGAACTTCTTTTTGCCTTTTTCTTCTTCTTCAACTTTTTTCTTTCCTTTTTTTAACCGTTGTGACCTTTGAGACCTTATGTAACCTTATGTAACTCTTGTGACCTTTGTAACCTTTGAGACCTTATGTAATCAATATTTAAACATTGAAAATGTCTTATTTTGCATCTATTGTTCGTAAGACTATGACCCAATATGACCCGTTATGCGACGCTCAATCGGATTAAATTATAATAAGGTTTAAACGGGTACGACTCATGCGACCACACATAACCCTTGTACGACTCATGCGACCCAATATGATCACATATGACCCATAGACGACTCATGCGACCAAACATTACCCATGGACATCTAATGCGAACACATAAGACCCTTGTACGACTCATGCGACCCTATATGACCACATATGACCCATGGACGACTCATGCGACCAAACATGACCCATGGACGTCTCATGTGCCCAACATAATACCCTTGTACAACTCATGCGACCCAATATGATCACATATGACCCATGGACGACTCATGCGACCAAACATTACCCATGGACGACTCATGCGACCAAATATGACCCTTGGACGACTCATGCGACCCTATAAGACCCTTGTACGATAATAGTAAATCCACAAAAACATCGATACTAACAATAATACATTCTATTGAATAATAGTAAAAAAATCAACCAAAAACAAACATGAATTTTGTTGTTCTGAAGTTCAACCAAATACAAAAATACAACAGAATTCAATCTATGAAGATTATAGGGGCAAGCAGTAGACAAAGTTTATCATTGAGAACGGCGTCCAGTTCGACTTTGAGGGTACAACCGACGTTAAAGCCATTATCTTGACAAAACTTTGTCCAACCCCTGGTGATGCTAGCGCCATTGCGTTTCACAGGCCTTAGATGTGCCTCCCAAACGTCTGTGTAATTGGTTATCAGATCAACCTTACTTCGTCTACCGCAAAGACCATTCGACCTCACAAACTCTATCGGAAGTGTCTGCGATAACCGAATAAATTTACAACAACGTCAAACTAATGCATATACGACCAGATTTGATGAATCGAATAAATCGGTTTGAGTTCACTTACCACTGCATCTACGGCCAGATTTGAACGCGTGACTGGTACCGTGAAAATCCTCTCTTCAAAAAAAGATGACCCTGACATCGAATCGCCGTCACCAGTCGTTTGCATTTTCAGCAATATGATGATGATGATGATGATGAGAGTTAGAGAGAGAGAGAGAGTGAGTGTCGTTATTAGAAAAAAGGAAACGGCTGGAATACGAATCGCCGTCAGATGGAAATCGAAATTTTTTTTCAAATTTTGGTGAAAAGTTCGACGGGAATTCGGGTGAAAATGAAATAATTCCAAATGAGGGTCGCATGGGTCGCATGGATCGCATGGTCGCATGTATTGATGAATAGATGCGAACTCGACGAATTTACGGGTTTAAGATGATAAAATGAAAAAAACCAATCAAACAATACATTTACAACGTCAAACTAATGAATTCCAAATTAGGGTCGCATGGGTCGCATGGATCGCATGATCGCATATATTGATGAATAAATGCGAACTCGACGAATTTACGGGTTT
>CM071869.1:20169253-20186713 GCA_036759665.1 Gynandropsis gynandra | reverse complement strand
TGATAGATAGATTGATCGTCGGTTTCGGTAGTCTTGTGGTGAAACCGGTTTCCTAGAACGTTTGTCTTATTGTTAGAACCCAAGTAGTTTATTTACTTTCAATATTTCATTCTTCATTCACATTCTTTCGTTAGCAAGTTTGATTCCTTTCCTAGTTTTAGGTAGTGTTGCGTAGTCTCTGTGGGATCGACACCTAAAATACTACACACGTGTCGTGCACTTGCGGGTAGTTTAGGTTATTTTATTTAACTCTGATAACGCATTAGATAACGAATGAGATCCCTCCCTATTCTATTACCGACGTCTTCAACAGCTCCTCCGAGCTCCGGCTTCGTCGCTCCGTCCTTCTCTTCATGTTTGCGTTCTACTCTCTATTTTCCTCTCTACGCGTGCTCTATTTTTTTTCTCTAATTTTCTGTACCAATTGGGCTGCTGAATGTCTCCCCTTTTAGCCCTCTTTCTCCTCTGTCCTTTCCTCTAATCTTTCCTCTTTGTCCGTCCTCTTTCTTTCCTCTCTAGTGGCTGGAATTTCATGTTTCTTACAGCAACTGCAGTTTCCTTTTACGAGTTTTTCCATATCTTCTTTTTCCATTCTTATTTAATTCACAAAGTTTTACTCTTTAGTTTCCAGCCATGTAGCTTCCCTTCCTCTTCTCTAACCATATTTCCTTTTTGTTTAAGCAGCCAGCACGTTCCTTTTCTTTTTTTTTCTAGATTTTGGCTAGTTTCCATTTTCTCGGTTTTTATTTTATTCAGCAGCTTGTATTTCCTTTTGCTCTAGTGCAGCAATGATTTCCTTTTCCTTTTTCCTCCTTTTCCTTTTTCCTCCTTTTCCTCTTTGCTTTGCTGCATCTTCCTTGTTCTTGCATTTCTGTTAATTGTTCCAGCTGCCATTTCCATTTTCTATCTTTGACGGTTGCACTTTCCAATTCTCGTGTAGGCGGCAATATTTCCATTCTATTTTATGGAAATTTACATTTTGTTCCAGCAACTTGCTTCTATTTTATGTAAACCATGTTTCATTTTCATGTTCCAACCGTGCTCTTTTTACTTTTGTTCTAGCAACCGAAATTTTTCCTTTTTTACTCCAACCACCGAAAGTTTCCATTTTTTGTAAGCGGCCATTGTTTCATTTTTTTGTAAGTGGCCATTGCTTCCATTTCTTTTCTCCGGTTTATGATTCTTTGGATGCTAACCGTGCATAGCTGATAGGAGAGTGGTTTTGCTTCGTTTTGCTTCATGATGTGCGAACTATCAAGCAATAAATATGCCTAATATCCACTTACAGCAGGAGTACGAATCGTTGTAATACAAGGCTCGAACTCTGGGGAATAATGCAACCTAAACTAAGAATACGACTAAACTAAGACGGGTTGAATTGATGGTGATGTGAGACAAATTTCTAAAGCACTACAATGGAAAATGACAATGATGAGGTGACAGGAAAAACTTGATAATTAAGAACACTATGGATTTCGGGTTACTAGGTGATATGCGTTATATCGAGTGATAAAACCTAGACTAACGCTTCCGCAAGAATACGGATCGTATAGTAACTAGGGTCGAACACAAGGAATTGATGCGACTTCGTAGCTATTAAACTAATTGAATTAGACGCGTGAGAAGACTAAAATTGGAATCGTGGTTGAGCTGAACTAAATTAGATCGAAGAGATAAAACTTTATGGCTGAGAACCATGGGTATCGAGAGTTTGCTTAATGAAGTAACGAAGTTCTAAAAGGATAATTGGTCTAGGTACTATCATGAATTCAGGGAATTCAAGCTCTCCTATAGGAACTGACTGGCGTAGACTTGTCCACTATCTAGCATGCATATACCAATGTATCCATTGCGTATCTTACATGCATAGACGCATTATGACCGCTATCCTAATCCCTAGATTTAACCGATTGACCTGGCGTAGATTCTAAACCGGCAAACCCTAAATCATGGCTAAGTTCTGAAACCTAATGCCCTGGCGTTGGTTTATTAGACTTCTAACATCATTCATTCGAGTGGCGTTCAAGTAGAGAAAGCATTAAAAACAACCATGAAATCTGAAAACATGATAAATACCAAATTCATTCATTCAAGTGGCGTACAGGTAATGAAAGCATTAAGTATCACCATTCATTAAGCATACGACTTCGTTACATCATATCAAACCTCTCTAACCCATGGCAAAGGAATCTACTCAGACATAGATACAGAAAAGGAAACACAAGAGAAGTCTAGTTTCGACATAGATAATGAAAGAGATAACTCCCTATTCATAGACCGATGCCTTCGGTAGATTCTCCTCGCTCCCGATCCGTAGATCAGTCCTTTTCTTCCTCCTTCCTCTTGCTCTAGTGTCTCTCCTTCTCCTCTAATGTGTTCTGGTTCGTTCTTCCCTTTTTAGATCTCCTTCTTCTTTTAATTTGACCGATCTAGATCTTAGGAAAGTTTGTTGGAATGCTGGACCCGAGCGGGCACATCATGCACCCGATCGTGCAACCACTATGCCCGACCGTGTTGCCTCTTTCAAGCCCGAACGGGTAAAACGCACGGTGATTTCTTGGATGAATTGGCCCGAGCGGGCATTGTAAAACCACCCGAGCGGGCACCTATGCCCGAGCATGTCCATTGAGCACCCGAGTCGTGTAGACTTACGGGGTTGCTTGGCATGAATTAGCCCGACCGGGCACTCACTAGCCACCCGAGCGGGCATGTCTTGAAGTGTAGTTTCCGCTCCTTCCGCTCGGTGTTTGAGTGCTCGCTTCCATCCGTGGCATTGCATAAGTCGAACCTTGTTACACAACTTCGTTTTCGGGGTTAGATTGCATAATCACTCGTGTTTCTCTTCAAGTCTTCGTTTCCTACACAAAACACGAAATGTGGATAAAGTCTTCGAATATACTCAATAGATGAATGAAATATAAATAATCTACTCTAAACTAGACCCAAGAATGATATAAAAACTATAACGAATTACGTGTTATCAAACTCCCCCAGACTTAACCTTTTGCTCGTCCTCGAGCAAACCTAGAGTCGAGTACTAGAAGAGCTAAACAACCATGGATACTAACACGAATACTTCGAAGGATTAGCCATCATACAAATCAACGCGTCACATGAACGCAAGCCTAAGCGCACCTAGTTCAGACCTCTATCACCCGAAAGCCTCGAACCATGCAATCCTACCAATACCCTAAGTCTTATCCGTACTCCTAAACAACGTCCAAGCGATCTCCATACCAAACTCTTCTAAGCCTGAGATATCATTAAGCTCATACTCTCGTTCTTATTCTCTTTCTTTTTTTTTTCTTTCTTTTTTTTCTTTTATGATTCCACGCTCGGTTCCTAGGACGTCGAAGTCGAAGAGGTTGGCTTTCTACTTAGACCCAGGCGGCCTACGGCACACTCATAAGGTTGCGCGGCCTTAGAGGAATGAAGAGATGCGTCATTGAAGCTCATTTTAAACCATGGTTTTCTCTCTTTTTTTTTATGAAAAATACGCATCACTCTAACCCTTAGGACGTAGAATAGCGCCTCAACCCACCACTTAGACCCGAACCATCGATCTACGTCGATGTACTCATGTCAATGAAAACCTTAAATAGTTAACTTATCCAAGGAGAAAAAATTGACAGCGGAGTATAAGCGTGTAGAGTCTAATGAACGCTAAAAATCTATCAAACAAGCATCGATTAATTGGTATTCACGGAGATATGATACTTGGTACCGAAACTAGGAGGTGAATGTAACTATAGGTCAAGGCTTCAAGCACAATTACTTAACTAATCGGAATCAAGAAGACTTCTAAGCAAACCTAGACCATTGTTCACGATTCGACAAAGTTGCACTAATGACTAAAACTCAAAAATCCATGCTAAGTTTCCATCCGTTTATTCCTAAAAACAAAAAACTACATCTAATCCTAATAGTCTAATCCTAATCATATGACAACACTCGACGAGTACCCCCCCAGACTTAAATGAAACACCGTCCCGGTGTTCAAAACCTAAGAGGAAATCGTAAACAAAAACAAGAGTTGGAACGTGTGCACCTTGTATAACTTCCACTCCCGAGTTTGTGTCTCCTCCTCAAGGATGATATGGACTTTGAAGAACCTGCGAAAAAGATTCACACAAACCAAAAAGAAGAGTACGACCCCACCAAGTACATCAATATGAAAAGAAAAAGAAATAGTCCGAAAATGAAATGAGAAATGCAAAAGTCGGGTTGCCTCCCGATAAGCGCTTGTTTAAGGTCTTGAGCCTGACCAAAATGTGCTACCAACTAGATGGACGTCCTCGACGTCGTTGTGTGCGTAGCATCCTGCGTACATGAGGTGGTCGATAGAGTGTAGTACGCGGATCAATTGAATTCCTTCCCCGATCAGCCATGTCGTCCCTAATCTTCATTTCAACCTTCATCTTGGATGCCTTATCAATGTCCCAACTTGATGCTGGACGCTTGCAGTGGCTATTAGGTACCTCTAGAATAGACGAACTGTCGATGTAAGCCGTTTGTGCTGCGCTGGAATCTGCCTGGGATCGTCGGAGGGTTGTGCACTGATTTGCAACGTTTTCTTGGCTTGAAACCTTCCCCAACTGATCTGTACTCATGTGATCATGAGTTGTGAAGTCCCCTTGCTTAGGAATACCCAAAATTCCATCATTTTCCGAGGCTGCTACCGACTGTGCTCGGGTTGCGCAGAATTCTGCTCGGAGTTCATCTAACTCGGGGTTTGGGATTTCTTCTGTACCCTTTTCATCCAGCAGCTTTGTATAAAGCTTCACTCCATTAGGGTTCTTACAAAACCCCTCTCTAGCTGCTGGAAGAGTCATCTCAAAAGAATCTAATTTCCCGAACTTCTCAAAGACTTCGTTGGCTAACTCCTCTAGGACGTTAATGTGGAATACCGAATCCACCATACATGGCTGCTTAAGTGTGTCGTTCAGATTGAACTCCACTTCTTCATCCCCGAATTTAAGTGTGAGTCTACCCTCAGCGCAATGTATGATCGTCTTTGCCGTATTGAGAAACGGCCTACCAAGGATGATTGGAATTTTCTCGTCCTCCTCCATATCTAGTACAACGAAGTCAACCGGGACGAAAAATTTTCCTACCTGCAAAGGCACGTCTTCCAGCCTTCCCTCAGGTATCCTAACACTCCTATCAGCCATGGTTAACGCCATTCTCGTCGGTCGAAGATCCATCTTACCCCTAAGATCCAATTTCTTATACAATGATAATGGTAGCACGCTTACGCTTGCTCCGACGTCAATTAGCGCATGGTTTATTTCATAATCTCCAATTTTACAAGGGATTACGAATATACCTGGATCCGGCATCTTTTTGGGTAGAAGAGGCTGCAGCATTGAATTGGTTACCATAACGGATTCCATCTCCACATCTCGCTTGTTCGCAAGTATCTCTTTGAGGAACTTGGCGTATGAAGGCATCTTCTTCAACGCCTCATGGAATGGTATCGTGATGTCCATCTTTTTCAACATCTCAGCAAATCTCGCAAATTGAGCGTCATCATCCTTTTTGCGTTGACGTTGAGGAAATGGCAAAGGAGGTGGTCTAGGTTCCGGTTTCACGTATTTCGGCTCTCCCTCCTCCTCGGGTTTATTTTTATGCTCTTGGGAATGGTTTGATCCATCAGTCTCTTGCGTTGACGTTGTGGGAATGGAAGAGGAGGCGGTCTTGGTTCCGGTTTCACGTACTTTGGCTCTTCCTCTTCCTCGGTTTTCATATTTCGCTTTTCAACGTAGCTGCCATTTTCCGCTGCTGTGCTAGTTGCTTCATCCTTCTCAAACATCAAATGAGTGGGCTGATCCACCACTTTGCCACTCCGAAGGTATATGGCATTGACGTGTTCACGAGGATTTACCTCCGGCCGCGCCGGTAGTACTCCTTGCGGTCGCGATGATTGCGCAGCGAGTTGTGCAACTTGAGTATCCAAGATTTTTACATGCGTCTTCAACTCATTAAATTCTCTCTTCAGCGAATCGAAGTTATCGGAATGCTCCTTCTGCCCTTGAATGATTTGAGCTAGCATTGATGCAATATCGGGACTAGCTTCTTGTTGTGGAGGGGCCGGTGTACGTGGTTGGTAATACTGATCTTGGGGTTTCGTTTTTGGTTGAAAATTCTGATTGCGTTGCATCAAACGCGGCTGAAAATTCCCCCATGAGCGTTGTGCATTGAATGCACCGTCGGAATTCTTGTACGAGAGATTGGGGTGATTTCTCCACTCGGGGGTATAGGTATTACCTAAAGGTTGGTTGTTACTTACATAATTCACCCTTTCGTACCCTTGAATTCCTCGCTCGTCCGGCTGCTCATAATATTCTTGCTGATTCATTCCGGACATCATATTGCGGAGCTCATTGAATTCACTTTTCATTTCAGCTCTCATTTCGGCTCTCATTTCAGCTAACTCGGCATATAATGAACGCGTATTATCCACGTTAGCTACCCTTGCTGGAGCGTTGCGATTGTACTCTCCGGCGGTGTGGTTTCCTTCGTAAGCCATACGATCTATAAGATCCTCGACTTGTGGGAAGGTGAGGTTGCTTAAAGAACCTCCAGCAGCGGCTACGATCAAGATCCTCGTATTGTCCGATAAACCTTGCATGAAGTTGCATATGAGGTAACTTTGATCCATACCGTGATGTGGGCAAAGGCGTTGGTAGCCTTTGAATCGCTCCCATGCTTCATATAAGCTCTCGGCTGCCCCTTGCCCGAATGTATTGATGTTATTCTTGGCTAGCTGAGCTTTGTTTTGAGGGGAGAATCTCGTCATAAACTTCTCCTCTAGCTGTTCCCATGACGCAATAGAATTCGCTGGTTGCGAATATAACCAATCTTGTGCTCTATCCTTCACCGAGAACGGGAAAGCAGCTAGCATTATATCCTCATCCGATACCCCATCTCCACCCCTTACGGTTCGGCACAGCATCTTGAAATCAGTGAGATGCTGGTTTGGGTCCTCGGTTGGTCTCCCTCTAAACGCCGCGTTACCAAGCATTTGAATGAATGCTGGTTGAAGCTCTACACGGACGTTTCTTCTTGCAATGCAAGATAAGAGCTGCGTGTGCCTAGGGACCGTGTATGATCCATAGGTCAGTGCCGGTTGCACTTGCTGCGCGTTTTGAACGTTCATATCTTGACGTTCAGCCATTAGCTCTTCGACAAACGGTTGTTCGATCACTTTCTCGGTTTGGAAATTCAAATGTGCTTGCGTGTTATCAACTGAATTGCTTGCACTAGCTTTCGATTCTTTCCTTAATTTTCTGAGTGTTCGATCAATGTCGGGGTCGAAAACTAGATCTGCTCTTCCGGTGTTTCTCATGCACAATTAAGCTGCACAAGAAAAAGAAGATGAACACAAAATCGTGTGAGATCCGAGAAGCAAAAGAACTTGATTCTATGCGAATAAACAAACAAAAATACGAAAAAGGCAAGAAACAAACAAGACTCCTAAAAACCTAATGTCTAAATCTAAAAGTTTCCTAACTCCTAAACCGTAATCAACTCCCCGGCAACGGCGCCAAAAACTTGATATGCGTTATATCGAGTGATAAAACCTAGACTAACGCTTCCGCAAGAATACGGATCGTGTAGTAACTAGGGTCGAACACAAGGAATTGATGCGACTTCGTAGCTATTAAACTAATTGAATTAGACGCGTGAGAAGACTAAAATTGGAATCGTGGTTGAGCTGAACTAAATTAGATCGAAGAGATAAAACTTTATGGCTGAGAACCATGGGTGTCGAGAGTTTTCCTAATGAAGTAACGAAGTTCTAAAAGGTTAATTGGTCTAGGTACTATCATGAATTCAGGGAATTCAAGCTCTCCTATAGGAACTGACTGGCGTAGACTTGTCCACTATCTAGCATGCATATACCAATGTATCCATTGCGTATCTTACATGCATAGACGCATTATGACCGCTATCCTAATCCCTAGATTTAACCGATTGACCTGGCGTAGATTCTAAACCGGTTAACCCTAAATCATGGCTAAGTTCCGAACCCTAATGCCCTGGCGTTGGTTTATTAGGATTCTAAGATCATTCAATCAAGTGGCGTACAGGTAGAGAAAGCATTAAAAGCAACCATGAAATCTGAAAACATGATAGATACCCAATTCATTCATTCAAGTGGCGTACAGGTAATGAAAGCATTAAGTATCACCATTCATTAAGCATACGACTTCGTTACATCATATCAAACCTCTCTAACCCATGGCAAAGGAATCTACTCAGACATATATGCAGAAAAGGAAACACAAGAGAAGTCTAGTTTCGACATAGATGATGAAAGAGATAACTCCCTATTCATAGACCGATGCCTTCGGTAGATTCTCCTCGCTCCCGATCCGTAGATCCGTCCTTTTCTTCCTCCTTCCTCTTGCCCTAGTGTCTCTCCTTCTCCTTTCATGTGTTCTGGTTCATTCCTCTCTCTTTTAGATCTCATTATTCTTTTAATTTGGCCGATCTAGATCTTAGGAAAGTTTGTTGGAATGCTGGACCCGAGCGCGCATGCTCTCTACCCGCTCGTGCAGGTGACCTACCCGATCGTGCACACACAAAAGAGCCCGATCGGGCACCATGCCCGACCGTGTACTTCATCAGCCCGAGTCGTGCAATCTTACGGGGTTTTCTTGCCATGAATCAGCCCGAGCGGGCATACCAAATGCACCCGAGCGGGCACCTATGCCCGAGCATGTCCATTGAGCACCCGAGTCGTGTAGACTTACGGGGTTGCTTGGCATGAATTAGCCCGACCGGGCACTCACTAGCCACCCGAGCGGGCATGTCTTGAAGTGTAGTTTCCGCTCCTTTCGCTCGGTGTTTGAGTGCTCGCTTCCCCTCGGTGTTTGAGTGCTCGCTTCCATCCGTGGCATTGCATAAGTCGAACCTTGTTACACAACTTTGTTTTCGGGGTTAGATTGCATAATCACTCGTGTTTCTCTTCAAATCTTCGTTTCCTACACAAAACACGAAATGTGGATAAAGTCTTCGAATATACTCAATAGATGAATGAAATATAAATAATCTACTCTAAATTAGACCTAGGAATGATATAAAAACTATAACGGATTACGTGTTATCACTAGGATTTGCAAGGATGCAACTAACAAAGGATCATGAACCTATCGAATTATCTTGATTACGGGGAATTCATGCTCGTAAATAAGGAATGGTTCTTCCGATACCTAAACCTCCTAACCATAACAACGTGCAATCTTACCTTTCAGCAGTGATTAATTCGTGATTACGGTAGCGTTAAGCATGCAGTCCCGATTCCTAAGTCGATTAACCGACTGATCTGATTCTCATTAATCAAACTTAATCAACAATCAACTGTTCTGGATTCATCATCTAACCTTCCAGCTAAACACAAATTCCTAGATTACTGAGCGGTCAGCACAATTATAAGACCTTTACAATGTTGATTGTAAAACCGAAATACAAGAAAACTTCAAAAGGTGTAAGCATTAACGCATAATCATAAGTATCCATGACAAATCCGGCAATCCTAACCCATAGCTAGAGGCTTAGTCACTCATGGATTCCACTGTAAAACAAGAGAAATAAACCCTAGACATGATAAAGAGTAAGAATTATGATTCCTCGATCTTCCATATCTTGTTACCGATGTTCGGATTGTTGTTTCTCTTCTTCTCCAGCTTCTCCCGAGTTTCTCCTTGTGTTTTTCAGTCCCTCTCCTGGCTTGTTTGTCGTCTGTCTTGCCCTAGATCGCCCCTTCTCTTTCTAATTCACATTTGAAATTCAAAACAGGTTGTTGAGAGAAAGGGGGGCCGCACGGGCTAAGGCACAACCCACGCGGGTGCGTGTTCTCCACCAGCCTGAGCGGGCTGTTCATCAGCCCGACCCGTGCTCTTCCAGCTGGTCATGGCAGCCCACGCGAGCAACTTAGCCACCCCGTGTGGGGTCATGTTTTTCATCCAATGTGGGCGTGTTACTTAGCTCCCCGAGTCATGCAAACTTTGCTGGAGTTGCAACCCGCGCGGGGCCTCTTCCAAGCCCGAGCGGGCTGTGTTATCTTGTTGTTTTCACTCCTTTTGCTCGATGCTCAGGTGTTACGTTTGGTTCCGTGGCCGTGCACATATTGTGTCTTATCACTTGGTCATGTTTTCGGGTAGATTCGCCGTAATCACTCGTGTTTGCTTCACATGTCTTCGTTTCCTACACAAAACACGAAATAGTAGATGAAGTCCTCGAATATACTCAATAACTCGATAAAGTCCAAGAAATCTAATAAAAACTAAAGCTAGGAATCATGAAAATACTATGACGGATTACATGTTAACACTTCATTTACTCGTGTTTGTATCCCGATACTTCATTTCCTGCAATAACACAAGAAAACGCTAAAAGAGGACTAAATGATGCTTTAATGCTTGGTAAAGTTCAAATGGATGGTGAAAGTAACTATAAAGAAGACTAAAATACTATAACAAAATAGACGTTATCAGAGTGCACATCAATTCAGGTCAAGAAAACGTCCTAAATCAGTGCGCAAACCTCCGTGTTTCCAACGCAGATTCCAGCGCACACGAGTTCAACAACTCTCGAGACGCCTAACAGCCACGCAAAACGTCTAGAACCTAATTGGGACATCCATAAGGCACCCAAGGTGAAGATTAAGCCTTCACCACAAGGGCTCACGCACCAACAAATTTCAGACACTTTGAAAGAAACGTGAGAGGAACGCCTAACCGGTTTCATGGAGTGCATAACCGGACTCACGGATAGATCAACAAAAATCTTTGGGCAGCACGATCTAGTCCCTAACATAGGAAACAACACTATCGAGCTTAGGGAGGACATGACTGATTGTGCAAAAAATCCAACTGATCTACGTGGGACACCCTATCCAGCACACTATGCACAGGAGACGGTATGTAGACGACGACGTTGAGGACGTTCACCTAATGAGTAGCACGTTTTGGTCATCGTGATGTTAAACAAGCGCTTATCGGGAGGCAACCCGAGCCATGTATCCTTTTAGTTATTTCGTTTTAATTTTTTTTAGAATTCGACTCTTATTCTTTTCACAAGCATGCACCTAAACCAACAACCCCGATGTATCGTACTGTCTCCTTTGGATTGTGTGACTTTTGGTACACATTTTCCACTTCGACATCATCCACAACATAAGGAAAGATGTGTATGCCTAGCTTTATCAACTTGGTATAGCAAGCACGCATCAGGTGCACACGTTCCTATCTATCTTATTTTTCCCGGAGTTTTGGCTTGCTAGCCCTTCTCTTGGGTTTTGAACATCGGGGCGGTGTTCCAGTCAAGTCTACGGGGTACTCTTCGAATGTCATCGTTGTGATTATGATTTAGATGTTGAGTTCTTTGTTTGTTTTAGCTTTTCCATTAGTTTCGTTAGTATTAGACGGACGAATATCTAGTATGAAATATTTCGAACTTTAGTCACCTCTATGGAACTTTGTTGAATCGGGAACAAAAGTCTAGGTTTGCTGAAACATACCTTTAGATATCGATGAGTTAGTGGTCGTGCATGAATCTATAGTCTATAGTTGTATTCTACCCCCTAGGTTTCAATCCCAACTTCATATGTCTCCGAGCATACCGTTCTTTCTTTGTTTTGTTTTGATCGTTATATTTCCACGCACTTACACTCCGCTGTCAATAAAATAAGTTCGTTAACTATTTCAGCCTTACATTTACATGAGTGCATCGACATTGATGGTTTTGGTGTAAGTGGTGGGTCGAGGCTGTTTTTCTACGTGCTAAGGGTTAGAGTCGATGCGTATTCACAATAGTTTACTAAAAAATCAGCAATGACGCAGCCTCTTCACTCCTCTAAGGTTACAACACCTTATGAGTATGCCAATCGGCAACCTGGGTCTAAGTAGAGGGATGTCCTCTTCAACTCTGACATCCTAGAAACCGAGTGTAAATTTAAAAATAAATGTGTGGAAACCGAAAAGAAGAAAAAGAGAACCGAAAAAGAATAATAATTGTTTTAAGAACTGTATTGAACTCTTTGCACATTAAAATAAGTAGGGAGATTGCTTGAATGTTGTCTAGTGGTTAGTAAAATGGACTTAGGATATGTGTCGTATTGCACGGTTAGTGGCTTTTGGTAGATAGAAGTCTAAATTTTGTGCGCTTAGATCTATGTTTGCGTGACGCGTTATTGCGTAGGTTGGCTGACTTTTCGAGTTGTTTGTGCTAGTGTCTGGTTGTCGTGTAACTCCTCTTATGCTTAGTTCTTGTCTTGCTCAAGGACGAAAAAAGGTTCAAATGTGGCGGAGTTTGATAACGTCTATTTTCTTATAGTGTTTTAGTTCATTTTTGGTAGCTAGTGTACCGAGCATTAAGCATCACTTAGTCCTCTTTCATCTTTTTCTCGTGTATTTGCAGGAAATAAAGTCATCGAACACGACTGTGCAGCCATTCTAGCCCGCCCTCTCTCCTGAAGATGGCACATAGCCACCGGCAGCCTGAAGATGGAATAAATGTTCCCAATGAACGAGATTGAGATGCTTTTGGTCGTGACACGATCCCGATTGGAACGACACTCTAGACTAGGTTAGTAATGGATAGGCCTTGCTGCAACGAGTTGCACAAAGGGTTGTGGAACGGATGGTCACAGGAGAGTCGCGGAAGGCTCTACACGAGAGTTGCGGAAGGCTCTCGATTCACCAATTCGTCTCCGAAGGATATTACACACCAACGAAGGACGAACAACCGTTGAATATTACACACCAACGAAGGTTGCTGGATATTACGCACCAACAAGCCAAGAATTCATAAAAATTCAAGATAAAAGATCAAATAGATTGATTCAAAAGTTGATTGAAATTTTGATTTTCTACAAAGGAGCGGATGGCCGGCCATTTATAGAACCCTAGGCCATGCAAATATTAAATGCGACATTAATGGGTAGTTTTCATGCAAGGCTACACATTAATACCTAGAAAACATAAAACAAGAAGATAAACTTTGATCGACGTGCATGTTGGGGTGCGAAGTCTTCTTGGAACCCCGGGTTATTAATTAGGTCGCGGGAATAAGTGACACGCGGCCTCGTTAAAAACCCGTCGTTGGAAAACCCCGTGGGACAAAACCGACGAAGGGAAAAGAGTACACGCGGGTCACTTACCTAATTAATAACCGTTTCGGGTCGGGTTTCAGCTTGAATAACGTTCCTTATGCTCGTAACTTCACGTGAACTTGAATATTCTTCATGCGCGTGAACGGCCACGAGAATCCCAATAATGGCGTCCTTAAGCTTCGCAGCCTTGGTTCGGGTCACGGGACCAGTTGGTAGGATCAAGGTTTCTTCCTCCGTAGCTCTTGCTCGGGTAACAGGACCAACATACTTCGATCTGTTCGTGTCTCGGGTCGCGTTGTTGACGTATCGGGTCATGCTGTCGGTGTCTCGGGTCGCGCAGATGGCTTCTTCTTCCGCGCTGGAGGTCGCGTCCTCTTCTACATTGTTGGTCGCGTCCTTGACGTCTCCTGGGATCATATCATGCCATCCTACTTGAAAAGGATTTGTCCTAAAATCCGCATGATCTGCAATAATAGGCATCAAGTCAGTAACATTTAAGCTAGAACTGACATTATACTTACCTCGCAAATCTAGCCGGTAGGCGTTGTTGCTGATCTTCTTAGTTACAGTTAATGGGCCGTCGATCCGGGGCATTAATTTTGACTTCCACTCATTCGGAAAATGTTCTTTCCGTAGGTGAATCCACACTTGATCTCCGGGCTTGAAAATCATTCGCTTCCGAGCTCGAAAACGCCATAGTTGATGTTGTCGCGTTCGCAACGCTCTCTCAAGCGCGTAAAGCTCCTTATCGTATGTGGCACAGTTGAGGGTTGCGCCTCTAAGCTTCTTGGCAAAATAAGCATATTGTTCCCGTTCCTGCATCAAGATTACATCAATTCCTACACTAGATGCATCAATTTCAATTTCGGACGTTTTAAGGAAATCCGGTAAAATTAATGGAGGGGTATGAGTAAGCTTCTTGTTTAGCGTTTGGATGCTTCTTCTTGTGCTTCCTCCCACTTGAATCCCACGTTTTTCTTAATGACTTCATTGAGAGGGGCTGCCAAGGTACAAAGGCCCTTCACGAAGCGATGATAAAACTCCGTGAGTCCATGGAAGCTTCAAGCTTCCCCGACGGTCTTTGGACTCGGCCATTTCCGAATGGATTTGACCTTCTCCTCGTGCACCTTGACTCCATCTGTACTTATTACAAAACATAGAAACCCAACATTATCCATACAATAGGTACACTTCTTAAGGTTACCATAAAGTTCTTTTTTCCTAAGTACCTTTAGATCTGATTCTAGGTGTCCAACGTGTGCTTCTAAGTCTTTACTATAGATCATCATATCATCAAAGCAAACCACTACGAATCTACCTATAAACTCTCTAAGAACTTGGTTCATTAGACGCATGATAATACTAGGTGCACTTGTCAATCAAAAAGGCATCACTAACCACTTATATAATCCATGATTAGTTTTAAACGTCGTTTACCATTCGTCACCTTCCTTCATCCTAATTTGATGGTACCCACTTTTAAAATATCCTACTTCCATGCAATTCATCTAACATGTCATCTAGCCTAGGAATAGGATGTCGATACTTCAGCGTAATGTTGTTGATTGCACGGCAATAAACACACATGCACCAGCTGCCATCTTTCTTTGGCACGAGTAACACGGGCACGACGCACGGACTCATACTTTTGCAAATGTGTCCTTTGGCCATGAGCTCCTCCACTTGCCTTTGCAGCTCCTTAGTCTCCACGGATTATTTCGGTAGGCTGGCCGATTTGGTAATGTGGCTTTGGGAACGAAATCGATTTGATGTTTGATACCGCGTATCGGGGGCAATCCGGTGGGGTTCTCTTCGGGAAAGACATCTCCATATTCCTGCAATAAAATAGAAATTTCACTCGGCAGCACCGGTGCAAGGTTAGCTAAGCTCGAGAGAGCTTCCTTATATACAAACAATAATACGGACTGATTTGAGTGCAGAGATATCTTGATCTCACCCGATTTTGCGTAGAAGTTCGAAGACTTAAGCACGAGTTCTCCTTGTTGTTTTAAGTGCATTTGATCTTGCTGCACTTCCTTTGGTGTCTTAGGAATAAGACTCATTTTCCTATCATTAAGCTCAAAAGAATGGTGGTTAGAGAAATTGTCATGTATTACCTTAGTATTCGATTGCCATAGACTACCGAGAAGGGTAGGGCTTGCGTCCATGAGAAGAACGTCACACATGATTTCGTCCTCGTATTCGCCAATGGTGATAGGCATGGCCACCTGTTTGGTTACGTTCATTGTGTCATTCTCATGGAGCCATTGTAGTTTAGAAGACCTCGGGTGCTTCTTGACCTTTAAATCGAATTCTTTTTTATAATCCTTGATCAAAGATTCGGATTCTTTGTCCTCGGCTTCACGCTCATCATCCTCACGAAATATCATAAATCTTTTTTTTGTACATTCATCCGCATAATGATTTCGTCCTTGACACTGGAACCATTTCACGTCTTGAGCCCTCAATGTAATGGACTCGGCTTTTCCTTTATCTCGTGAAACCGATGGAACCTTTTTGATTGCGTCTCAGGCTGCTGGAGCAGATTTGTCTCTCCATGGATAGCTCGGTTTTTCCTCTCGTTGTTGAATGTATTTTCCAGCCCCAAAGTTAGAACGAGAGCTCCTTCTTCGCTAGAGTTGTTGATCGATTGGAATCGACTTGTGTAACTCTCGCAGATTGTGATTCGGAGCATATCGCTTGCGCACTATGGCTTTCATTTCCAACCATGTTGCTACTGGTTCTTCTCCGTTTTGCTGCCTAGAAATGGTGAGGTTATCCCACCAACTCAACGCGTAGTTGTAGAATTCCGTGGCCGCTACCCTCACCTTCTTGGCCTCGGGATAGTTTTGACAACCGAAAACGAGATCTACCTTTTTCTCCCATTCTAGGTAGGCTTCCGGGTCGGACTTGCCGTGGAACGCTGGAATGTTTAGCTTGAGACCAGCGAGGTCGTCCCTCGGGTCGTCTCTCCGTTCCCTCGGCGAGCACCGCCGCCGATAACTACTTCGGGACAAGGATGAACTGCCTTGTTCGTAGTAGTTGTTGTCCTCCTCATGCTGGTTCCTCTCACGTTGCTGGTTCCTCTCACGATGCTTTGCTCCAAATGAGCCGCGAGAGCCTCAATGAGTCTCTCATTGAACCTGCTGTTCTTGGAACCTATTTCACCCATGACGTCCTAACGTCCTACGGTTCCTTGCATGTACCTACTCACAAGTTCCTGCACACGAACACATGGAGCAGCCGCAAGCGGAAAGCAAGAAAAACCCTAGACAAGAACACATACGGGATAGATACGCACGAGATAGACACCTAAACGTACGAAATGTATATATTTTGTTTTATTTTTTTGTAACGTTCAACCAAGCTATGATCGAAAAGATCAAAACCAAATTGAACTAACCTTTTCGTTAGAACGAGCTCTGGTACCACTTGACACGATCCCGAGCTCTAGACTTTAGAAGGGATAGGCCTTGCTGCAAAGAGTCGCACAAGGTTTGTGGGATGGATGGTCACACGAGAGTTGCGGAAGGCTCTTGATTCACCTATTCGCCTCCGAAGGATATTACACAGCAACGAAGGACGAACAACCGTTGGATATTACACACCAACGAATGTTGCTGGATATTACGCACCCACAAGCCAATAATTCACAAGAATTCAAGATAAAAGATCAAATAGATTGATTCAAAAGTTGAATGAAAATTGGATTTTCTACAAAGGAGGGGATGGCCGGCCATTTATAGAACCCTAGGCCATGAAAACATTAAATGCGACATTAATGGGTAGTCTTCATGCAACGCTACACATTAATACCTAGAAAACATAAAATAAGAAGATAAACTTTGATGGACGTGCATGTTGGGGGAGGGGATGGACAGCCATTTATAGAACCCTAGGCCATGCAAACATTAAATGCGACATTAATGGGTAGTCTTCATGCAAGGCTACACATTAATACCTAGAAAACATAAAACAAGAAGATAAACTTTGATGGACGTGCATGTTGGGGTGCGAACTCTTCTTGGAACCCCAGGTTATTAATTAGGTCGCGGGAATAAGTGACACGCGACCTCGTTAAAAACCCATCGTCGGAAAACCCCGTGGGACAAAACCGACGAAGGGAAAAGAGTACATAGGTTATTAATTAGGTCGCGGAAATAAGTGACATGCGGCCTCGTTAAAAACCCGTCGTCGGAAAACCCCGTGGGACAAAACCGACGAAGGGAAAAGAGTACAAGCGGTCACTTACCTAATTGATAACTGTTGCGGGTCGGGCTTCAGCTTGAATAACGTTTCTTAGGCTCGTAATTTCACGTGAACTTGAATATTCTTCCTGC
>CM071869.1:20137011-20153361 GCA_036759665.1 Gynandropsis gynandra | reverse complement strand
AGAGTTTGTTTGCGTCGTTAGACTTTCCGCTCTGATACCATGAAGAATTCGAATCTGAATTAAATTGATGAATCAAGCCAAAACGGCTATATGTACAAGAGTATTAGACCTAAATTACAATAAAGGATGTAATTACAAAAAGACGTATATACCCCTATACATGTACCCTTTACACTTAGGAGAAGGATCTAAGGGAGAATTCTAATTCCAGATGATCAGGCTTAGAATAACCGAGACTAGGTCATGAAAGTATAGTAATAATGGTTTAGGGTTAATGACATGAATAATAGAACTTATGGGTTTACTTTAATAAGGTATTAGCCACAAAAGTATGGGATAACTTAACTAGATCACGTTTCTATGCCTTGAAAGACGGTACGAGTCATATTCGGATCATCCGCCTTTGATATCTTAATTGAGATTGCATGATTAGATTGATTGATTGTTGGTTTCGGAAGCATTGTGGTAATCTTATCCTAGAACGTTTGTTTCATTGTCAAGAACTCGTTAGTTTATTTCTTTTAGTTATTTCATCTTAAAACAAATATTTCATTCGTCGCAAGTTTGATTCCTAATTTCAGTTTAGTTTGTGTTGCACAGTCTTTGTGGGATCGACATCTAGAGAACTACACACGTGTGGTGCACTTGCGGGTAGTTTAGGGTTATTTAGTTTAACTTGGAACACATCAATACGTCCAAAATTATATTATTCTACAATGTCTTAAAACAAGACCAAAATATGTAATTATAATAAGTATGCATAACTGAAATATGATTCATACATAAGCAATATCAAAACTTAATTGATATCTAGAGTTCAAATAAATTTAAACGTGCAAAACGTACATTTATACATGTATAACTAATCATCCGCAATACAAAGACTTTGCGACTACTACCATTTCAATAACATTGTCAAGACATGTCTTTGGAGCTAGTCCTTTAGTCAACCGATCCGTAATCATATCATTGGTGCTAATATGCACAATTTGAACTCTTTCATTTTGCATTTCTTCTTTGATCGATAAATACTTTAAATCCCTATTGGCACCAATGGAGTATCTATCGTTCTTTGAGAAGAATACGACTAATGCATAATCACATCTATGTTCATCGGTTTAGCAATGGTACCAACGATGCCTAAACCATGAACAAAATTGAGCAGCCACAACGATGAACTATACTTTCAAAACATGCTACAAATTTGACCTCCATAGTGGAATTAGCAATGATAGACTAGTTACCACTTTTCCATTAAAAAGTTTTCTTAATTTTAAAGAACAAATATTTTGAAGGAAATAGGTTGTTTCAACATCAATCTGGTAAAGCTCAAGATCAAAGTCGCCACCAAAGCCATGATAATCCTTAAAGAGTCCTTCCTAGAAATCAGAGAAAAACTCTATGTACTCAATGTTCTTTTGAGTATAATCTTTAGCAACAAATCAGACTTTATACCTCTCGACAATACCCTTAGAGTCTCGGTTAGTCTTAATAACCTATTTACAGCCAACTCTTTTAGGATCCTTCGGTTATTCTGTCATTTTCCAAATATTGTTGCCATCCATAGATATCAACTCTTCCTTCATTGTTATCAATCATCTTTCAAAATTTCTACCGCCCATGGCTTGTTCAAAAAAGATTGGATAATCATTAATCCTCAAGTCATTTTCATGTTCAAGTGCATAACACATAAAATCATTTGAAATAACTAGTCCTCTATATCTAGTAAACCTCGTCAAAGTTATTCATTTTTAAGGTTGCTCTTGTTCATTTACTTGAACATTTTCCCCATCTTCTTTAACGATGCCATCCATAACTTGGTTACCAGAATCTATTTGTTGTTTTTCTATATTCATACTTTATAGTTGTGCTACAATAATAGGAACATCAACTTGAGATGGATCATTCACTGCTTGACATATACTAAAATATTGTATTTGAATTTACCTTTGGGCTAAATCTAAACATAATCAACACACATCAAACAATTTATTTAACATTAATCACAATGTTACCTTAACATATAAACCATCTTTAGATGTACATTATATGTTAACTAAACAAAGTTTATAATTTACTTCAATTATTACTAAACAGGAGTAAGATCTACCGTTGGATAACCATACAACTACATGTTAATAACTATAAATATTTATCAACATTCGTAAAATGTCATTATGATGTTAAATATCTATATATATAATTTAAGTCATTATTCAACTCGAATGGGTCACTTTGGTGACTAATGCATTCACTAAAATATAAATGACTTATATTATGTGATTGACAAACAAAACATACATATATTTTACGAAATACCTTATATATGTAGTTTATATGAAATAATATGGCACAACATTTCCAAAATATACTCTCGGCTCAGTGGCTATGTGCTTTCTTAATGTGCATTTAAATTGGGTTTGATTCACCCAGAATCACAATTTGGTATTGTGTTTCTTATATATATATATATATATATATTTGATATATATATATATATGAAGCATGCCAACGCTTAATTAAATACGAGGCGTGGCCTAGTGGTGTATTGTATATATTGAATCCTGAAATCTGACCGGTTTGAATCCTAACTTACTCAATTTTTTTTTCAACATTCCAGAAAATTAAAGTGACGAGGCACATATTCAACGTCGCCTAATATACTTCGGAAATAATCAAAATTCAAAGCAGCAACTCGTCGACCGAACCACTATATGTCTATCATGCTCAAGCGGCGAACCTATGCAACCAAATGACGCATCCAGCCAATGAACCATGACAAAGATTTTTATCGACGAAACATTGCCAATCCCCTTGGTATCGTTTCATCGATGTCCATTCCCGCCAAACGCATAGTCCACTATCGAGTCTAAATTCCGCCTCGCAACAGACGGTGTCCGACATCAAAATTTAACAAAAATGTGGTGAAACTCACTTCTATGTCTCGATTTCTTTAGGTATCGTTTCATGCGACACTTACCAGTGACTAGTGCTACATTTATGGGAGATGGGTAATTGTCATGTTTGATGGACGGCCCTTGGTGACCATTGAAGAGTGAACCATTACAATACATATGTTATAATCATGCTTTCATATCAAATGCACGAACCAAAAACTCTTTTTTTATTTTTATTAAAATAAATTTATTTTATTGAATCCATTTTAATAAGCAAGATGTTCATGAACCCTAAATTTGTTACTTATCATTATAGTAGGAGACTCTCATACCAAATATTAATTATTTTCTCAATTCTACAATCCGATTAAATGTCGAACTAAATCTTCTAATGAAATCATTAAAATCAACGAAAGCAATATAAAATTCCTTCCTTGAAGTTTCCATTGTTTCTTTGATAGATCTTGAATTCTTCTCCAATTCCAAATCCACCAAAGTCTCCTTAATTTTCTCTTTGATTATATAAGAGAATTATTTTTCTTTTAATTTGTTTTGTGAATGATGCGATATATGTTAAAGGGTAATAGTATTTTATAATAATGAAAAGACATATATTAAAAGGCATGTCTTTTGATATATAACCTTTAAATTTTATTAATTACAATAGAACCTTAATTTGTAAATAATCACAAAAATATCATTTGATTTTTATAACTGTATATTGGCACAAAGGGATTTTCACCCAATAATAGTCGTCTCAATGCAAAATTAATCATCACCGTATATACCTCAATAACAATTCTTAAACACTTATATTTATATGAATCAACGTTACAATAAAATTTTGACATTTCGATAGCATGTCACATATGTGATCAACGAAGGGGACATAGGTATGGGTCGTCATTTGTGTCATGTCGCTCGAGGAAGACGAGAGAGAGGGAGTGAGGTAGAAACCGTTGAATCGGGATGATGGGCGTGATAGAGCCATCTCGGTCATTAATGCAATGGCTTTCTTGTGAATTTGTTCTTCGTGAAGGAGCCAAATGAGAAACCCTTTTTAATGTCACAAGCCATCAAATAGCCGAAAACGTTTCGATTTTTGGGTGGAAAAGGTTGGGACTTATGAGAGAAGTGTCATTGATTTTTGTGTTAACGTGTTGGGGATGTTATGTGGATGTTATAATGATAACAATTAAAAAGAAAATGCTTTTTTTATATAGATTTATGTTTAAATCATAACTAAAATTTAATAACAAAAAGATTACTATTTAAATTTTTTATTGTTCAATTATATCCAAATAAAAATTTTAAAAAAATGTTGTTTTAAAAATTAAATTTTAATAATTATAATAATTTAATGATTAAGTCAAATTATTTAATGTACTTTTGTTTAAAAATGTTAATGCTTTGTAACATATGTTTTTTTAAATATATAATATTAACGATTAAAAATCGGGTTATATGTTTTAAAATATTAAATTTCAACGAGTTTTTAAATTTTTGAAATTGAAAATGCATGTTATTATAGTAAATTGACGTATTAAAATACATATTTATACGTATCTATAGTATATAATAAAGTATAACATATTATGAATATAGAAACAAACAATACATATCTATTGTTTTTGATAGATCTTGAATTCTTCTCCAATTCCAAATCCACCAAAGTCTCTTTAATTTTCTCTTTGATTATATAAGAGAATTATTTTTCTTTTAATTTGTTTTGTGAATGATGCGATATATGTTAAAGGGTAATAGTATTTTTATAATAATGAAAAGACATATTTTAAATGGCATGTCTTTTGAAATATAACCTTTAAATTTTATTAATTACAATAGAACCTTGATTTGTAAATAATCACAAAAATATCATTTGATTTTTATAACTGTAGATTGGCACGAAGGGATTTTCACCCAATAATGGTCGTCTCAATGCAAAATCAATAATCACTGTATATATTTCAATAACAATTCTTAAACACTTATATTTATATGAATCAACGTTACGATAAAATTTTGACATTTCGATAGCATGTCACATATGTGATCAACGAAGGGGACATAGGTCTGGGTCGTCATTTATGTCATGTCGCTCGAGAAAGACGAGAGAGAGAGAGTGAGGTGGAAACCGTTGAATCGGGATGATGGGCATGATAGAGCCATCTCGATCATTAATGCAATGGCTTTCTCGTGAATTTGTTCTTCGTGAAGGAGCCAAATGAGAAACCCTTTTTAATGTCACAAGCCATCAAATAGCCGAAAACGTTTCGATTTTTGGGTGGAAAAGGTTGGGACTTATGAGAGAAGTGTCATTGATTTTTGTGTTATCGTGTTGGGGATGTTATGTGGATGTTATAATGATAACAATTAAAAAGAAAATGCTTTTTTATATAGATTTATGTTTAAATCATAACTAAAATTTAATAACAAAAAGATTACTATACAAATTTTTTATTGTTAAATTATATCCAAATAATAATTTTAAAAAAATCTTGTTTTAAAAATTAAAGTTTAATAATTATAATAATTTAATGATTAAGTCAAATTATTTAATGTACTTTTGGTTAAAAATGTTAATGCTTTGTAACATATGTTTTTTTAAATATATAATATTAACAATTAAAAATCGGTTGATATGTTTTAAAATATTAAATTTCAACGAGTTTTTAAATTTTTGAAATTGAAAATGCCTGTTATTATAGTAAATTGACGTATTAAAATACATATTTATACGTATCTATAGTATATAACAAAGTATAACATATTATGAATATTAGAAACAAACAAAAAGAAATTGAGTCACAGTCAGTCAAAATGGATTAATAGTTTAAGTAATCAATCCAATCCTATCAATGTCATACATATAAATTATATATAAATAACATCAGGTCCATTTTGATAGATTGGATACACCCCATTGTCATTCGCATATCGTATCTATACTGAGGTAAAATCCTAAACCCGTTGGATTTTTTATTTTTTTTTTTGCTGGCCAACTGTAAAGTGTCTGATTTAATTTTGTTAATGTTGAGGGAAGGGCGAATTTAAACCATGGGATTATTTTAGATATTTAATCATAACAATATCCTATTTTTGATCTAGGGTTTACCTCATATACCCTAACAGTTCAATGAATCCGCTGCTATCTCTGGCATTACTTGAGAACTCGAAGCTCTGCGAATTGAATGAATCGTATTTTTGATAGTTGAAAGAATCAAACCTGGAGGCGAAAGGGTCAGGCTCGCTTCTGTTGCACATGGAGTCTGTGCAGGAAAGAGAGAAGGAATTGATGTTGTCACTTGCGTTGAATGAGTCGAAGCGAAAGAAGCTGAGTAATCGTTTGAGGATTTGTGTACAGGTCTGCTCGGATGCATTCGGTGGTGGTGCTAAGGTGAATCGCGTCGATTGGAGACTCTGCTGGTGAAGGTTGAAGAAGCTAAGCCACTTCAGCAACATAATCAAGAACAAGAACCGGTTAAAACAGAACAAGGAGATGCAGCACAGGAAACAAAGGATGCAGATTGAGATGACAAAGTTGCAGAAACAAATGCAAGGAAGAAGAGGGAGCTGTCAGAGTCTGCAGCAAATTGAAGTGGAAAGAAGAAGAAGACCTGAAAAAGAGGTTGGTGTTAACGGTTGAATGCTAGAAGCGACAAATACACTGCAGCCTGTAGCCATATCTTAGGATATGCTTTTGTTCTAAAAAATAGCAATGTAAAAGACAATATCTCTCTTAGTATTAATTTTGTATGTTTTTGTCGTGTGTTGGACAAAAACATATATTATGTATTTCGTTCAAATGCAATGGTAATCGAGAGAAGTATTATTCCGAAAACAAAACACTTTCTTTTATTTCTTCAAGAGCAATTTTACATTATTTGCAATACTGATACAAAATACACGAGAAACATTTTTATATTTTCTTGTTTGCACTAGCATACGGAGGGGAGAGTTGCGAGCCTGATTTCACAGCTCATGGCTGTTGAAGCTCTCTAAATACAACAATGTTATTAAAGCCTCATCGGTTCTCAAGGTCGTGAGGAAGCACAAGAGCACTAGACACAACACAACTGAAGCACCAGAGGTTGAACCAGATGCAGCACAAAATAGAAGCAACTTGAAACTGGGAAGATGCAGAATCAAACTCCAACACCAGTGTTTGATGGGAAAAATTACAATCTTTGGGTAATCAAAATCAAAGCTACCCTTAGATCCAAGAGCTTGTGGAAAGTGGTGACTGAAGGCATACTGGAGATACCTACAATACGTATTGAAACAACAGAAGAGATGTGGTAGAAAAGGATTGTGGAATGGGAGGAGTTGGAGGCTACGGATTAGAAGGCGTTAGAACTGATCTACAATGTTGTCTCAGAGGACATCTTCAATGCACACCTATCCATTTGTGATGCCTCCAAGGCGGCATGGGATATGCTAAAAGAAAGGTTCCAAGGGGACCCTAAAGCAGCCATGATAAAGCTGCAGAGGTTGAGAGCCAACTACTAAAACCTCAAACAATGTGACAAAAAGAGTATAAAGGAGATTGCAAATAAGGTCACTAAGGTAGGGAATGAAATAAGGGCTTACAGTGATGAGTTTAAGGAAGACACCCTTGTCTCAAAGATCTTATGCTCCTTACAAGAGAGGTTTGACCCTTATGTGGGAGTCATTGAATAGACAAAGGATCTAACCACTTTGACTGTTGGGGAACTAGTGATTGTGTTACAGTCTCAAGAAACAAAACTTGATGACATAAATAGTGGGAGTTTAGAAGATGCTTTCCAGGCCAAAGCTAAAGGGTTTAAGGCTGTACAGAAGACATAAAGCACTAAAAGAGGCTTTAGCAAACAAGACCAAAAATTAAAAGGGAAAAATTGGTGCGGAGTATGCAAGAAGAACAACCATACTGAGTCCCAATGCTACTTTAAGAACCTACAGGAAAGGCCTGAAGGATCCAAGACCTTCAAGAGTAAAAAAGAATGCTATACATCGGAAAACCTGGACATTTTTCCAGAAACTGCAGGTTCAAAAGAGTTGGATCAAATCAAGCTCAAATGAATAGAGAGATGCAAGATGAAGACAACTTTGATGATTATGTTTGGCTCATAGACAGTGGAGCAACAAACCACATGACCCGGAAAGAAGGATACTTACAACCTCAGATAGAACCTTCAAAGTTCCTATAAGGGTTGGTAATGGAGCCAGTTTGGTGACTGAAATTAAAGGGGATATTGAGGTGTTAACTAAGAAAGGAAAGAGTACAATTAGGGATGTTTTCTTGGTCCCTGGTTTAGATAAAAATCTCTTGAGTATGCCGCAGATGGTGAGGAACAGATATCATGTGGAGTTTACAGAAGCCAAGTGTATCATAAGGGATAAGACTGGTGGCAAGGTAGCTGAAGTGCCAATGATCAAGAAGGCTTACCATTTGAAATGGACAATAGCTGTAGAGGGAGCAAATATGGCAAATCAGACAATGTTTCTCATTTGTGGTATAGGCGTCTTGGGCATGCAGGTTTACACAACTTGCAGAAGATACGGACCAGAGATATGGTCAAGGGATTTCTAAAATTCAAGGTGATTAAAGAAGTGTGTTAGGCATGTGTTCTGATCATCTCGTTTCAAACGTATTTCTTTCACAATTTTAGAGATGTTTACATTATAGATGCGATATTTACGTATGATTTTGTATCTGTTTTACTCGTTTTCCTGCTTTCATGTTCTTACAGGTTTTAATGCGTATTCGGTTCATTTTGGAGCTAAAGGGCGTGCACGAGATAAAGTACCAACATCGAGGATCATCACGGAACAAACGGGACGAGAATCGGCAAGGAATAGCATTAGCTCGTGCGGGTAACTCCCTAGCCCGAGTAGGGCGTTTAGTCGGCAAGTTTGTCTAGGAACTTGAGCCCGGAAAGGGCAAGCAAGCAGCACAGCCGGTGCATCACCCCGAGCGGGTCACAACCCAGCCCGACCAGGGCACGCATCAGCCCTCCCGGGGCACTCCCTAGCCCGAGCGGGTCGCCATATTTTCAATCGCGTTCTTGCGTGATCACGCACGCCACACCCGAGCGGGTCACACACCCAGCCCACGCGGGTCGCGACCATCACCTGCAACTCCAGATAAGTTAATTTATCTTAAAACGAATAGGAGTTTGTTGGGGACTTATACAATAAGGAAAAAGACTTTAGAGAAGAGGAATAAGTGATATTTTGCTGGAGAAAGTAATGGAATCGTTGTCCAACTTATTCAAGAATGGAAAACTCATGAAAAGGCAAAATCGGTGGCTGCTGCAACAAAAGGAAAAGAATGAACGGCCAGAAGGAAAAAGGGGGAGAAAAGGAAAGAAAAGAAGAAGGAAAAGGAAGAACAGGAGCTATGGGTCGAAGGGAGCTTCAGTTAGAGAGTTAGTTTCACGTTCTTGATCGAGGAGAGAGAGTAGAGAGAATGAGGAGATTCTTGCGAAGGAGACGTAAAAGGAGCATTGGAGATCAACCCAAGACTTCGGTTTCGTTTGGTTTTCACGTTCCTTAGACTTTCTAATTCAATTTTGTTAATTTACGGATGCATGAGCGAGTAATTTTTATTTTTAGGAGAAGGGATTAGCCAATGGCTATCCAAGAACCACTTTGATTTATCTTTGAATGCATCTTCCCGTTTTCGTTTATCTATTCTTTATCTGAGTGCTTAATTGACTTATGTTTACAAAGGCCAAGTAGATGCATGTGTTAGGGATTAGGAGAAGGACCGAAAGGAGAATTCTAGTCCTAGAAGATCATGTTTAGAACAACCGATGTTAGGCCACGAAAGTAGGGTAGCAACAGTTGAGGGTAAAACGGAGGAATCACAAATCTTATGGGTTTAGTTCAAGGTGTCAGCCACAAAAGTAGGGGATAATGATAACACTGAAAGTGTATGAATTTTAGGTTAGGTTTTAGTGCCATTTTCGCATATATTTCATAGATAGGTTTACACATCCGATACGATTATGAGTTTCATACACCCGTTTTGTTGATTTGCAGGTTTTAAGGCGACAAGGCCTAAATGAGCTTAAAAAGACGGATTCCTGAACAAAACCACGTACTTTGAAGATAAATCCACTTAGAGCCAAGATCAAGCCTTAGAACCCAAAGGAACACCCGAGCAACGAGCGGAAAAGAGAAAATTCAAGACTTCAAGGGTGCCCGGTCGGGAACCATAGTCCACCCGCTCGGGTACAACCTACGAGGTTTTATCCGCACACCTTGCACGACCCGGACACGAAGGCAACGAAATCGGGTATTCTTGCCCGATCGGGTGCAAGACGAATACCCACTCGAGCGATAGTTCGTCCCAATTATCCCCGAGAGTTTGCACGACTCGGGCCGCTCAACCACGCGATCGGGTACTGATGCCCGATCGGGCGCTATGAAGGAACACGACCGGGCGCGCCTCTGCACGACCGGGTAATAGTGGTGCCCGAGCGGGCCGTGTATTTCGCAACAACCTAGATCTTGCTTTCAAACAACCTAATTTATAGAATAGAAGAGATCTAGAACAAAGGGGGACGTACAGGGCAAGGAAAGGCTTGGAAAACATCTGGAAAGGCTCGGGCGACGTACATGGCAAGGAAAGGCTTGGAAAACATCTGGAAAGGCTCGAGAGACGCTGGAGAAGAGGAGAAGCATCAATCCTTACATCGGTAACACGATAGGGAAGGTCGAGGCATCGAATTTCCTAGAGTCTATCAAGTTTAGGATTATGTTATCTTCGTTTTCTGTATTCTCCATGAGTGAGTAGAGTCCCAACTACGGGTAGGGATATCAGATTGTAATGGATGAACAATGATTTGCGTTAATTCTTAGATTTATTGATTTTATCTTGATTATCGGTTCTACTCTTGACATTATCACTCCTACACTAGTGCTGCCCGCTCTGTAACATAGGATTTCAGAACTTGCTGGAAGGTTAAAGGATGAATCCGGACCTGTTAAGTTGTAGGTTAAGTTCGGCTAATGAGAATCTGACCGGTCGGTTAGTCGATCGAGTTATAAAACCTAGACTAACGCTTCCGCAAGAATACGGATCGTGTAGCAACTAGGGTCGAACACAAGGAATTGATGCGACTTCGTAGCTATTGAACTAATTGAATTAGACGTGTGAGGTGACTAAAGTTGTGATTTTGATTGAGCTGAACTAAACTAAATCGAAGAGAATAGACTTTATGACTAGGCACCATGGGTGTCGAGAGTTTGCATAAAAATGTAATGAAGTTCTAAAAGGATAATTGGTCTAAGGCACTATCATGGATTCAGGGAATTCAAGCTCTCCTATAGGAACTGACTGGCGTAGACTTGTCCACTATCTAGCATGCATATGCCAATGTATCCATTGCGCATCTTACATGCATAGACGCATTACGTCTGCTATCCTAATCCCTAGATTTAACCGATTGACCTGGCGTAGATTCTAAACCGGCTAAACCCTAAATCATGGCTTTGTTCCGAAACCTAATGCCCTGGCGTTGGTTTATTAGATTTCTAAGATCATTCAATCAAGTGGCGTACAGGTAGAGAAAGCATTAAGAACAACCATGAAATCTGAAAACATGATAGAAACCAAATTCATTCATTCAAGTGGCGTACAGGTAATGAAAGCATTAAGCATCACCATTCATTAAGCGTAAGACTTCATTACAACGTAGCAAATCTCTCTAACCCATGGCAAGGAATCTACTCAGACATAAATACAGACAAGGAAACACAAGAGAAGTCTAGATTCGACATAGATGTAGAAAGAGATGACTCCCTATTCATAAACCGATGCCTTCGGTAGATTCTTCTCGCTCCCGATCCGTAGATCCGTCGTTTTCTTCCTTCTTCTCCTTGCCCTAATGTCTCCCAATCTCCTCTGATGTGTTCTGGTTCGTCCCCCTCTTTTTAGATCTGATTTTTCCCTTTTAATTTTGCCGATCTAGATCTTAGGAAAGTTTGTTGGAACGCTGGACCCGAGCGGGCATGCTCTTTACCCGATCGTGCAGGTGACCTACCCGATCGTGCACACACAAATGAGCCCGATCGGGCACCATGCCCGACCGTGTACTTCATCAGCCCGAGTCGTGCAAACTTACGGGGTTTTCTGCCATGAATCAGCCCGAGCGGGCACTCCAAATGCACCCGAGCGGGCACCTATGCCCGAGCATGTCCCTTGAGCACCCGAGTCGTGCAAACCTACGGGGTTGATTGGCATGAACTAGCCCGACCGGGCACTCTCAATCCCCCCGAGCGGGCATGTCTTGAAGTGTAGTTTTCCGCTCCTTTCGCTCGGTGTTTGAGTACTCGCTTCCATCCGTGGCCTTGCATAAGCCGAACCTTGTTACACAGCTTCGTTTTCGGGTTTAGATTGCATAATCACTCGTGTTTCTCTTCAATCCTTCGTTTCCTACACAAAACACGAAATGTGGATAAAGTCTTCGAATATGCTCAATAGATGAATGAAATATAAATAATCTACTCTAAACTAGACCTAAGAATGATATAAAAACTATAACAAATTACGTGTTATCATCACCACTTAGGTTATTTTTAGATATTTAGGACCACACCTTCATCTATCTCTATCCGTCTTAGTTTAGTTTTATTCTTAGTTTTTGGCTGCTTTAGTCCCCAGAGATCGACCTGGTACTACACGGTCCGTATTCTTGCGGTGAAGTGGTCTAGGAAAATTTATAACTCGTGTTTCACCACATCAAGTTTTTGGCGCCGTTGCCGGGGAATAATAACGGCCTAGACTAGGGATTAGCTAGATTAAGATCTAGTCCTTTCCGGAGTCTTCTTTTGTTTTTCGTATTTTTGTTTTTGCTTTTTTTTTTCTTTTCTTTAATGGAGTCAAAAAACGAAAAAAAAATTATTTACCTCACAGAGCTTAATCGAGTTTGATGTCCTTTATCATGCGAGGTAACATGGACGGCTTCAACCCTTCGGGTGCCGACATAGCTGAATTGAGGCATCAACTTTCCGAGACTCGACGTATGCTCTCCGACTTATACCATCCGCGACACTTAGAGCAATATTGGGAACAAAACGTTTGGGGGTATGAAGAGGAGATCTACGACAGCTACGCTTATCCTTACGGGAATACGTACAATCACGAATGGAGCGGTCATGCATACTTCCCGTATAGGAACACCGAGAGTATGGTGGATGTACATCAATCGTTTGGGAATTTCCAGCCATGGACGGAACCCGAAACTCAGAGCTATCAATCCTATGTACCTCAACCATACCCGACTCAATCCATAGCAGCCCACGATTATCCCGCCACGTACAACTACCTCCTTGAACTGCTTGAGAGTGGAGGCCGAACAAGAAAGCACCAATGAGCAGATAGGCGATTTATTTAGATCATTGGGCGTGCAAACTTCGGAACTTGCACAAGGGGCATTGCAACCACAAGAGGTTGCACCGGAAAGTTCAGAATCATATCCTCGTGAATATGTCAGCGTCTACCTAAGGGATTGTGAGACGGTAGATCGGCCGAGTCCATCCTTGATTGATAGAGAAGATGAATCTAACACGACAATGGATGAGGATATGGACATTGATGAGTAGACGAAGAAACCCGAGGTAGAAGTAGAATTCAGCTTGGTGGACACTATTGAGCAACCATGCCCTATCGATTTCGTGTTCCCCGAAGGCATCTTCGAAGGTTTAGCCGAGGAAACTTGTGAGGAAGTTCAGATTTAAGATTCCTTAGATTTGAATCGCGTAGCGGTTGGGGAAGGTAACTACAAGGTACCAACCGAGCCGCTCAAAAAATGAAAGGAAAGAGGAATTCTCCAGCCAAGACTTCCACACAATCCTAGCTAATTGCGGTGCAAGGCAGTACATAAATGATCCTAAGATGCCAAGAAGCCACACAAAACGTCCAGCTCATAATTGGGACATCGACAAAGCTCCCAAGGTAAAGATGAAGCCTTCACCCGAAAGGCTCACACACACAACATCTCTGGAAAAGCTAAAGGAAACGAACTACAAACGCCCAACCGGTTACGTGGAGTATTCAACCAGACTTAGGAGCAGCTCAACCAGAATGTTTGGACAGCACGATCTAACACCAAACTTAGAGAGCATCATGACCGATCTTAAGGTCGACAACACCGATCGTGCAAGGAATTCGGCAATTTCGCGTGCCACACCGTATCGAGAACATATTGCACGCGAAATGCTACGGACGAGACGACGTCGAGGACGTCCACCTGATGAGTAGCATGCTTTGGTCAGGCTCGTGACCTTAAACAAGCGCTTCTCGGGAGGCAACCCGAGCCCCATATCCTTTAGTTGTTTTATTTTCATATTTTCGGACCTCTTTTTCATTTTTTTAGTTTTGGACAATTATCTAGGATCTAGGAACTTAATGATCTATCGGTTTCTGCTGCATATGTTTTCCTCGTTTAATTTTTCGGTTTTGCAGCTATACCCAATCGGGCAGACACCTCTACCCGATCGGGCATTTTTCAGATTTAGGAGAACCCGGTCGGGCGATGCAAGACGACCCGAGCGGGTAGGTCAAAGAGGAGACTACCCGATCGGGCAGCACAGGGTACCCGACCGGGCATCGTAACTTATGCACGGTAAGTTATATTTCGAGTAACCCGAGCGGCCATTCACTTCACACATTCATACCCGATCGTGCTCTCTCACTTTGCGACCCTCTCACGCTGAAGCCTTGTCGCCGGAGCTGCCTGTGTGCCGCCGCCGTTTCACCGTCACCGGATTGAAACTCGGTTACTCGAAACTCTTCGTCTTGTCACCGGAGCCGATGTGTGCCGCCGCCGTTTCACCGTCACCGGTTGAAACACTCGGTTACTCAAATCCCTCTCCCCTCTCTCAAAAATCTGAAATTTCCTCATTCTCATCACGAATTCCAGGTAAATTCACGAACTATTTTGAGATTAGGACATGGGTTAGATCTAGGTCTGTTTAGGAAGATTTATGGTAATTTAGCCGATTGAATCACGAATTGCGAACTGCAGGTTGCGATTTTGTGATCTACCCGACCGGGCTAGGTATAGCACCCGATCGGGCGACCTAGACATTTACCCGATCGGGCGACTTTCTCGCCCGAGTCGGGCACTACCCACGGGGGTAATTCGACCATAAGTCACCCGACCGGGCAACAACTTGAACCCGATCGAGCATCTGGAAAAACTGAGCCGATTGCTGATTTTTGTCCTTCGATTGTTTTGCAGATGGCCCCTAAGATCTTCCAGAGTTCAAAGAAGCGCCGATCTGACGCGTATGACCCAGAGCAAGGATGGCCAGCGAGGTCGGATGCGATCACGGAGTTGACGCCTTACATGCCCATCACCACCTCCCACCAACAGTACAACTATCGTACGACGACGTTCTTATCCGGTCACAAGCAGAAGTTCACGGAACTTCAGCCGCGGATCTTCTCGTCCCGTTTTCTATCAGCCGAAGCGATGACCGCCCTCCACATAGGGGCATACATAGATGACATCTTCAACACGCTAGGATGGACGAGACTGAGCGACGCATAAGAGTATACATACCGCAACCTAACGGCTGAGTTCCTCGCTTCGTACGTAGCTTTCTTTTCCGAATCCGGAGATCGGGAGAGAGCTTTCATGGAGTTCCACCTGCTGGGGCAGAACTATCGGCTCACCGCAAGACAGTTCGCGACGATCCTTGACGTTCCGCACTGCAATTTAACGAAGATGCCAGAGCACAATGATAACACGTAATCCGTTGTAGTTTTTATATCATTCTTAGGTCTAGTTTTAGGTAGATTTATTAGATTTCATTCATTTATCGAGTTTATTCGAGGATTTCATCTACATTTCGTGTTTTGTGTAGGAAACGAAGACATGACGAGAAACACGAGAGATATTGGCAATTTAACCCCAAAATGACAAGGTTCAGCTTGTGCAAGGCCGTGGATTGAAGAGAACATACAAACACCGAGCGAAAGGAGCGGAAACAACATCTTAGGACATGCACGCTCGGACATTGGAAGTGTGCCCGGTCGGGCTAATTGCTACCAAACAACCCCGTAGCTTTGCACGACTCGGGTGCTCAAGGGATGTGATCGGGCATGTGTGCCCGATCGGGTGGAATTGGAGTGCCCGCTCGGGTTAATTGTCATCAAGATGCGCCGTAGCTTTGCACGACTCGGGCTGAAGAGGAAAATACTCGGGCATGAGTGCCCGTTCAGGCATAAATGGGTGTACACGGTCGGGCACAAGGTCTGCACGAGCGGGTAGAAGCTGTGCCCGCTCGGGCCCTTGATTTTCTCAACTAATTCCCAAGATTTAGAACAACCAAATCATGAGAAATCATATCTATAAAAAGGGGATTCGAACCAGATTGAAAGAGGAGGACTCAAGAACAATTCAGAGCCATAGAAGACACACTTGGAAGGATCGAGACGGACGGAACGAAGGATCCG
>CM071869.1:20114516-20136673 GCA_036759665.1 Gynandropsis gynandra | reverse complement strand
TAGGAGAGCTTGAATTCCCTGAATTCGTGATAGTATCTAAGACCAATTATCTCGTTAGAACTTCTTTACATCGTTGTGCAACTCTTGATACCTATGGTGATTTGTTGTTGAGTCATTCCCATCTTTAGTTTAGTTAGTTTGCATTTGCATTCCTTCTACTATTGATTTTACACGTCTTATTCATTAGTCCAATAGCTTTAGAGTTGCATCAATTCCTTGTGTTCGACCCTAGTTGCTACACGATCCGTATCCTTGCGGAAGCGTTAGTCTAGGTAATTTATTACTTGAGTCTACGCACATCACACAATCGGAGCCGTCAAGCAGAATTTTGGGCTCAGATAGCATACGGAGAATATTCGACGAGGTCGAAGGCTAGCCACATACGCCACCCTGCTTTGAGGTATTTTCACTACTTCCTAGTCTCATCAATTCTAGGAAAGGGAGCGCAAGGTGGAGTCAACCACACCAGTAGGCCTACCTGAGGCGGGTGGTGCAGTCAGGCTTTTAGCCCGACGAGTGGGACATCCTGGACGTCGACTTGGCGTCATTGGTGATGAGGCATTTTCTTGACATAGTCACCGAGAAGAGTAGCACGGACATGAAGATCATGTGCGGTGGCATAGTCACGATGATCGCACGGAGAGTCGGGATCAACCTCGGCATCCTGACCGAGGACAAGCTCGACGAAGAACCCGAGTTGAACCTCCAGAACCTACGCAACCGAAGAGCGATTACATTGGAGAGGTACAACGTCATCTGGTGCTACAAGGACGAGCATGGTCGCAACTTGGAAGTCGACCTAAGCGAGATTGAGGTGTCGGGTCTAGACGAGGAGGGATCCCGATTTAGGATTGATCCAGCCATCGGGCACATCGGCCAGAGGCTAGCAGAGATGGACCCACCTCCAGCCGCTGCACCAGGACCGTCCATGTCGAGGCAGTGCAGCCGACGGGCCACACATTCGCGCGCGCGCCCAGAGTATCCTCACCGTCGCTCTGATTTTCCTACGATGGAAGGAGTCTCCAACGCCCTCAGGTACGTAGCCGAGGAGACCAGGTACCAGTCATTTATGACAGAGCAGAGGTATGACATGGAGGCAGCGAGGCACGATATCGAGGCTGCGAGGTATGCAGAGCAGCAACGATTCCAGGAGCAGTCGATCCAGCATACCTACTACCTCACAGAGTCCGTCCGGGGATTTCAGTGGCTCAGTATGAAGCACTACCAGGAGCCATACATACCGATCCCGCAGGATTATCATACTGGAGCCATCCCGTACCATCCTCTCATCGCATACGAGCTGGAGTCCTTCTACTTCCCACCTGGGGAAGGAGCATCAGTTGAGCCAGCGGACCTACCGGCCACCCGCGATGGAGAGGATGAGGATTAGATCACTTCTTCCTTTTTTCTTTCTTTCTTTTTCTTTTTATCTTTTATGGACCTCTTTTTATCATTTTCTTGTTTTTAGTTTTAGCTATCATGTACGCTCTTTTAGACTTACTTATGTAGTGCTCTTTGTTCTATTCTCTTGCATTGCATGGTTTTATCTCAGGTCTTTCACGCTAACACATGCACTAGAGCACAAGAGTCCCTCCATCCGGATGTATCATGATTCGAGAAAGCCACACACACACACCAGGTGAAATCGTTATCTTTTTCTATTTTCTCGAATTTTTAGCATGCGGAGATCCCTCATAGGTCTCGAACACCGGGACTGTGTTCCGTTCAGGTCTGGGGGGTACTCTTTCATTTTGTGATACGGACGTGTATTGAGAGCGACATATTTGCACTTAGGATTAGATTTAGGATTAGAATTAGGAATAGGATGGATATCTAGTGAAATTTTTTTCGAGTTTAGTCATGTTTTGCGACTTTGTTGAATCGTTGATAATGGTCTAGGTTTGCTTAAAAGCTTTTTGATACCGATTAGTCGCGTAGTTGTGTTTGAAACCCTTATCTAGTTGAATTCACTCCTTAGATTTCGATACCAAGTAGTCATATCTCCGTATATACCGTCTAGCCTTAGCTTACTTGATATGTTTAGCGTTCACGAGTTAGATATTCCACACGTATACTCCGTTGTCATCTAGTATACATTTTATGACTATTCCGAGTTAGGATTGACATGAGTACATCGATATTCGATGGTTCGGGTCTAAGTGGTGGGTAGAGGCGCTTTTCTACGTCCTAAGGGTTAGAATGTTGCGTAATCAAGAAAAGAAAAAACGAACAAATAGAATAAGATCTTCAATAACGCACCTCTTCACTCCACTAAGGTCACGCGACCTTATGAGTTTACCATAGGCAGCCTGGGTCTATGTAGAAAGCCATCCCTCTTCGACTTCGACTTCGACGTCCTAGGAACAAAGCGTGGATCTAAGTACCGAAGAAAGAAATCCATAAGAACGAGAAGAAGAGATTTGAATGATATCAAAAGCTTAGGGAAATATGTATGAAGATTGCTTGGATGTTATCTAGGTTGTGAAGTAGACTTAGATTGTTGGTAGGATTTCATGGCTCAGCACTTTCGGTAGATATAAGGCTATACTCGGTACGCTTAGGCTCTTAGCTATGTGACGTGTTGATTTGCGGAATGACTAACCCTTCGATATTTTTGAGCTAGTATCCATTGTTATTAGATTCTTCTTGTACTAGACTTTAGTTTTGTTTGAGGACAAACAAAGGTTTAGGTCTGGGGGAGTTTGATAACACTGAAAGTATATCAATTTTAGGTTACGATTATGAATTTTAGGTTAGGTTTTAGTGCCATTTTCGCATATATTTTATAGATAGGTTTACATATCCGATCCGATTATGAGTTACATACACCCGTTTTATTGGTTTTCAGGTTTTTAGGCGACAAGGCCTAAATGAGCTTAAAAAGACGGATTCCTGAACAAAACCACGTACTTTAAAGATAAATCCACTTAGAGCAGAGATCAAGCCTTAGAACCCAAAGGAACACCCGAGCAACGAGCGGAAAAGAGGAAAATTCAAGACTTCAAGGGTGCCCAGTCGCGCACCATAGTCCACCCGCTCGAGTAAAACCTACGGGGTTTTATCCGCACACCTTGCACGATCCGAGCACGAAGGCAACGAAATCGGGTAGTCTTGCCTGATCGGGCACAAGACGAATACCCGCTCGGGCGTTAGTTCGTCCCAATTATCCCCGAGAGTTTGCACGACTCGGACCGCTGAACCACGCAATCGGGTGCTGATGCCCGATCGGGTGCTATGAAGGAACACGACCGGGCGCGCCTCTGCACGACCGGACAATAGTGGTTCCCGAGCGGGCCGTGTATTTCGCAACAACCTAGATCTTGCTTTCAAACGATCTAATTTATAGAACAGAAGAGATCTAGAGCAAAGGGGGGACGTACAGGGCAAGGAAAGGCTTGGAAAACATCTGGAAAGGCTCGGGCGACGTACAGGGCAAGGAAAGGCTTGGAAAACATCTGGAAAGGCTCGGAAGACGTTGTAGAAGAGGAGAAGCATCAATCCTTACATCGGTAACACGATAGGGAAGGTCGAGGCATCAAATTTCCTAAAGTCTATCATGTTTAGGATTATGTTATCTTCGTTTTCTGTATTCTCCATGAGTGAGTAGAGTCCCAACTACGGGTAGGGATATCGGACTGTAATGGATGAACAATGATTTGCATTAATGCTTAGATTTATTGATTTTATCTTGATTATCGGTTCTACTCTTGACATTATCACTCCTACACTAGTGCTGCCCGCTCAGTAACATAGGATTTCAGACTTTGCTGGAAGGTTAAAGGATTAATCCGGACCTGTTAAGTTGTAGGTTAAGTTCGACTAATGAGAATCTGACCGGTTGGTTAGTCGACTTAGGAATAATGATTGCGTTCGTAAAGCTGCCATGGTATGGGTTAATCACTGCTGGAAGGTAGGGTTGCACGTACTCATGGTTAGGAGGTTTAGGCTCGGAAGAATCACTCCTCACCTTAGGGCATGAATTTCCCGTTTTCAAGATAAATCGATAGGTTTATGATCCATAGTTGCTTCATCCATACGATTCCCGGTATCCCGACACCCGTAGTGTTCGTCATATCCGAGTTTACCCCAACCTAGTATCGTTGTCACCACTTAGGTTAGTTTTAGATATCTAGGACCACACCTTCATCTATCTCTATCCATCTTAGTTTAGTTTTATTCTTAATTTTTGGTTCTTTAGTCCCCAGAGATCGACCCTGGTACTACACGATCCGTATTCTTGCGGCGAAGTGCTCTAGGAAAATTTATAACTCGTGTTTCACCACATCAGATAACTTGACTAGATCACGTGTCTATGCCTCGAGAGAGGGTAGATATCTTATTAGGATCGTCTGTCTTAGATAACTTGACTGGGATTGCATGATAGATAGGTTGATTGTTGGTTTCGGTAGTCTTGTGGTGAAACCGGATTCCTGGAACGTTTTTCTCATTGTTAAGAACTAGTTTGTTTATTTGTTTTTAGTATTTCATTCTCAATTCCTATATTTTGTTTGTTAGCGAGTTTGATTCACAGTTTGATTTTAGGTTGTGTTGCGTAGTCCCTGTGGGATCGACACCTAAAGTACTACACACGTGTCGTGCACTTGCGGGTAGTTTTGGTTAAATATTTGTTTAACTTTGATAATGCATCGATTTTTTGGCGCCGTTGCCCGAGACTATTGTCAACACGTCTTAGATTTGAGCCAAGAGTCTTTCTTGTTTGTTTTTGTTTTTGTTTTCTTTTTTTTCGTTCTTTCTACCTAATTTCGTTCGTTTGTCCTTTGTTGGTTAATGACCAGATCTCAAAGTGCTTCAAATCTACTCCAAATCGACCCCGAGATCGAGCGAACTTGGAGACAACTGAGAAAGGGCAAGGAAGAAGGTAACACAGAACCGTCAGATCAACGAGATATGGATAATCAGAACGGCCACGAACAGCTTCAATTACCTCTCGGTAATTTGGGGCACGTGCAGCAACAAAAACTCGCGCCTCAACCGCGATAACCACAGGCTCCTCCACCACGTCGCCTCAGAGATTACGTGGTGTCGAACATGAACAACGTGCAAACAACCATAAGGATGCCTGCTGTTGCGAGAGAACAATTTCAGATTAAGCTGGCGATGATCAACATGCTTTATGAGAAGCAATTCATGGGTGGAAATCACGAGGATCCCCATCAGCCCATCAGCAACTCAGAGACTTTCTTGAGCTTTCTGGTACATTCAAGATAGAGGGAGTCTCAGAGGACACGATGTTACTGCGTCTCTTCCCCTTCTCAATTAAGGAATGAGCAAAAACTTGGCTGCAATAGCTTCCCGCTGGTTCAATCACGACTTGGGACTAGCTCTGCACATTGTTCTTATCACGCTTCTTTCCTCCGAGCAAGACGATTCAGATGAGGGGGAAAATCACAACGTTTAGATGCAGAGATGGAGAAACCTTGTTTGAGGCGTGGGGCAGATTTAAGGATCTTCTACACATGTGTCTACACAATGGTCTCGAGCAGTGGTACGTTATTCAAACCTTTTACAACGGAATTTCAGATGAACACCGAACGACGTTGGATAATGCTGCTGGTATGTCCATGGAAAGAGGAAAATGTAAGATTGCGATTATGGAAGGAGTCGAACCAGATTTTGACAAACCATACGTTGCTCCACCGACATACAAACCTCCTATATCGTTTCCTCAACGGTTGGTGAGCAGTAAGAATGAAGAACGAGTGGGCAGATTTGTAGAGGGTCTCAAGAAGCTTGACATCAACATCCCATTCGTGGAAGCCCTCCAAAAGATGCCTAATCACACCAAACTCATCAAAGAGGTACTTTCCAAAGAGAAGCATATCGAAGAGAACGAGACGGTAGCACTCACCGAGGAATGCAGCGCTATTCTTCACAACAAGCTGCCACCAAAGTTGAAGGACCCCAAAAGCTTCTCCATTCCATGCACACTAGGTGATATTGATATTGATAATGCTTTGTACGATTTAGGGGCCAGCCTGAGCATCATGCCACACTCGGTTTTCAAGCGGATGGACTTCGGGAATCTCAAACCTACGAAGATGTCTCTACGCCTCGCGGATCGTTCGGTAAGATATCTGGTGGGAATCGTTGAAAATGTTCCGACCATAGTAGGTAAGCTTTGCATTCCCACTAATTTTGTTGTACTTGAAATAAAGGAAGATGCTAGGATAGCTATTATTCTTGGTAGACCGTTCCTAGCTACTGTAGGTGCCATGATAGACGTACAACAAGGAAAGCTTTCCTTACGTGTCAGAGATGAGACGATCGAATTCAACCTGTCCAGCCCCATGAACGGACCATTATCCAAGGATTCTTGCCTTAGAATTGATTCGCTGGACGAGTTATCAAAAGACACGCTTGATCAAGTAAGTGCTTCTGATCCTCTTGTACGATATTTAACACGAATTTGCGATAATGCAGGATTCACGGACGAAGGAGCTGAGATGTACACGAAATTCATGAGTGCTGTTGAAGCACTGGGAGACACCCCATGTGAGGAGATACCACATGAAACGCATGCTGGTTTCGCAGTGGAGAAGACGTCCAAACTTGAGCCCGAGCCACCTCCGTCTTCTTTTCGGTATGAGTACGTTGAATCCAATAAAACATACCCTGATGTTATGAATGCTAACTTGAGTGCAGATGAGATGAGAAAACGACCTGCACGCATAAAAGAAGCATAGAAGAGTCCGCTCTTGAGTATGTACCCACGGAACTTATACGGAAGACAGCCACGAACCTTCCATCAAAATTAAAAAGAGGCTGCATCCGCACTTGCACGAGGTAATGGAAAAAGACATCATAAAACATTTCAATGCAGATACCATTTATCCAACCTCAGGCAGAGAACGAGTGAATCTCGTGCATGACGTGCCAAAGAAAGATGCAGTGACTAAGGGATGACACGATAAAAAGATCCTACCTCATGACTTCCAACTAGGTGATTTAGTTCTACTCTTCAATTCTCGTTCTATGCTTTTCTCGGGCAACCTACGGTCTCGTTGGTCTGGTCGAGATGGAGAAGTGGAACTATGGAGCGGTTTGAGTGGCACATTCAGAGCTGTTTTCTCTTTGGTTTTGAAGTTTTTAGTTTGTTTTTGCTTTCGTGAATCAGAGTCGTCCCAGGCACATGTCCGGTGCCATGTTTTAAGATGAACCCTGAACCTAGGATACTTAAGAAATTGTCCTTTTCCGTGAGATTTTGCATGTTTAAGCTAGGTTTTTCCTAATGGTTAGAGCTAATTAGTCGGCTGAAAAACAATAGGTCGTAATTCTTTGGGAATCCTAGTGTTGCTTGTGGGGGGTTTAGATGAGGTTGCTAGGCTAGTCTATCGTTTATTCTCTCTATCCAGATGTTCATACATCGTGTAGATGATGTTGTACTTCATTTTATGAGGATTATTACATCATATGAGATCGAGCTTATTTTGAAGATTAACAGCGTACACTAACACTCCGCTGTCGATAGAAATAATGTCTAAAAGCATGATCTAAAATCGATATGAGTTCATCGACCTTGATACTCTTTCGATGGCTCGGGTCTAAGTGGTGGGCTGGCGATCATCTTTCTACGTCCTAAGGGCATGGCACAATAAAACGTCGCCTACTCCGCTGCACTCTTGAACAAGATGCATAATTATATACCGTCATAGGTTGTCTGGGTCTAAGTGGAGGCTGGATCCCTTCAAATCAGACGTCCTAGAAGCCTAGTGTGTATGTAAAGAAAAAAAGAGAGAAGAAAAAAGAAAAAAAATAAGAAAAAAAAACAGAAGACATAAAAGCAAAAGAAAAGAAAAAGAAGAAAAAAAATAATGAAAGAAAAAGCTCGGAAAAGAAACAAGTATCCTCGGTTGTTCTAGGTTTAGCATTTGTCTGAAGTCTTGTTTGGTGGAGAGAGTTACGGTGGCTTGTTTAGTTTTCCTTTGATTTACTCTCTCGTGGGTAGCCTTTGATAACCTAGGATAAAGACTGAAAACTTAATTAAGCCAAATTTGCTCTCGACTTGCTAGTTGATCGATTAGGTTTGCTTTAGCGGTATTTCTAGGAGAAGGGGAATTTTTGGATTTTGTATACCCCACATTTTCCACGTTTATGTTTTCTTAGGGATAAGCAAACATTCAAGTCTGGGGGATTTTGATCATCTCGTTTTCATACGTATTTCTTTCACAATTTTAGAGATGTTTACAATATAGATGTGATGTTTACGTATGATTTTTTATCCGTTTTACTCGATTTTGTGCTTTCATGTTCTTATAGGTTTTAATGCGTATTCGGTTTATTTTGGAGCTAAAGGATCTGCACAAGACAAAGTACCAACATCGAGGATCACCACGGAACAAACGGGACGAGAATCAGCAAGGAATGGCATCAGCCCGTGCGGGTAACTCCTTAGCCCGAGCGGGGCGTTTAGTCGGCAAGTTTGTCTAGCAACTTGAGCCCGACCCAGGCAAGCAAGCAGCACGGCCGGGGCATCAGCCCAAGCGGGCCACAACCCAGCCCGACCGGGGCACGCATTAGCCCGAGCGGGTTGCCATGTTTTCCATCGCGTTCTTGTGCGATCATGCGTGCCGCACCCGAGCGGGTCACACACCCAGCCCGCGCGGGTCGCGTCCGTCACCTGCAACTCAAGATAAAATAATTTTTTTTAAATGAATAGGACTTTGTTGGGGATTTATACAATAAGGAAAATGACTTTTAGAGAAGAGGAATAAGTGATATTTTGCTGGAGAAAGTAATGGAAACGTTGCCCAACTTATTCAAAAATGGAATACTCATGAAAAGGCAAAATCGGTGGCTGCTGCAACAAAAGGAAAAGAACGAACGACCATAAGGAAAAAAAAAGGGAGAAAAGGAAAGAAAAGAAGAATGAAAAGGAAGAACATGAGCTAGGAGTCGAAGGGAGCTTCAGTTAGAGAGTTAGTTTCGAGTTCTTGATCGAGAAGAGAGAGTAGATAGAAAGAGGAGATTCTTCGGAAGGAGACGTACAAGGAGCATTGGAGATCAACCCAAGACTTCGGTTTCATTTGGTTTTCATGTTCCTTAGACTTTATACTTCAATAATGTTTGTTTACGGACGCATGAGTGAGTAGTTTGTTTTGTTCTAGGATAAGGGATTAGCCCATGGCTATCCCGGAACCACTTTGATCTATCTTTGAATACATCTTCCCATTTTCGTTTATCTATTCTTTATCTGAGTGCTTAATTGACTTTTGTTTACAAAGTCCAAGTAGATGCATGTGTTAGGGATTAGGAGAAGGACCGAGAGGAGAATTCTAGTCCTAGAAGATCAGGTTTAGAAAAACTGAGGTTAGGCCACAAAAGTAGGGTAGCAGCGGTTGAGGGTAAAACGGATGAATCACAGATCTTATGGGTTTAGTTCAAGGTGTCAGACACGAAAGTAGGGGATAACTTGACTAGATCACGTGTCTATGCCTTGAGAGAGGGTAGATATCATATTAGGATCGTCTGTCTTAGATAACTTGACTAGGATTGCATGATAGATAGGTTGATTGTTGGTTTCGGTAATCTTGTGGCTAAACCGGATTCTTGGAACGTTTGTCTCATCGTTAAGAACTAGTTTGTTTATTTGCTTTTAGTATTTCATTCCCAATTCACATATTCTTTTCATTAGCGAGTTTGATTCACAGTTTGAGTTTAGGTTGTGTTGTGTAGTCCCTGTGGGATCGACACCTAAAGTACTACACATGTGTCGTGCACTTGCGGGTAGTTTAGGTTAAATATTTGTTTAACTTTGATAACGCATCATGTTCAAGGGAACAAACCACGTAAGAGTTTCCTAAGGATTCTGAAGCAAACTCTAAGGAAGTACTAGACCTTATACACTCTGATCTGTGTGGTCCTATGCAGACTCCATCGGTTGATTAAAGTTTGTACATCCTCACACTTATAGACGATTATTCCCACAAGTTGTGGGCCTTCTTTGTGTGACTCAAATCAAATGTTTTGAACACATTCAAGAAGTTTAGCTCTCTAGTGAAAAATGAGACTAGTAAAAGGATAAGGAAGTTGAGGTCTAATAGAGGAGGGGAGTTCAATAGTAAGGAATCCAATGAGTTCTTCCAAGAACATGGTGTGCAACGATAGCTAAGTGTTGCTTACTCCCCACAACAGAATGGAGTATAAGAGAGAAGAAGCAGAACCCTCCTAGACATGGCCAGAAACATGCTGAAGGATAAGGGGTTACCAAATAGTTTTTGGGCTGAGGGAGTGTTTACTTCAGCCTATCTCTAGAACATGATGCCAACAAGAACATTGAAGGAAAAGACACCCTTGGAAGTTTGGAGTGGCCACAAACCATCTGTGAGCCATCTATGTGTGTTTCGGTGTCTCTCTCATGTGATGATACCATCACAACAGAGAAGAAAATTGGATGCAAGGTTAGAGAAGGAAATCTTTGTTTGGTATAGCAGCATGAGCAAGGGGTATAGAGTTTATAAACTTAGCTCAGGCAAGGTGGATGTAGCAAGGGATATGGTGTTTGAAGAAAACAATGGATGGAATTAGGATACACAAACTGAAACCAGAGAATAGTTTGTAATTCCCAGCTACATTCCCAAAGGTCCTCCACATTAGAAAGACTCACAGTCAATCTAATCTATACCAACAACACCACAACATGGGAAGAGCTCTAGAGGGAGTGGGGGAGCACCTCAATTCTCATCCATTCTATTTAGACTCAGTCTGTCACAGTCAAGAAGCAGAGAAGGCTGAGGAACAAGTGGTAGTTCCTCAAGCCTGGTTCATAGGATGAGGAGATTGAGTAACATTTATGAAGAAGTTGAACCAAGGAGTGAGGAAACATCCAGGCTTATGAGGGGTGCTATCTCACACAGGAGAAACCAAAGTCATTTGAAGAAGCTGTGATAGAGAATGGGTGGCAAGATGCCATGGACGCTGAGATGGAAATGATTAATAAGAATGGCACCTGCGAGCTTACTGAGTTACCTGAAAACCAGAAGGTAATCAATGTTAAGTGGATTTAAAAGGTGAAGACTGATGAGAATGGTCAAGTTCTGAAGCTTAAGGCTAGACTGGTAGCTCCTGGTCTCACTCAAACATATGGAATAGACTATGGAGAAACCTTTGTTCTGTGTCCAGGCATAATACAATCAAAACATTGATAGCAGTGGCAGCTCACACCAATTAGACATCAAGTCTGCATTTTTTAATGGAGAGATCTTAGAAGAGGTCTATGTAAGTTAGCCACCAGGTTATCAGGTTGATGGAGCTAAAGACAAGGTTCTGAAATTAGGAAAGTCTTGTATGGGTTGAAACACACTCCAAGAACTTGGTACAACAAGATAGACTCATCCTTTATCGCTGAGGGGTGTAGGAGAAGCAGTTGTGATGCAGCAATGTATCTACAAGAGAAGGAGAAGAAAATTCTGATAATCTGTTTGCATGTTGATTATCTAATTATCACAGAGAGTGATGAGGCCTTGATAAGGGAGTTCAAGAACAAGTTGAATCAGACCTTTGAAATGAGTGATTTGGGAAGGTTGAAATACTTCCACGGATTTGAAGTGAGCTATATGCAGGAGGGAGTGTTTTTGAGCCAAGCTAAGTATGTACAACAATTATTGAACAAGTGTGCGATGCAAAATTTAAAAGGTATAAGCATTCCACTTACACCTTATGGGAAGAATGAAGAAGAAGCTGATGAACTCAGCAATCCCACAAAATACAGGAGTATTGTAGGAGGGCTGTTATACTTGGCAGCCCTAAGGTCGGACCTATCATTCTTAGTCTACTTTCTATCAAGGAACAAAGCAAAACCTACTGAAAGAAGCTTGCAAGAGGCCAAACGTGTCATGAGTGATGTGGTTAATCTCAAGTAATAATTTACCTAGACTAACGCTTCCGCAAGAATACGGATCGTATAGTACCAGGGTTGAACACAAGGAATTGATGCAACTCTAAAGCTAGTAAACTAATGAATAGGCCGTGTAAAATCAATAAGTGATGGGAATGCAAACAAAGATAAACTAACTAACTAACTAACTATCGGATTATACTCAATAAACTAGACACCACAGGTTTCGAGAGATGCACGATGATGCTACGAAGTTCTAACAAGATCATGGTCTTAGATATTATCACGAGTTCAGGGAATTCAAGCTCTAATATAGGAACTGACTGGCGTAGACTTGTCCACTACCTAGCATGCGTATACCAATCTCCCAATTGTGTATCTCACCTACTAGACGCATTAAGACCGCTATCCTAATCCCTAGATTCAGTCGATTGACCTAGCGTAGATTCTAAACGATTAAATCCTAAATCATGGCTAAGTTCCAAAGTTTAATCCCCTGGCGTAGATTCATTAAACTTCTATGATCATTCATTCGAGTGGCGTACAAGAACGAAAGCATTAAAAACAACCAATCAATCTGAAAGCGATCAAATACCAAAATCATTCATTCAAGTGGCGTTCAAGAACGAAAGCATTAAGAATCACCAAGCATTAAGAACGGGACTTCGTACATATCGGCCAAGTTCTCTAACCTATGGCTGTGGACCTACTCGAACATGAACTCAGCAAAAGAAACACAAAAGATAACTATATTCGACATGGATAAAGAATGAGATCCCTCCCTATTCTATTACCGACGTCTTCAATAGCTCCTCCAAGCTCCGGCTTCCTCGCTCCGTCCTTGCCTTTGTGTGTGCGTTCTGCTCCTCCTCTCTCTCTCTCTCTCTCTCTCTCTCTACGCGTGCTCTCTTTTCTCTCTTGGTTTCTGTCTTCATTCGTCCTTCCAGCTCTCCCCTTTTGTTCCTTGCAGCAGCCACCTCCCTTTGTTGCCTTTTCTTGAGTTTTCAAAATCTTGATTAAGTTGGCCATGTTTCCATTACTTTCTCCCGCGAAATATGACTTATTCCTCTTCTCTAAAGGTGTTTTCCTTATTGTATAAGTCCCCCATGAAGTCCCACTTGTTTTAAGTAAAATTAACTTATTTGGAGTTGCAGGTGATGGACACGACCCGCACGGGCAAGGTAAATGACCTGCTCGGATACGGCGCAGACGATCGCGTAAAAACGCGATGAAAAAGGGCAGCCCGCTCAGGCTGAGATACTGCCCGCTCGGGCTGAGGCCCCGATCATGGTTTTTCTTGCCCGACTCATGCACAATTTGCTGGACAAAATCGTCGTAACATTTGCCCGCTCGGGCTAGGGAAGTACCCGCGCGGGTAATGGCTATTCCTTGCCGATTCTCGTCCCGTTTGTCGTGTAATGATCCTCGATGTTTGCACTTTGTCTTGGCATGTCCTTTAGCTCCAAAATGACTTAAAACGGAATGATAATGATGCTTAATGCTTGGTAAAATCAAATGAATGATGAAACTAACTATGAAAATAGATTAAAATACTAGAACAAAATAGACGTTATCAATGAGGTATGTTTCTCTGAAACTAAAGACTATGTCCTCATGTTTAAGAGTGTGGAAGTAGTTGATTTAGTAGGTTATACAGATTCAGATCTTGCTGGGAGTGCATGTCACTCTAGGAGCACAATTGGGTTTTGTTTTAGTATTGGAAGTGCTATGTTTACGTGGACTACTCAAAAGCAAAGTATCATTGCCAATCAACTACAAAGGCTGAGTATATAGCCTTATGTGCTGTCACACATCACACTGTCTGGTTGAAGAGGTTCTTGGAGCAACTGTGACAACACCTCAGCTATTGCCATAGGGAAGAATCCAGTTGATAATAAAAGGAAAAAGCACATCCAAATTAAGTTTCATGTGGTAAGGGAAGCTGTCACAAATGGGGTTATCCAATTGAAGCACATTCCAGAAGAAGGGCAACTTGCAGATGTTTTAACAAAGTCACTAGGCACTAAGAGTTTTAAGGAGCTCATGAGGAAGCTTGGTGTTGTGCCGAAGATGCTCAGGAAGGAGAGTGAAGAAGCTGAGCAACATCAGCAACACAATCAAGAACAAGAACCGATTGAAATAGAATAAGGAGATGTCGTAAAGGAAACAGAGGATGTAGAACGAGAGGAAAAAGTTGCAGAAACAAATGCAAGGAAGAGGAGGGCGCTGTCAGAGTCTGCAACAAACTGAAGTGGAAAGAAGAAGAAGACCTGAAGAAGAGGTTGGTGTTAACGTTCAAATGCCAGAAGCGGCAAAGACAATGCAGTCTCTTGATCATCTTGTTTTGGTACATGATTCTCACATGATTTTAGATATGTTTATGACGATAGTTACGATGTTTACGTTTGATTTTGTATCCGTTTTATTTATTTCCGAGTTACCATGTTCTTATAGGTTTCAATGCGTATTTGGTTCGTTTCGAAGCAAAAGAAGATACATGGGACAAAGTACGAGCACAAGAGATTATAACGGAGCAAACAAAATGCGAAATGGGCAAGGAATGCGATACAACATGCGGAGACAAAGCCCCTCGCGGGGTGGTTTCCTTAGCCCAGTTGGACTGAATATCCAGCAGGACTTGCCTGAGTCCTGCTCACCTTCAGCATACGCGGATTGAGCTTCATGAGGAATCCGCACGGGGTGCTCTCCTTAGCCTGCACGAGGTGGTGGTCAAGCAGCATTAGCCAAAGACGTGCTATCCCTTAGCATGCGCGGGTTCTGGAGAAAGTGAGGAGTCCGCGCAGATTGCCTCCCTAGCCCGCACGGGGCATGGCTGTAACAACTTCCCTAGAAGTTCTCCTACGAGGAATTTTTATAAAAAGGGACCCGAATTTAGATGGATGAAGACAAAGAGGAGAACCCTAAGCGGGTACACAACATCCATCCATCCATTCAAGAGCCCTCTTTGACGGGAGACACAACAAGGAGTCAAGAATTGATTCGGGATCACACTCGTTTGATATTTCTATGCTCCTAACTCTACTGTTTCATTTATGTTGTTAAGACTCATGATCGAGTAGTAGATTTGTTCTAGGAGAAGGGATTAGCCCATGGCTATCCCGATACCATCTTTGATTTATTTATGAATGCATTTCTCTGTTTTGTTTGTCTATTCTTTGTATGAGTGCTTAATGACTTGTGTTTACAAATAGCCACGTATACGCATGTGTTAGAGATTAGGAGAAGGACTAAAAGTTGAATTATAGTCCTAGAATATCAGGCTTAGAACAACCGAGACTAGGTCACAAAAGTAGGATAGTAACAGTTGAGGGTTGAATCGGGCGAATCATGAATCGTAATGGGGTTTAATTGGGGTGTCAGCCACAAAAGTAGGGGATGACTCAATCTAGCCACGTTTCTATACCTTGAGAGAGGGTAGGTTCTAGATTAGGATCGTCCACCTTAGATATCTTGATAGGGGATGCACGATTAGATAGATCGAAGGTAGGTTTCGGAAGCTATGTGGTGAAACCGGATTCTAGAACGTTTGTCTCTTTGTGTAGAACTCATTTATCCACTACATCATCATCTTTGCATCTTATCATCCTTATTCCTTCGCAGCAAGCATTGATTCTAGTTTAGATTCTTAGATCATGTTACATTAGTCTCGTGGGATCGACACTTTGATTACTACACACGTGTCATGCACTTGCGGGTGTCGTGCACTTGCGGGTGATTTAGGTTAACTTGTTTAACTTGACACGCATCAAGTTTTTGGCACCGTTGTCGGAGACTAATTTTCAATACGCCTTCGATTCAGATTTAGAATCATACATGTTTTTATTTTTTTTTCTTTTGTTTTTCTTTTCTTTTCGTTTCTTTCTACTAATTCTTTTTACTTATCCATTGTTGGTGCATGACCCGATCTCACGGTAATTCGAATTTGCATCGAATTGAGCCCAAGATTGAGAGAACGATTAAACAGCGAAAGAACGACAAGGGAGAACAAAAGTGGACACAACCAATCCACGAGCAATGAACAATCAAAATGATATATTGGATTGTCACAGACAGCCGCAATTACCCCTCAGTAACGTGACACAATTACAGCCACCGCAGGCTCCTCCACCACGTCGTCTCTATGATTACGTGGTGCCAAACATGAGTAACGTCCAAACTGCAATTAGGACACCCGCTGATGCAAGGGCGCAATTGGAGATCAAGCCCGCAATGATCAACATGTTATACCAAAAATTATTCATGGGCGGAAATCACGAAGACCCTCATCAACATCTACGAGACTTCTTAGAGCTTTCAAGCACATTCGAAATTCATGGAGACTCAGAAGATGTGATCTCAATGCATCTCCTCCCCTTCTCCATTGGGGGACGAGCAAAGATGTGGCTACAATCTCTCTCCGCTGGTTCGATGACTACATGGGACCAGCAATGCACGACATTCCTATCACGGTTCTTACCTCCGAGCAAGACAATTAAAATGTGATGAGAAATAACGATGTTTCGATACCGAGAGGGAGAGACATTATTTTGCAAATGTGTCCTCATTACGGTCTTGAGCAGTGGTACGTGATCAAAATATTCAACAATGGGATCGCAGATGAGCATAGAACGGCGTTAGACAACACTGCAAGAGGATCGTTCATGGACTTAAGCATAGAAGAGCCATACTAGCTAATCAAAAATCTTTCCATGAACCACACCATGTGGTCTACACCAAGAAGTATGCCAAACAAGACATGAGGTCTTTACGAAGTGAACCAAAGAAGCGCGATGGGAAATTCGGTGAATGTCGTGTATTGTGTAAATTGTGGAGATATAGATCATATGGCTTACCAATGCACAATGCAAGAAGGCATGGAGCAAGTGAGCTACGCTCAGCAGCAAGGCAATACACAATTCGGGAACACATACAACCCGAATTGGAGGAACCACCCGAATCTGTCGTATCACACGACACAAACGGTCAAGTTTTTGGGTTTTCAGCAAAGGCAGCAACCATATCAGCAACCGCAGCCACTCCAGCAAGCTCCTCAACCCCCTCAAGCTCCTTCGTCAAGTCTTGAGGCAATGATGCTCATTCATCAAGCAACAAATAAAGCAAAATTCAACGAGGAAATGGGAGCAGCGATGAATGAACTCAAAACTCGAATGGAATCTTTAAACACACATGAAGTGGGGACCGCGATCATTGAGCTTAAATCTCAAAAGGACTCCTTGAGCACGCATGTGAAGATGCTAGAAAACTCCATTGCGCAGCAGGCTGCATCATCTTCTTGGAATTCCGGAATGCTATCCGGAAAGCCCGATCCAAACTCGAGAAAGTACTTAAATGCCACAACTTTGTGTAAAGAGGATACGACTGAGAGCCTGCCCTCCAAATTGCAAAATAACGTTGCAGGAAATTCAATGGACAAGGGAAAGGGCAGAGTTGCGATCATGGAAGGGTATGAGCTTGATTCAGAGAAGCCATATATTGCTCCGCCGGCATATGAACCCCCTGTACCATTTCCTGGACGCTTGGTGAGCAGCAAGAATCGAGAAAGTGTCACATAATTCTTTCGGTTCCTAAATCAGCTCGACATCAATATGGCGTTCATGGAAGTGCTCCAAAAGATGCCTAATCGAGCAAATTATCTTAAGGAGTATCTTTCTAAGGAGAATCGTAACTGAGACAATAGCACTATGTGAGGAATGCAGCGCAATTCTCCAAAACAAGCTGCCCCCAAAGTTAAAGGACCACGGAAGCTTCTCTATCCCATGCACCATAGGAGACATTGACATCGACAAAGCTTTGTGCGATTTGGGAGCAAGCATGAGCGTAATGCCACGTTCGGTCTATAAACAGGTGAACTTTGAGAATATCAAGCCTACAAAGATGTGTCTACGATTTGGGATCGTTCGGTGAGGTATCCGGTGGGAATTGTTGAAAACATTCCCACCAAGGTAGGTAGTATTTGCATTCCCATTTATTTTGTTGTACTCGATATCGAGGAAGATGCTAACGTATTTATTATTCTTGGTAGACCGTTTTTAGCTACTGCAAGTGCCAAGATATATGTACAACAAGGGAAGCTCTCTCTACGTGCCGGTGACGGGAAGATTGAATTCCATTTGTCCAGCCTCAAGGAGTCATGCTATAGAGTTGATGTGCTTGACGAATCAGGGAATGACACGTTTGGTCGAGTAAGTATTTCCAATCCTTTTGAAGGAGCCAAGGTCTAAACTAAATTCGTGAGTGCCATTGAGGCAATGACGCCACACAAATTGCTAACTGATTTTGCAGCAAAGAAGGCATCTAGGTTTCAGCTTGAACCTCTTCCTTCTTCTCTTCGACATGAGACGAGAAAGCCACACAGTTGTCCCAAGAAGCGTAGGAGAGTGACCCATTAAATGTCTATCCACGGAATCCTTGAGGAAGGCAGCCACAAAACATCCATCAACGATCAAAAGAGGCTGCATCAATGTTTGGAAGAGAATGGAGTAACGACAGCAATGCGCAGTGAGAAAGACGACTGCTCTGAAAGATAGCATGATACAAAGACCATACCGCATGACTTTTGGCAAGGTGATTTGTTTCTACTTCTTGACTCTCGTTTTAATCTTTTTTAGGCAAATTACGATCCCGCTGGGCTGGTCCATTTCAGGTACGAGAAGTCTTCACACATGGAGAGATAGAAGTATGGAGCAATTTGAGAGGAACGTTTAAGGAAATGGGCATTGCTTAGAGCTATATCAAGCAGCCAAACCGATCGAAAGCGGAAACTCCATCTCCCTATTCGATCCACCCTTCGTGAATACATGAAGCATTGAGACATCAAACTTAACAACGCTAAACAAGCGCTTTGTGGGTGGCAACCCTACATTTTGTTTTCTTTTGTTTTTTATTTTAGACTTGGTTTATTTGAAAATCATAAACAAAACATAAAAACAAAAACACCTGCAATCGTGACTTCACCTTCCTATCCACCATCAGAGCTTAATGTCGAGGATGTCGTTCAATTCAAGTCTGGGGGAGTAGCTCACGTTTGTCACGTGACTTCGTTTCATTTTCTATTCTTTTTCTTAGGTTAATTTTAGTTTGTTTTTGAGTTGGAGTCGTCCCAGACACTTGTGTGGTGCCACGTTTTGTGATGAACCTTGAACTAAAGATGCTTAAGAAGTTGGCCTTTTCCATGATATCTTGCATGTTAGAGTTTATTAGTTGTATGAGGAACGAGTGGGTCGAAAGTCTTTGGGAATCCTAGAGTTATTTATGGGAAGTTTAGACGAGTTTGCTAGGGTAGTTTCTTGTTCATTCTCTCTATCCAAATGATTACACTTCATATAGACGATGCTTTATTTATTTTTCACGAGGATGATTTGATCGCATGAATTGAGCTTGTTATGCAGAAAAAAGAGCGCACACTAACATTCTGCTATCGATAGAAATAATGCCTAAAAAGCATGATCTAAAATCGATATGAGTGCATCGTCCTAGATGCCTACTGTGTTCGCGATATTAATAAAAGAAGAATGATGAAAGAAAGAAAAAAAGAAATGGAATAAAAGAATAAAGAAGCTCGAGAGTAAAACAAGTATCCTCTTTGATTATGTGATTAGCATTTGTTTGAAGTTTCGTTTGGTAAGGAGAATTGAAGTTTCTCACTTAACTCGTCTTTGACTTGCTTTCTTATAGGTAGCTATGGTGAACCTAAGATGAAGACTGAAAGTTATTAGGCCAAAATTTGCTCTAACTTGTTTGATGATCGATTAGGTTTGCTTTAGTTGTATTTTTTAGGGAAAAGGGGAATTTTCGATTTTTTATATCTCCCACATGTTCCACGTTTACGTTTGCTTAGGGACAAACAAACATTAAAGTCTAGAGGATTTTGATCATCTCGTTTTCATACACGATTCTTGCATGATTTTGATCATCTCGTTCTGTGTTGTCATGTTCTTATAGGTTTTAATGCGTATTTGGTTCGTTTCGTGTAGCTAAAAAACACACACGGGACAAAGTACGAGCATAAGAGATTATAACGGAGCAAACGGGATGAGAAACTGGCAAGGAATGCGAAATGAGATGCAGATACAAGGCCTCCACAGGGTAGTTTCATTAGCCCGCTCCGGCTGAACATCTAGCAGCACTTGCCCGAGTCGTGCTCACCTTGAGTACGCACGGATTGAGCTTCATAAGGAGCCCGCGCAGGGTGCTCTCCTTATTACACGATCCTGACTGAAACGATGCTCTAGACTAGGTTAGGAATGGATAGGACTTGCTGCAACGGATTGCACAAGGGTTGTGGAATGGATGGTCACACGAGAATTGCGGAAGGCTCTCGATTCACCGGTTCGTCTCCGAAGGATGTTACGCACCAACGAAGAACGAACAAGACGTTGGATATTACACACCAACGAATTTGATGGATATTACACACCAACAACAAGAATTCACAAGGAAATTCAAGATAAAGTTTCAAATTCAAATTGATTCAAAGATAGGTTGTTCAAAGAGGGTGGGGGCATATACATAAACCAAGGCCATGCAACAATTAAATGCAACATTAAAGGGCAGTCTTCATGCAAGGCTACAAATCAATGCTTAGAAAACATAAAATAAAACATTAAGACAAGTTGTAATTTGTTCATATAGAAACGTGGACTTGTCTTGAAACCCTTGGGATATTAATTAGGTCTCCGAAAAATGACACGCGGCCTCGTTAAAAACCCGTCGTCGGAAAACCCTGTGGGACAAAACCGAAAAAAGGGAAAAGAGTACACGCGGGTCACTTACCTGATGTGCGTTATATCAAGTAATAAATTACCTAGACTAACGCTTCCGCAAGGATACGGATCGTGTAGCAACTAGGGTCGAACACAAGGAATTGATGCGACTTATAAGCTATTAAACTAATGAATAAGACGTGATGAATCTAATGATAGAAGGAATGCAAATGCAAATGCAAACTAAACCTAAGATGGGAATGACTCAGCGGCAAATCACTATAGGTATCAAGAGTTGCACAACGATGTAACGAAGTTCTAACGAGATAATTGGTCTTAGATACTATCATGAGTTAAGGGAATTCAAGCTCTCCTATAGGAACTGACTGGCGTAGACTTGTCCACTATCTACCATGCATATACCAATGTATCCATTGCGCATCTTACATGGATAGACGCATTACGACCGCTATCCTAATCCCTAGATTCAACCGATTGACCTGGCGTAGATTCTAAACCGGCTAAACCCTAAATCATGGCTAAGTTCCGAAACCTAATGCCTACCGAATTCATTCATATCGAGTGGCGTACAAGTATGAAAGCATTAAGATCCACCATTCATTAAGCACAAGACTTCTCTACATGTTGGCAATACTCTCTAACCTATGGCAATAGATCTACTTGAACATGAACTCAGGAAACGAAACACAAAAGAAATCTAAATTCGACATAGAAAGAGAAAGAGAATGCTCCCTATTCATCGACCGATGTCTTCAATAGATACTCCATGCTTCGGATCCGTAGATCCGTCCTTCTCGATCCTTCCAAGTGTGTCTCTAATGGCACTGAATTGTCCTTGAGTCCCCCCTTTCAAATCTCCTTCGAATTCCCTTTTTATAGATCTGATTTGGTTGTTATAAATCTTGGGAATTTGTTGAGAAATACAATGGCCCGAGCGGGCACAGCATCTACCCGCTCGTGCAGGCCTTATACCCGACCGTGTACATCTATTTTCACCCGATCGGGGCCTCATGCCCGAGCGTGTTCTTCTTCAGCCCGAGTCGTGCAAAGTTACGGCTCATATTGATGACCATTAACCCGAGCGGGCACTCCTTTGCCACCCGATCGGGCACACATGCCCGACCATGTTCCTTGAGCACCCGAGTCGTGTAAAGCTACGGGGTTGTCTTGGCATCAATTACCCGAGCGGGCACAGCGTCTGATGCCCGATCGTGCATGACCTAAGTTGATGTTTTCGCTCCTTTCGCTTGGTGTTTGCACGTTCTCTTCAATCCACGGTCTTGCACAAGCTGAACCTTGTCATTTTGGGGTTAAATTGCCAATTTCTCTCGTGTTTCTTGACATGTCTTCGTTTCCTACACAAAACACGAAATGTAGATGAAATCCTCGAATAGACTCGATAAATGAATGAAATCTAATAAATCTACCTAAAACTAGACCTAAGAATGACATAAAAACTACTACGGATTACGTGTTATCATTACCTAATTAATAACCGTTGTGATGCGTATCAGAGTTAAATATAACCTAATCTACCCGCAAGTGCACGGCACGTGTGT
>CM071869.1:20063157-20097433 GCA_036759665.1 Gynandropsis gynandra | reverse complement strand
GTTTTTGATATATATGTGTTGCTTTACGTATGATTTCGTTTCCGTTTTACTTGTTTTCGTGTTTTCATGTTCTTACCGGTTTTTACGCGTATGATGTGCGTTATATCAAGTAATAAAAACCTAGACTAACGCTTCCGCAAGAATACGGACCGTGTAGTAACTAGGGTCGAACACAAGGAGTTAATGCGACTAATGAGCTATTAAACTAATTGAATAGACGTGTGAGATGACTAAAGTTGGAATTGTGGTTAAGCTAAACTAAACTAAATCGAAGAGATAAAACTTATGGCTAAGCACCATGGGTATCGAGAGTTTGCATAATGATGTAACGAAGTTCTAAAAGGATAATTGGTCTAGGTTTTTATAACTTGATATAACGCACATCAATATGCAATAGATATATTGGTATACGCATGCTACATAGTGGACAAGTCTACGCCATTCAGTTCCTATATAAGAGCTTGAATTCCCTGAACTCGTGATAGTATCTAAGACCAATGATCTTGTTAGAACTTCATTGCATCGTTGTGTGACTCTCGATACCTATGGTGCTTAGCCATAAGTTTATTCTCTTCGATTTAGTTTAGTTTAGCTTAATCACAATCAAAACTTTAGTCATCTCACACGTCTATTCAATTAGTTTAATAGCTCATTAGTCGCATTAACTCCTTGTGTTCGACCCTAGTTACTACACGGTCCGTATTCTTGCGGAAGCGTTAGTCTAGGTTTTTATTACTTGATATAACGCACATCATATATTATGCACATAGTGGTTAAAATTCCAGGTATTCCAAGTCTATATCAGCTAGCTTTAAACATTTATCATTTCCGAATCCTGATTTCTCTGTTCTTAGTCTTTAAATCATCTAAGACAGTTCCGAGCTGAATTCTTATGGAGATCAACATTGGAGCATCATCATGTGGGGGATCCTTGTGTGGTCTGTGCAATGAATGAAATTTTCACCGCTTTAATTGTTGCATCAATTGAAACACGAAAAGAACCTATGGCCCCTACGTCGCTTAAGCTAGCTTTAAGCAACCTATATCTAGATAGCAGTTTTTTCCAAGATGTAAAGACATTTCTGTGGTTTTAAACTTTTACCTTATGTAATCATCAGGTCATAACTTCTATCGACGAGCCAAAACTAAGCCTTAATAATTGGTAGGACTTGCAAGGTCAGATGAACGATGCATCAGAAGAACTTGCAATAATCTTCAACTAGCTTCAGCTATGGGGTAGAGTCCAAGCATATGAAGTACACTTCCTTTTCATAACATCAATATTAGCTCCCTACGCACCATAAAAGTTGTATTTAGGCACACAAATATTGGCAAATTTTAACTTTTTCAGATAATTACTTTGGAAACACAAAATGTTTAACCTCTTAATCCACTTGTCTTTGCCTAACAGGATAAGTGCGCAGAAAGTTCATTCGACAAACTTTTAAATTTTATCGAGATGAATCATCAACTAGCGTGAGATCCTGAAGCTTGTGGTTGTGGAACGTCCAATTATATCCACAATATTTTTTCAATACCACCACGTGTTTTTACTATGGGTATTCTTCATACATTTCCGAAGAATGCTAACTTTTCCAACTTGCCGATAATTACCTTTAAACTTCAATATATTTTTGTTGAGACTTGCAGTTATAGGCTGACAAAGGACTTGTGAAACATCAGACGACATAGCAGCTAATATGGTAGCCTTAAATACTTTGATAGACATCAATGTCATGTATCGTAGTTTAGATCCTAAGAACATCTACAACTTAGTTTCAGTAGTGTGTATTTGTTCTTTCCCCTTCTGAATTATGACCAAGACTATGATTAATGGTTTATTTGTTGTTGACATAAATTTTCAGTGAGTGTTATAACCGAACGTGGATTGGGGGAATTAAGACAACAAAAATGTAGTTAATTAATTTGTGTTTTTTCTTATTTCTAGATTATTTGGAGGGCGTATAGAAATCTTTTGCCCATCTGAAGTTATATCATCCCTGCAAAATTTTATCTTTTTATTAATACAATCATTTGCAAATTTCTTTGGCTGCTGGTATTTTTCCAATATTTGTTCATAATCTCGCATCTTATGTCTACTTTTGCAACTTTAGGTTTGCTATTATGGACATCATTATCATTGTTTTGCATATATGCATGACCGCGATCAGTGGGTCATGTATGATGACAAAACCGTCAAGGTAAACTAACCCCTTCATGAATCATTATGGATGCACCTTTTCCACGTAGTTAGGATCTTCACAATTTATGCTGCTGAAAAAATGATTGGGAACTGGGAGATGTACTATCCATGTGAGAGAAAGGACACTTGCAACCACAGGTTCTGTTCTATGAGAAATGGTAAACAATGTTTTCCAGATTCGCTTTATTCTGTCTATTGCACAAGATAGAGGACGGACTTCAGAATAGCCTGCAAGTTTTGTTTCCATCTTTTGTATCAACCGTCTCATAGATATCTGCACCATGAAATGTTACAACCAGAGAATGCTGAAGTCTCCAAGTACAAACTGAGCAAGTAAGTATCTTTTTTAATAGGAATAGAATCGATAACTAGGAAGCGAGGTTCTTGTGATTTATACAAGAGAAGTATTATTTTTTTTCTTTTTGTGGCAATGAAAGACCAATCTCTTTCCTGGAAAGATAGGTAGGTAAGGGGGTTTGATAAAGAAAGAAATTTTGTCTAGATAAAGTAGCAAAGTAGTGGAAGAGCTCCTCGATTATAGGTTTCCATAAAACCCAACAACTTATAATTGGTACGTTTATCATCTTTTTCCATGTATATCATCATCTATGTATACGCACCCTTTTGGTCATTTAGGCCCTCTTTTGTTTCTCTTCTTGTTTGAGATGTGAAAAATGCAACTCCGTCAATGTTTTTGTTGGGCATCAAAGGTAATCCAGAGGGGAAATGTTTTAATTATTTGTCTGTATAGATCATATAATAATCATATGCTCTTTTGGGTATATCCAACTTCGAAGTTAAGACCAACAAAACCTATCTTTCTCTTTGATTGTCGCTCACAAAGGCCATTCAAACGCATACCCCATCCACAACCAAGGATCCGCTATCATTTTTGCTATTCTTATGTTGGGTTGTCACTACTTTCTTTACAGAGTCATTATCCTTATGGGAGGTGACAACGTTTAGAAAGAATACCATACCATCCGACAGCCGAAAATAACCGACACATACATCACTTCTCATCAAATGCCAAACCGAATTATCAAAAAGAAACCTTTGCGGAGATCAAGAAAAGAGGAGCCAGAAATGATATGTAGGTTTTACTTTAGAGCAAAACTAAGGTTGCTCCTTAATCTAATATGGTTTTAAGGATTGTGAAAATAAAAGAAAAAATAAGAACAAGCATTCTGTAAGTTTAGTGTAGCAATGGTAGAATTGTTGCTGGAAAACTTAGAAAATGCAGAAGAAAATGAAAGATAGGATGAAGAAAAAATGGGTTGTATTTTAATACACCCTTACATATCATATATATCAATTTTTAGCTCTGCTTAAATCAATATAATCGATATTATATATTCTATCCATATTACCCCTAATTTGTTGAGTTTGTTGTGATTTTTAAACAGATTTGATTCTGTTTTTTAGGTATAACCGTTTGTTAAAATGCCTTGCTGGAGTTTGGAGAAGATAGCCACAATTCTTAATTCTTGATTCTTTGTTTCTGATGGGCCTCCGAAATTTCCTTTTCGGCCCAATTCTTTTCCTTCTCCAGCCCACTCAAATATTCTTCTCGGCCCGGCCCGTAATCAACACACCTCGGCTCGGCCCATATCTCCTTAGGGTAAGTTAGGGTATTTGCTCCATTTTCAGCTCCAACGAAACCCTAACCCACGTTTTCTCTCCAGTTTCTTCACGGCCGCCGCAGCCTTCCTTGCCGCCTCCGCCGTTCTTTCGTCCGTCGCAGTCACGCCGGGGAAGAGCAATGACTTCAATCTCCCTCTTGTTATTCTCCGGCGTGTCACCGGTAGGCCTCCCTCTCTCCACCGACGATTTGTCATCTCCGCCGGTGGTTTCCCTCATGTGTGAGCCTTTACTCATCTCTCTCGGGTGCTTGCCGTTGTCTTTGGTAAACTCCCTCTCGGTCTTCTTCTCTATTTTTCCGGTTATCACGATTTGCCTCTTCATGTAGGCTGTTTTAATCTCGTTTTGCCTCTGTTTCTTTTCCAGATTCGCCCTTTTGCTCGTCTCCTGGATTTCCGACGCAAGGTAAGTTTTATCCCTTCTAATTTCTTCTCCGTGAGTTAGCCGAAACCCTAATCGTTCTCCTTTTTTGTCTGTAGGTTCTTCAACTTCCGTCCATGGCTGTTCAACCTCTTCCAGCAGCTCTTCCTCTCCGGTCAGTCGCAGGTTTATCATAGGGTTTTTAATTTTAGCTTCAGTTTTTAGTTTAAGTTCTAACCTTTCTGTTCCCTCTGTGTTTCGAGGTATTTCTTTGCTGCCTTCGCCGGACAAAGTTTTCACTGACCGTTCCCCATTTCCAATGCACTGTAAGTCCTTATTTGTTCGTCCTTGGTTGTAGGCTAGTTGTTGTAACCACAACTCACGGTTGGTGAGTGTGGTGAATACCATAGAATACTCAGCCTTTTTTGCACTCCCAAGTGCACCAACTGTACCAAAACTTTTGATATCGGCTTTGCCGATTTGTTCATAACTTGGGTTCTTAACCCTCTCCATTGATAAAACTTTATCAAATTTTAAAACAGTTTTCAAATTTCTTACTTGATTAGTAGCATCTTTATCCGTAGTTTTCTCTACCGCTGTTAAATAACAGCTTCCCAAATTTTCCTCCTCTTCGAGCTCTTTAGCTGTTTTCCATCTTAGAAAGTAGGATTTGTCGGTCAGAGGAACCTCCACAACCTTAGCTCCCTTCTTATCCCGATTTTCACAAATACCTTCAGCAAACGAAACTTTGCAACCATTCCGTACCATTTTTGGTACACATAACAAATTTTTACTTAAACCCGGGATCAAAAACACATCGTTAATGATCCTTTTTCCTTTCTTAGTAATGATTTCAATCGATCCTTTTCCAGCAGTAAATAGTTTCTCTCCATTTCCTACTCTAATAGGTATTTTAAAATTCCTATCTAGAGTAGTGAAATACCTTTCCTCCCGAGTCATGTGGTTAGTCGCACCACTGTCTATGAGCCAAGCTCCTTCCTTGTTTTTAGCCGTTGTATGTGCTGCTGTAAACAGCGCGTTTTCCTCCTCTTGTTCGGTTGTTAATCTTGCTTGATTCGATGGGAATTTCTTAAATCTGCATTCCCTCGAAAAGTGCCCCGTTTTGCCACAATTGTAGCATTCTTTTGATGTTTTAAAACCTCTAGACCCTTCTGGTCTATCATTCTTGTTTCTGAAGAAACATTGTGTGTCGACATGGTTGTCCTTCTTGCAAATACTGCATCCTTTTCTCGTTTTAATCGTGCTGTCCACTGGTTCCTTTAGCATGTCAAACCTTTTTCCAGCCTTTGCGTTTTTATATTCTTGATATTTTGAGTAGAACGCTCCCTCTAGGCTCGAACCACTTCGGTCCTCAAGCCTAAACTCTTGTGATTCTAGCGCGATCACAAGCTCCCCAACGGTTAGCGTTTCCAAATCTTTTGTTTGCTCCAAAACACCCACATATGGGTCAAACCTCTCATGTAGAGAGCACACAATTTTTGAGACCATCTCGTCTTCTTCCATTCTAGCCCCGTAGGCTCGAATTTCGTTTCCAATCTCTGTTATTTTATTTGCATATACTTTTATCTTTTCTTTGTCGGTCTGTCTCATGTTGTAAAATGAGGCCCTCAAATGTTGCAGCTTGATCCGAGCTGCCTTAGGATCCCCTTGGAACCTAAGTTTCAGTAAATCCCACGCAGCCTTGGCTGTCTCGCACGTGGACAGATGTGCGCTGAAGATTTCTTCAGTGACCGCGTGATAGATCAGCTCTAACACGCGCTGATCTTTCGCTTCCAGCTCCTCCCATTCTGCCATAGTTCGTTTTCTATCTTCCTCGGTGACCAAATCACCGATTTTTGGCATCTCCGGTAGCCCTTCCATGACCACCTTCCACAACCCCTTAGATCTTAGGGTTGGTTTTATTTTTATTACCCATAGGTTGTAATTTTTACCTTCAAACACCGGAATCGGTGTTACTCCTTGTATTCTGTCCATTGTGCTTGTTTTTGCTGATTTTTTGTGCTGTTTTGGTGCTGGTTGTGCTGGTTTTTGTGCTGTTTCTTGCCGGTTTTTAGTGCTGTTTTCGCCGGTTCTTAGTGCTGTTTTTCTTGTGTTGCTAGTGCTGATTTTGGTGCATTTTGTGCTGCTTGAATCATCATCCCCGATCTTGGGGCTCTGATACCAATTGTAGGTTTTACTTTAGAGCAAAACTAAGGTTGCTCCTTAATCTAATATGGTTTTAAGGATTGTGAAAATAAAAGAAAAAATAAGGACAAGCATTCTGTAAGTTTAGTGTAGCAATGGCAGAATTGTTGCTGGAAAACTTAGAAAATGCAGAAGAAAATGAAAGATAGGATGAAGAAAAAATGGGTTGTATTTTAATACACCCTTACATATCATATATATCAGTTTTTAGCTCTGCTTACATCAATATAACCGATATTATATATTCTATCCATATTACCCCTAATTTGTTGAGTGTGTTGTGATTTTTAAACAGATTTGATTCTGTTTTTTAGGTGTAACCGTTTGTTAAAATGCCTTGCTGGAGTTTGGAGAATATAGCCACAATTCTTGATTCTTTATTTCTGATGGGCCTGATGGGCCTCCGAAATTTCCTTTCTGGCCCGATTCTTTTCCTTCTCCAGCCCACTTCAAATATTCTTCTCGGCCCGGCCCGTAATCAACACACCTCGGCCCGGCCCACATCTCCATAGGGTAAGTTAGGGTTTTTGCTCCATTTTCAGCTTCAAACGAAACCCTAACCCACGTTTTCTCTCCAGTTTCTTAACGGCCGCCGCAGCCTTCCTTGCCGCCTTCGCCGTTCGTTCGTCCGTCGCAGTCACGCCGAGGAAGAGCATTGACTTCATGATATATACCACAAGCGGACCGATGCCACTTCTGTCCAAGAACTCTGCTCCATCTTTGACAAGATAAGTGAATCTATTCAACACTTGGATCTTCCAACTCGGGAACCCTAATAACATTTGTCTAAAGCTCCCAACCTTTTTTGTTCCCACATTTCTAGAATCCTCACCATAACCAAACAACATATGTTCCAGCAACATGGGATGTGATTTCCCTGACACTACCCATTGCCAGTCTCAGTCGCAGTGTCATCGCAGAGGGTCTCTAAAGAGGCTGATGTTGAAATGTTCCTCGGAGAAGCCAAATCCTATCAAGACACTGACAATAAACCCCATCTTCTCCAGTACTCGTATACTCTTTGCCACACACAGATGGGGTTGAGTTTCTATTCATTGATTTGCAGGGTATTGCATTTGATCTGTTGTATCGTCACCAGAGCTTTTGTCAGCTAGGGAGTGTTGTTGTTGCTGTTGTTGACAATAAATCGGCTCTACCCTTTAAAAATGTTATATCTGATGGAGGAGGAAGCTTGAGGATGATGATGATGAGAGGTATGACTGCCAAGGATTTTGACCCAATCAGATACTCAGGAAGATGGTTTGAAGTAGCTTCCCTAAAACGTGAATTCGCCAGTCAGGGCCAAGAAGCTTGGAATAAGTAGCTTGAAATAAGTAGGAAAAGCAAGTGTTTCATACATTGATACAGAAATCCAAGACCTTAAAGAAAGCAAAGAGCTTGAAGTGAATCTTGATGAAGCCTCTTTCCATCTTTCAGAATCAATTGAATGTACGTATATAGTGTTGTCATTATAACAAAATGCAATGAATGTCGTGTCCTTTACACATGCCTCTGAATAGGTCCTTGAATAAAACTCTTAACATTCTTCATCATCCATTTTTATGTTATTATGAGATACAATGTGATATTTTTATTCCTCATTTCACATAAAATAGTTAAGGAGGGATGAAGCAATGCTTTTGGGTTTCTCAATCTTTCTTTATGCATGGACACCAAAGGAATGTTGAGATTGCTTTATCAACATTATAACATAAAAACCTTGCTATGTATTGTTTTTGAATTATTTGTAGGTTTAAAATAATGGTTATAGTTCATAGGACGATATAACTGCCAAGTTAAATCAGCCTTGATTTTTTTTAATTTTTGCGGTAGAATTGTAGAAAATATAAAAAGGACCAAAACACATAGAAACTGATGCAGGTCTGTGTTAATATATTTCTGTGTTAGTATATCGAACAATGAAAAATACATTTGGAATATGAATAGTTTTTTAGAAAAAGGGAAAAACTTAGATATCCTTTAAGGTTTCAATTTATTTAAAAGTTTACACAGGATATTATTTCTAAAGAAAGTTTCATATATACAGAACAACATTAACTATTTTTTTACTCAGAGTCGTATATCACATCACTTCTAGAATATATACACGTACATATATATATATATAACATATATATATATATATTAATATTAATAATTTTTAAAAAATAATTAAAAAATTTTAAAAAATAATTAATAATGAAATTTTGAATAAATAAATATTTAATATAATATATCTTTGTTTATTCTAAATATATATTTTATATTATAAAAAAATCTTCCACGAGAATTAGAATGAATTTAGTAAAATTTTGAAATAGAAAATAGTATAAAAATAGAAGAATGACCAATATAATTCAAAATTTCATTTGTATAATTAATTATATGGATTGAAAATATTTGATCAAAATGAGGTCTACACAAATAAATCAACAATAACAAATGTTGTTATGCAGAAATTTTCAAAGACTTACAAAGCTCACAAGGTCTCCTACAAAGTACATATTACCCATCTCCATTGATGATCTTATTCCATTTATGGAATATTATATACCTTATTATCTACATATACTAAATTATTAGATATATATTTTTGTTAATACAACATGACAAGGATTCAAAAAAGTACATGATTTTGTCTACAACATAATAAAACTTTTTATAACATTAAATTCTAAATCCTTTTATTTTTTGTCAATACTTACAATTTCATTATGCACATTTAATTCCTAAAGTTTGCTTAACTTGCAGTGTTCAAGGTTGTTATTCAATTGAATACATACTCCGTCACAATGTTTAAAAGAAATTTTACTACAATATTTTTTATTAACATGGCTACCTAAGAAATTTTCACTTACTTTTTTATACGGTTTTTGAAAAATTTGAAGGCAAATAAACTACTCCTTGGATGTTACAATGAAAAATATGACACATTATTTCCGATGATTACTCTATTAATTTTAATATATGAATTAAAAACAACAATATTAAAATTTAAACAATATAATTTTATTTATCATTTATTGTTTTACATTTCTTATTTATATGGTTAATTTATGTATTACTCCACAGAATATAGCAATCCTAAATACATTTTCTTTTTTCCTAAAATAAAAAAATAAATTTTACGTAAAGGCAATTTAATTTTTATATATATATGTATATATATATTATATAAAGGAAACAAATTATTTGAATTTAAATGTAAAGCTTCGTAAAATTTTACTTTTCTATTAGAGTTTAATCGATGACAACATTGTTTGTTGAGAAATATTGAATGATCAAATGTATCACGTTATTATGCGTAATAAAACATCTGATTACGTTATTAATCATACTCATGTCCAATATATGCATAAATAATAATTTATTATATTATAATTAATAACCACTCTACATCTCACTAAATCATGCCATTTGACCAATGAGATTGAACAAATATAATTGTTTAAACGGATACGACCTACAATCTATGGTTGTCCATTTGAGAAAATTTATATGAACGAATTACTCCAACAAGTCAATACTTACGCATTAATATAAATAACTTAAGATTAATAATTGTATATTACTAATAATTTTATATGTTTCTTTGTTGGACAAAATCAAGTTCATTGAGAAGAAACAATTAAACATTGCAATGATATATGTCTCCATTTACTACTTTGATAAAATTTCCTGTAACTCAAAATCCTAAACAATTTCAATAATATATTTGTGATTTTAATATAATTTCAAACAAAATTATTTTACAAATGCAAATATGAATTAAACAATTGATCATGCAAAAAATACGTTAATACAGAATATTGACAAACAAACTTCGCTAATCACTTCTCTATCAAAATTTATTAAAAGTGAGGCATATTGTTTTATCATTAGACCTTGCATCTCCAAACTATTTCACAATTATCGGCACCTAATCTATTATCTTCATTTTAGTAATTGCATTAAACTTTAATATTTTTATTTTAATATATTTATTCTACTTATTATATCTATTTTTTAAAATTAGTTAAAAAATAAATCATCATCCGCCCATTGCGAGGGCTTTTCCTAGTTTATAGTAATAAAGAGAAATTCATTGGATTGAGTATAATTTGTTGAATAATAAATTTTATAATGTGAACAAAAATGTTTGAGATGTCGATAGTATTATATTATGTTTTGACCAAAAATAATTTTCATGATCACTTGATTTATATGTAATTGCATTATTGATAAAAAAAATTAATTGCAATTATATTAAAAATATCAAATATTATTAAGATTTGTTTGTATTTCGCATTGGACAAACTTATAGTATCAAAATTATTATTGAGTTTTGCTTGTATTTGACATTTGAAAAATTTACGTTTGTCGGAATTTTTTTTATTATCTTTATGTTTTGATTATCTTTGTACACTATGATGGTCGAAATGTTAAAACACTAGAAACATAGGTCTTAAAAGAAATCATATGTGACATTAAATAGTAATTCGTATAAATGTTAAATTGTTTTATTTTTGTAAATACGGTTCGTTATTTTTGGAATAAAGTGAGTGACAACCAAGAAAGTTTTCATTACAATACTCTTCGACAACTTCGACCGAAATTGTATTGAAATTTCATCCTATATCGATAATTTTGCAAATTTGTTTGTCAATAAATGTTTTAAAACATAATTTCTTAATGGAGTTGCATTATTAAAAACTTACCTATTTAATAAAAATCGAATTTCAGTTTTTTTACTAGATGATGAAAGCCGTAAATTTGATCATTAGATAGCGGTTATAAATCTGATAACATCTCCAATTTGTAAACAAAATGAGATAAAAATAGTTGCGAAGAAATTATATTAATGACATATTCAAACTACTATTTATGAGATAAACAATTTTTGTGTCTACTAAATGAAAGTTTATGTAAAACAATCCATTGAAAAATTGAGGCCGTAAAGACCATAATGTTTATAAATGTTTAAAACATAAAAAAAAAATATGAAGTCGATAATGGTTTATTGAGACCAGCAGGTGCTTTACTTCGTATATGGCTACAAAGTCATTTGAATATGTCATTAATATTTCATTCATAAAATATTTCATACATAAAAGAACCTGCTAGTCTTCTAAACTTCATAAAATATTTCATTCATAAAAGACTAGGAGATGCTTTACTTTGTATTGAATATATAATTAATATAACTAGCAGGTGCTGTACTTAGTATCGAATATTTCATTTATAAAAGAAATATGAAATCTTTTTAAGTAAAGCATTAACCATCTAACAAAAAGTTTTTATTCGATTATCAAGGATAATACCAGTGTATAAAAACTATGCATCAAGTGAACTAAAAAAAAGATTAACCAGGACAATAAAATAACATGGTGATTCAATCATATCATTCGATCACCATCGGGATTGACTCGAAGCAGAGTTGACCTTGTTGTCAACAATTCTTGAAGCTGGCATAATATTTTGGAAGTCAAGCTAACTATCAATATTTACAAAAAAAAAAGAAACTTATTCCTACAACTAGAACCATGTGATTTTAAGAGCAGAATGATCGAGAAAAGAAATCTTGATATTTTTTAAGCAAACAAATATATCTAAAAAAGGATTTAATGGTCAAACGAATTCTTTATAGCGAGAGAAGAAAAAAATCTGCGATGAAAACATGAGATAAATATTAAAACATGAGAGAGATACTAGGACAATTTTAATGAGATCATCTTCCATTTGCAATACCTCACATTGGCATTCACCTTAATGTTCAAGAATTCACAATTAAACTTTTTATAAAAAGATTTCAGTGTTTGGAATACACAACGTGTTTCACGTGTATACAAATTAGAAAACAATTCGTTAAACATATGCCATAATAAAAAATCTACCTCCAAAACCGAATGTGGGGAATCAGAGGTTTTAATTATTTCCAAAACCACTCTACCGCAAGTATAAGGTTCGTGTAGTACCAGGGTCGAACTCTGGGGACTGAGTGCAGCGTTAGAACTAAGAATTTACGAGAAGAAGATCGATCAATGTAAGATTGTGAAACGGGAGAGTAAAGATAATAAAGGATGAAGAAGCTAGACTAGGCAATGAGGAGTATCATCGGTGTCGGAAATACCGCAACATGCAATGGATGTTTCTATGGATCATGAAATCGGTTTGTATCAATCCGATGGGGAATAATATCTAATCCTCTATCTAGGAAATCAACGTCACTCATATCCCTATGTAGTGCGGAACGTCTAGACGCGTTAAGAACAGTAGGGAATTCAACCTCTAATGCTAGATATGACTCTCCCAAGCCTATATCTTCTACCTAGGAAATCAACGTCACTCATCTCATGATGTAGCGCGGAACTTCTAAGTGCGTTAAGAACAATGGGAACTCGACCTCTAATGTCGGATGGGAACTCGACCTTTATAAACGGAAATGACTCTCCCAAGCCTAAATCCTCTTTCTAAGATATAAACATACTCAGCTCCCGATGCAGTAGATCTATACTTAGATGCATGACAAATGATGGGAATTCTACCTCGATTATTACCGTTCCTAAATAGATTAACCGATTGGCCAGATTCTCATTAATCTAATTCATTCGAAGGTTCATTCATGAGACTCACGCCTAACTCTCCCAAGCCTAGATGAATCTCTAATCTCCCTCAAACGTGCCTAAGCTCAGAATAATAGATCTATTCTGATTCAAACATGAAATCAAAAACGTATGAAGGCATTGCACACATATCTATAGCCTATCGAACCATTCAATTGAACAATACCGATATCAAACATTAATAAATCAAACTATCCATTACAATGGCATCCCTAACCCATGACAACAGATCTACTCATAATACATAGAGAAGCAAACAAAAACGAAGTAAGTGTTCGTCTCCCCTATCATCCCGAGCGTTGGTTTCGGATGAATCCTTTGGGTGCCCCCAAAGTCTTCAACTGGTGTTCTCTCCTCTTTGTCCTGTGTCTGTTGGTGTCTCCTCTAGTCTCTTTCCTTTTCCCGTCTGTTCGTGACTTCCCCCCTTTTGTTCCCTTTTAATTCATCCCGTTCAAAATTCAAAAGAGTTTGTTGAGAAAAAGGTGGACCCGCGTGGGCACACTTTGCACCCGCTCGTGTAGATGTGAGCCCGGTTGTGTATATTCCTCAGCCCAAGCGGGCTAGCTTACCCAAGCGTGCAGTCTATCAGCCCGAGTCGGACTTGCTTTCGGCGATTTTCAGTGTTCATTGCTCAACCTCAGCCCGAGCGGGCTTGCTCCATGCCCGAGCGTGCAGCAGATCAATTGTTGTTTCCGCTCCTTTCGCTCGGTGCTTGAGTGTTTCATTTGGGTCCATGGCCGTCCACATATTGTATCTTGTCATTCAATCACGTTTTTGGGGTGGAATTGTCGTAATCACTCGTGTTTTCCTTCATATCTTCATTTCCTACACAAAACACGAAATGGTAGATGAAATCCTCGAATAAACTCAATAAGTCGGTAAAGTCCAAGAAATATAATCAAAACTAAACCTAAGAATCATGTAAATACTACGACGGAGACGGATTACTCAACTCACCCGGACTTAACCTTTGCTCGTCCTCGAGCAAATCTAGAGTCGAGTACAAGAAGAGTTAAACAACAATGGACACTAGCACGAAAACTTCGAAGGGGTAGCCATCATGCAAAACAATGCGTCACATGAACGCAAGTCCAAGCGTGCCTAATTCACACTTCTATCAACCGAAAGTCACGAGCCATGCAATCCTACCAATGACCTAAGTCTATTTCATTCCCCTAGACGACGTCCAAGCGATCTCCATACCAATTCCCTAAGCTTGAGATATCATTAAACTCGTATTCTCATTCTTATTCTCTTCTTTTTTTTATAGATCCACGCTTGGTTTCTAGGACGTCGAAGTCGAAGAGGGATGAATTTCTATTTAGACCCAGGCTGCCTATGGCACACTCATAAGGTCTTGTAACCTTAGCGGAGTGAAGAGGTGCGTCATTGAAGAACATTTTTCTCTTTTTTTTTCAAAGAATATGCATCACTCTAATCCTTAGGACGTAGAATAGCGCCTCAACCCTCCACTTAGATCCGAACCATCGATCTTGATGTACTCATGTCAATGAAAACCTGAACAATTAAAAAAACTTTTCCAAGATGACAACGGAGTATAAACGTGTGGAATCTAATGATTAATGAACGACAAATATATCAAACAAAGCAAAGATCATCGGTATACACAGAGATATGGATACTTGATACTGAAACCTAGGAGGTGAATGCAACTATAGATCATGGTTTCAAGCACAACTACTCGACTAATCGGTATCCAAAAGACTTCTAAACAAACCTAGCCTATTGTTCACGATTCGACAAAGTCGCAAAAATAATGACTAAAACTCGAAATTTCATACTAGGTATCCATCCGCTTATTCCTTAAAAAACAAAATTCTAATCACATGCATGTTACTCAACGAGTACTCCCCTAGACTTGAATGAAACACCGTCTCGGTGTTCAAGACCCAAGAGAATCTCGCATACCAAAACACGGGAAAATAAAGGTTGGAACGTGTGCACATTGCGTGTTTTGTTGTCCCGAGTTGGCGATACGACTGGACGTTGTATGCGCCTCCTCCTTAATGGATGATATAGAAGTCGAAAAACCTGTGAGAAAGAATCACACAATCCAAAAGAGAAAACACAACGTAATAGCTCACCGAGTACATCAACGCAAAAAGAACAAGAATAAGTTCTGAAAATGAAATAAAAAGAAAATGCAAAAGTCGGGTTGCCTTCCGATAAGCACTTGTTTAACGTTCCGAGCTTGACTGGATCTCGACTCAATGAAATCCTAATTTCAATACCGTAACTAGTCCCCAACAACGGCGCCAAAAACTTGAATGTGGGGAATCATAGGTTTTAATTATTTCAAGATCACTCTACCGTAAGTATACGGTTCGTGTAGTACCAGGGTCGAACTCTGGGGACTGAGTGCAGCGTTAGAACTAAGAATTCACGAGAAGAAGATCGATCAATATAAGATTGTGAAACGGGAGAGTAAAGATAATAAAGGATGACGAAGCTAGACTAGGCAATGAGGAGTATCATGGGTGTCGGGAATACCGCAACATGCAATGGATGTTTCTATGGATCATGAAATCGGTTTGTATCAATCGATGGGGAACTAATATCTAATCCTCTATCTAGGAAATCAACGTCACTCGTATCCCTATGTAGTGCGGAACGTCTAGACGCATTAAGAAAAATAGCGAATTCAACCTCTAATGCTAGATATGACTCTCCCAAGCCTATATCTTCTACCTAGGAAATCAACGTCACTCATCTCCCGATGTAGCGCAGAACTTCTAGATGTGTTAAGAACAATGGGGAACTCGACCTCTAATGTTGAATGAGAACTCGACCTCTATAAACAGAAATGACTCTCCCAATCATAAATTTTCTATCTAAGATATAAACATAATCACCTCCCGATGCAGTAGATCTATACTTAGATGCATGATGAAAAATGGGAATTCTACCTCGATTATTACCGTTCCTAAATAGATTAACAGATGGGCCAGATTCTCATTAATCTAATTCATTTGAAGGTTCACTCATGAGACTCAAGCCTGACTCTCCCAAGCCTAGACGAATCTCTAATCTCCCTCAAACGTGCCTAAGCTCAATAGAATAGATCTAATCTTATTCAAACATGAAATCAACAACGTATGAACGCATTACGATAGCCTATCGAACCATTCAATTGAAAAATACCGAAATCAAATATTCATAAATCAAGCTATCCATTACAATGGCATCCCTAACCCATGACAACAGATCTACTCAGAATACATAGAGAAGCAAACAAAAACGAAGTAAGTGTTCGTCTCCCCTATCATCTCGAGCGTTGGCTTCGGATGAATCCTTTGGGTGCCCCTAAAGTCTTCAACCGGTGTTCTCTCCTCTTTCTCCTGTGTCTCTTGGTGTCTCCTCTGGTCTCTTTCCTTTTCTCGTCTGTTCGTGGCTTCCCCCTTCTGCTCCCTTTTAATTCAACCCGTTCAAAATTCAAAAGAGTTTGTTGAGGAAAAGGTGGACCCGCGCGGGCACCCTTTGCATCCGCTCATGCAAATGTGAGCCCGGTCGTGTATATTCCTCAGCCCGAGCGGGCTAGCTTGCCCGAGCGTGCAGTCTATCAGCCCGAGTCGGGCTTGTTGTCGGCGATTTTCAGTGTTCATTGCACAACCTCAGCCCGAGCGGGCTTGCTCCATGCCCGAGCGTGCAACACATCAATTGTTGTTTCCGCTCCTTTCGCTCGGTGCTTAAGTGTTTCATTTGGTTCCATGGACGTGCATATGTTGTTTCTTGTCATTCAACCACGTTTTCGGGGTGGAATTTCCGTAATCACTTGTGTTTTCCTTCATATCTTCATTTCCTACACAAAATACGAAATGGTAGATGAAATCCTCGAATAAACTCAATATGTCGTTAAAGTCCAAGAAATCTAATCAAAACTAAACCTAAAAGTAATGTAAATACTACGACGGATTACATGTTATCAAAAACTACCTAGATGCCCTATAAGGATCATGACCATAACCACATCTAGCAACCATAATCTCAATATCCATCATAACCTACATTGATCACCTTTGCAATAGCTCTAGCTCAAAACATCTGGAGACCATGTTCAATAGATTCAATTGAAACTTATAGTCTATCAAGCACGATTCCAATTCCTATAAATTTATTGTACACCTGAATACGAAATCTGACGATGAAGAAACCTTAAGTATGAGTGATAAAGATGGATGAATCTCTATATTGAGGGGATGATTATTAACCTATGACAAATTTTAGAGTAAAAGTCGGTTGATCAGCTCCTAAGTAGTGATGTGAAAGATAAGTTCACCTGATAAATCATCCTTGGACCTCCACACAACCCAACCAAACCTTACATAACGATATTTATAGCCATCAAAATTCATTCTCATCACCCATAACACCCTAAATTCTCATTCTAGATTTGGATACGGAGAAAGAGCAATCAAACCTCCACAACCAACAACAACAAAAAATCACCTCTGATACTTTATATTAGGATTTCTGAAGAAAAAAATTTATTATTAAAATGTCAAAAATTTCTAGATGATGATATACAGTTTACAAACAATTTTAGGGTAGATGATATCAAAGTTTTAATACCTTTAAAATCGGATAAAATCCTTATTTAGGTTAGAAAATCATTTATAGTTCTTACACATCCGATCATTTTCCTTGTCTTGTGAGAGAATGGCAAGATGAATCACCAAATCATGTAGCAGAGAAAAGTGAATTGAAATGTTTCAATAAAAATTTAAAAGCAGAGAAGCAAATCACTAAGGCTTCGGGAACTCATTAATCATCTCCTGAATGAACAAGTGTTGTCCTAACCTTACATAAAACTAAATACTGAGAAAGTAGAAAACTTTAATCATTACTTCAAACCAATAGGTAAATGTGACATGTGAACTAAAAGGTCAAACAATTTTCAAATTTTGATTCAACATTGTGGTAGTTGTATGTATCTCTATATGTCTTAGATGCAAATAAAAGGAAAATCCAATCCTTCAGAGGAAGATTTAAATGGCTTACCATTTCATCATGTTATTCCATGATATTTGAGTGTTTACAGAACTCATGAAAACTGTTCTTGAAGCTGCTGAGTTGACAAAGTTGTCTCCTAAAAAGCTTGATGATGGTGACACTGTCCTTCAAAAGCTTTGAGGTATATATAATGGCACTATAACCTTTAATTCATATTATGTATTATATATGGATAAGAATATTAGATGCAAACTCATTAGCACACATCAGAATTTCAACAGGATCTATACTCGTACTATCCCTTTAAGGATTTGTTACTTCCTAGAAGATACACTTTTTCACCTCAGTGGTGTACACTTTTTCACCTCGTCTTTAAAAAAACAAAAGATACATTGTGAATTTAAAGGAATTATATCTGCGGAAGAGAAAATATTAGAATCGGCATGAACCTTACATCTCATATCTAAAACAATTGCACATAGAGTACAGAAGTCGATAAATTGCAATACTGAACAGATAATCCCAACAATATCTCAACAAAAATCTTTAATCTTAACTTTGAATTTGTAGCTCTTCAGGTTTAAGAAATTGCAATTCCATGTAACTGCAAACTGAAAAGGCATGCCAAAGTATTAGTGTCTATCACAGCTTAACCGGACTGCATGTCATATTGGTAGAAATCAACCAATAATCCAATCACCTTAATAGAAAGGAAAGTAAAGTTAATGGTTTACCTTGAGACTCTTGGGCCGAGATAACTTAGTCACGTGGTCAAAACTTTTGCATTGGGTTTGACAGCATACATTTCCTCAACACCTTCGTACCCACCAAATGCTGGCAATGGTGGTCTCACAAGGTACACACCTAAAACAACCACCGATTTTCCACGTTTAATTTGTATTTATCACATATTATTAGATCTCTTACATTATTAACCAAACAAAATCTTCCATCAGAACTTCATCAGACTACATGTCATCTTTTGAGGAATCAATCAATATGGCTTTCTTTTGAGGACTAAATTGATATAGCTTGAAACAAGTCCTTTGTTTTCTCGTGAAAATGGCATAAAAATAGTTTGAAGATCATTATACCTTTGATATATAAATGAAAACAAAAACATGGGAGACCAGAGATGGGAATCACAAAACAAGAAGACGAAACCGGGAACAAAAGCAACCAAAGACGTCAATGGCATAACTTCGATCGATTTTGAAAAATCAAATAAAATCAGGGGAAATAAAACACAAGCCGAATTCAAATCTTCAAAACAAATGAAAAGTAGGAGAAATAGAGACACAAGCCATAGAAACAAAAAAGAGAAAGAAAGACACAAATCAAAGAAAGAACATCACTCCTTCTATTTCTTTTTGGATTGTTTTAGTTCCTTTTTACATCTTTTTTGTGTCATTTTGTGATCTTGCAGGTAATAGAGACTAAGGAGTACATTATGGAGAAACATGGAAACATTAAACACAAAACGAGAATAAAAGGTAGAAACAATAAAAACACTCGACAAGAGCACCGAAATCGTTCGATCAAGTATATTTAATTCAAATGCTTCAAAAGTTCTAGATGATTTACTCAAGTAAAGCAGTAATTCACTTGATCTATCTAACCCTTGGATATCTTTCTAGATCATTCAACTGGCCTGAACAAAGACAAGCTCAGTCGAACGTTCGACTTACTCTAGTGAATTTGTTTGACCTAAGCAGACACCTGCTCAATCGAGAAATCTACAAAAATATTCAAAGTTGGTGACAACTTTAATGGGAATAACACAGAAAAACCAAGTACTCGGCCTGAACGGTGGTCAACTCGGCTGACTGGTTTATCAAATTTCCTAAATAATTCATTGAATTGTTTAAGTGATGTGAAGCTTTTTTATAAATTGAGATCATTCTATAAAAAAATAAATAAAAAGATAGTAGAAGCTAGGAGAGAGTGGGGTGGTATAAAACCGAGAGAAAGACTCTAGGATTGTGCGAAAAAGTGAAAAATTTATTAGACTTCATAAAATGATCAAACTACCGGGAGAGATGAGTCAAACTCGTGGACACAGTGGTAAGTAATCAAGAGATCAAATAAGATCTAAAACTTTCTCTTAACTTGTTTTGTTATATTCTTTCCCAATATGTAGATCTATAAATTTGATTAGTGCTTTAGGCTAGAATTTTGTCTCTTGAACTCATCGTACTACATGAATGGAATCATTGTTCTTTTAATAGTTTAATTCATGTTTTATTCTTTTCATTCTTCAACAGGCCCCATGAAATTGTAGTTACATGTAATTCATATGGAGAATTTAGATTATATTAGATCATATACATTAGATAAATTAAATGATCATATCAAGAGGTAAGTTATTCAGTTTAGGAATGATGATATTAAATGATAATAAATTCACATGTAAGTCAAAGACATCAATGATTTAGTTATTGGATAGAAATCTAGACTGTGAGAGCATGTAGATTTATTATTAGCACATTTCAGTACGCAGGTCATTAGATGAAGACATCAACGATCTATATGCCATAAAAGGATTTTGATTGCGAGAGCATGTTGATCAATTTAAGATGATTGAATTTACCGATAAAAATAAAGTTACACTTTCCAAATATTTAATAAGTTCATATACATGAAAACAAATCTCGAACCTAGAAGCATCATCTCATCTTGATAGACCAAGAGTTTAAATTACTCTTACTTCTTGTGTTCGACTTTGATACTACCGATTGTTTAGTCTATGTACAAATTATAAAACTTTATATTTTTAGATCATACCTAGATGACACATAATGTTTTTGGTATCGGTGTCTAGGACTAAAGGCAATTTGAATATTTGATTTTGCAACTCTAGGTGATATGTTTTATTTTTTTATTTTTAATCCGCTAATGAAATCCTTTTTTCGTCATGATGTCTTTGTTTTTTACAGGAATTCAATTTATGACTAGAAGTGCTGGGAAATCTAGAACGAAAGCAATCGACCGATGAAAAGACTGCAAGAAGCATTCGCAAGCAAGCAAGAAGGATACCAATAGCTAATTACTTCGTCCACAATAGCAAGGGCAGTCTCAAACAAGCCTAATTCAACTTCATGAGAGTAAAATCAGATATGACCGAGCTCAGGATTATAAACGAACGATTTCTAACTTTTTTGTTTTCTTTTCTTTTAGGATTTTTTTAACTTTTTTTATTTTAGGATCATGTTAGTTTTTTTGGAATCCATATTTTTATATTGGAGGAACCATAGAAAGAACAAACAATAATTTTTTGGAGCAGTAAAAAGAAAATAGAGGAAACGATCGAGTTGAGTGATATCGAGAACACTCGGTTGAGTTGTAGAAAGGGTAAAAGTTTTCGAATGGTATCTTTCGCCTGAAGAAAACCTCCTGAGCAAAAAAGTTTCAAAAATCCGTTCCAAGTGCATAGCCATAAGAAACAAGATTAGGTTGATGAGGAGAAACATGAACAAAATCTTAACCTCCATCTTTCTTTCTCTAACTTGAAATTATTTAGAATTACTTATATATGTTTGTGTTATAGTTTCTATTAAGGAAACAAGACCTTAGACAGCAAGCACATGGGCAGAATTAGAGTATTGCATATTTGGTCGACCGTGTTAACTCTAGTCAAGAGATTTTAGGCCTTACTTAAATTGTGCATGTCGGAGCAAGCACAGACACATCCCAAGACACTATGATAACACGCCGAGATACTTGAAGCCATGCAACATTGGTATTTCTAGCAGTGATATGTCTTCCACCTTTCCTTTTTTGTTTTTGCTTTATTTTTTTCTTTGTCTTCTAATAATTGTAATAAGCTATTGGATGTCTATCTTGATATATGGTATTGAGACTTCTTTCGATTATGATTTTAGATTCTCATAAGAATGAGTGACACATCAAAAAATCACAAGTTGAAATGACGAAATATAAACTACAACCGCGGAACACATGCATAGCTCAATCATGTTCACACTCACATCACTATGTTTAGTATGTCGAGGTTATGTGTTCAAATCATTGTTTTTCCTTATCTATCACACACTGGTCCAGAGAAGTTTCTTTAGTTGAGCGGTTCCTTACTCAACCAAGCGAATTCGAGTAGCTCCTTGCTCCTCTCGACCTCATCTACTAGCAGAAAAGTCAGGTGAGTTTGACTTAGTACATCTTAAATTCATCGCGAAGTCGTTGTCACTTCCTCGGTGTGATATGATCCTAGATAACATTTAGGACGCGACCCGAGCCGTGGATAATGAAGAGGACGCAACTGTATTGCTGAGGAGGACATGACCCGCATGACAAAGGAGGATGCGACCTGCAACGCTTAGAAGGACGCGACCCACGCTACACGAGACGTGACCCTTGTCTTAAAAGAAGCGACCAGCGCCACGGAAAAAACGGCCCAAGCCAAACGGAAGGTGGATGCAACCCCAAGGAAGGACGTCGGTCCTGTGACCCATGCTAGGAATAGGGAAGAGGAGGCCTTAACTTTACCAACAGGTCCCGTGACCCGAGCTAAAGCTACGATGCTGAAGGATGTGATCATCGGGATTCTCATGGCCTTCCAAGTTCAATACGAGTGTTCGAGTCTTCATGAGATTTCTAATATCCGTGTCATTCCTCAAGCCAAAGCACAACTCGCAACGGTTGATAATTATGATAAGTGCTTCGCGTGTGCTCTTTTTCCTTCGTTGGGTTTGTCCCATGGGTTTTCCAACGACGGGTTTTTAACGAGGCCACGACTCACTTCTGCGACCTAACGATTGACCGAGGCTTCAAGACAAGTCCGCATAAAGAAGACACATTTTACAACATTGTCTTATTTATGGCTTTGGTTATTTTTTTAGGTCATTTATGTATAGTCTTGCATGGTTACCTAGCATTTATGGTCTTGCATGGCCACTTTGATTACATATTGTCAGCCATGATCTTCTTGTTGAACAACTTTGGACTTTTGATTTTAATCTTGATTTTCTTTTGAAGAAATCATCAAATTGGTTTTATACCACGAGAATTAGAATGAATTTAGTAAAATTTTGAAATAAAAATAGTATAAAAATAGAAGAATGACCAATATAATTCAAATTTTCATTTGTATAATTAATTATATGGATTAAAAATATTTGATCAAAATGAGGACTACACAAAAGAATCAACAATAACAATATGTTGTTATGCTGAAATTTTCAAAGACTTACAAAGCTCACAAGGTCTCCTTCAAATTACATATTACCCATGTCCATTGATGATTTTATTCAATTTATGGAATATTATATACCTTCTTATCAACATATTACTAAATTATTAGATATATATTTTGTTAATACAACATGACGAGGGTTCAAAAAAATACATGATTTTGTCTATAACATAATAGAACTTTTTATAACAGTAAATTCTAAATCCTTTTATTTTTTTGTCAATACTTACAATTTCATTATGCACATTTAATTCCTAAAATTTGCTTAACTTGTAGTGTTCAAGGATGTTATTCAATTGAATACATCATTATGAGAACTATTCTTCATGATGTTTAAAAGAAACTGTACTACATCATTATGAGAACTATTCTTCTACATTATTGAATATTTGGTCGACCGTGTCAATTCTAGTCAAGAGATTTTAGGCCTTACTCAAATTGTGCATGTCGAAGCAAGCATAGACACACCCCAAGACACTTTGATAACACACCGAGATACTTGAAGCCATGCAACATTGGTATTTCTGGCAGTGATATGTCTTCCACCTCTCCTTTTTTGTTTTTGCTTTATTTTTTCTTTGTCTTATAATAATTGTAATAAGCTATTTGATGTCTATCTTGATATATGGTATTGAGACTTCTTTCGATTATGATTTTAGATTCTCATATGAATGAGTGACACATCAAAAAATCACAAGTTGAAATGACGAAATATAAAGTGGAATCGCGGAATACATGCATAGCTCAATCATGTTTACACTCACATCACTATGTTTAGTATGTCGATGTTATGTGTTCAAATCATTGTTTTTTCTTATCTATCACACATTGTTCTAGAGAAATTTCTTTATTTGAGCGGTTCCTTACTCAACCAAGCGAATTCGAGTAGCTCTTTGCTCCTCTCGACCTCATCTACTAGTAGAAAAGTCAAGTGAGTTTGACTTAGTACATCTTAAACTCATCGTGAAGTCATTGTCACTTCCTCGGCGTGATATGATCCTAGATAACATTGAGGACGCGACCCGAGCCGTGGATAATGAAAAGGACGCAACTGTATTGCTGAGGAGGACATAACCCGCATTGCTGAGGAGGACGCGACCTGCACCGCTTAGAAGGACGCGACCCACGCTACATGAGACGCGACCCATGTCTTAAAAGACGCGACCCGCACCACGGAAGAAACGACCCAAGACAAACGGAAGGTGGATGCGACCCGAAGGAAGGACGTCGGTCTTGTGACCCATGCTAGGGCTAGGGAAGAGGAGGCCTTGACCTTACCAACAGGTCTCGTGACCCGAGCTAAAGCTACGAAAGGGTAGGATGTGATCATCGGGATTCTCACGGCCTTCCAAGTTCAAGACATTTTTTCGAGTCTTCATGAGATTTCTAATATCTGTGTCATTCCTCAAGCCGAAGCACAACTCACAACAGTTGATAACTAGGGTAAGTACTTTGTGTGTACTCTTTTTCCATCATTGGGTTTGTCCCATTGGTTTTCCAACGATGGAGTTTTAACGAGGTCGCGACTCACTTCCGCGACCTAACTATTGACCGAGGCTTCAAGACAATTCCGCATAACGAAGATACATTTTACGACATTGTCTTATTTATGGCTTTGGTTATTTTTTTAGGTCATTTATGTATAGTCTTGCATGGTTACCTAGCATTTATGGTCTTGCATGGCCACTTTGATTACATATTGTCAGCCATGATCTTCTTGTTGAACAACTTTGGACTTTTGATTTTAATCTTGATTTTCTTTTGAAGAAATCATCAAATTGGTTTTATACCACGAGAATTAGAATGAATTTAGTAAAATTTTGAAATAAAAATAGTATAAAAATAGAAGAATGACCAATATAATTCAAATTTTCATTTGTATAATTAATTATATGGATTAAAAATATTTGATCAAAATGAGGACTACACAAAAGAATCAACAATAACAATATGTTGTTATGCTGAAATTTTCAAAGACTTACAAAGCTCACAAGGTCTCCTTCAAATTACATATTACCCATGTCCATTGATGATTTTATTCAATTTATGGAATATTATATACCTTCTTATCAACATATTACTAAATTATTAGATATATATTTTGTTAATACAACATGACGAGGGTTCAAAAAAATACATGATTTTGTCTATAACATAATAGAACTTTTTATAACAGTAAATTCTAAATCCTTTTATTTTTTTGTCAATACTTACAATTTCATTATGCACATTTAATTCCTAAAATTTGCTTAACTTGTAGTGTTCAAGGATGTTATTCAATTGAATACATCATTATGAGAACTATTCTTCATGATGTTTAAAAGAAACTGTACTACATCATTATGAGAACTATTCTTCTACATTATTGAATATTTGGTCGACCGTGTCAATTCTAGTCAAGAGATTTTAGGCCTTACTCAAATTGTGCATGTCGAAGCAAGCATAGACACACCCCAAGACACTTTGATAACACACCGAGATACTTGAAGCCATGCAACATTGGTATTTCTGGCAGTGATATGTCTTCCACCTCTCCTTTTTTGTTTTTGCTTTATTTTTTCTTTGTCTTATAATAATTGTAATAAGCTATTTGATGTCTATCTTGATAAATGGTATTGAGACTTCTTTCGATTATGAATTTAGATTCTCATATGAATGAGTGACACATCAAAAAATCACAAGTTGAAATGACGAAATATAAAGTGGAATCGCGGAATACATGCATAACTCAATCATGTTTACACTCACATCACTATGTTTAGTATGTCGATGTTATGTGTTCAAATCATTGTTTTTTCTTATCTATCACACATTGTTCTAGAGAAATTTCTTTATTTGAGCGGTTCCTTACTCAACCAAGCGAATTCGAGTAGCTCCTTGCTCCTCTCGACCTCATCTACTAGTAGACAAGTCAAGTGAGTTTGACTTAGTACATCTTAAACTCATCGTGAAGTCATTGTCACTTCCTCGGCGTGATATGATCCTAGATAACATTGAGGACGCGACCCGAGCCGTGGATAATGAAAAGGACGCAACTGTATTGCTGAGGAGGACATAACCCGCATTGCTGAGGAGGACGCGACCTGCACCGCTTAGAAGGACGCGACCCACGCTACATGAGACGCGACCCATGTCTTAAAAGACGCGACCCGCACCACGGAAGAAACGACCCAAGCCAAACGGAAGGTGGATGCGACCCGAAGGAAGGACGTCGGTCTTGTGACCCATGCTAGGGCTAGGGAAGAGGAGGCCTTGACCTTACCAACAGGTCTCGTGACCTGAGCTAAAGCTACGAAAGTGAAGGATGTGATCATCGGGATTCTCACGGCCTTCCAAGTTCAAGACGAGTGTTCGAGTCTTCATGAGATTTCTAATATCTGTGTCATTCCTCAAGCCGAAGCACAACTCGCAACGGTTGATAACTAGGGTAAGTGCTTTGTATGTATTCTTTTTCCATCATTGGGTTTGTCCCATTGGTTTTTCAACGATGGGGTTTTAACGAGGTCGCGACTCACTTCCGCGACCTAACTATTGACCGAGGCTTCAAGACAATTCCGCATAACGAAGATACATTTTACGACATTGTCTTAATTATGACTTTGGTTATTTTTTTAGGTAATTTATGTATAGCCTTGCATGGTTAGCTAGCATTTATGTTGCATTTATGGTCATGCATGGCCACTTTGTTTACATATTGTCAGCCATGATCTTCTTGTTGAACAACTTTGGACTTTTGATTTTAATCTTGATTTTTTTTTAAAGAAATCATCTTATTGGTGTGTCAAATCCAACAAAATCCGTTGGTGAGTAATATCCAATGTACGTTCGTTCTTCGTAGGTATGTAATATCCTACAAAGACGGGCTGGTATATCGAGAGCTTTTCCGCAACTCTAGGAATTATGGTTGATACATATTAGGAATTTGAAGGGACATCTCCTCATAGCAAAATGTAGGATTTGAGCCATTGTAGAAACATTCTTTGTGCACACTTACCCACACCAAGTATCTTTCTTGGAAGATTATTCTCTTGTGTCTCTGTTTGTCTGCTTGGTCCGATACTCCTATGACGTCTCTCATCTAACTCTTTCTTTTCATCTACGGTTTCTCCTTCCAAAGCTCGACTTTAGAGTCTTATAACAACTTGGGATTAAGAATACACAAAAAGTTTAGTTAACACATTAGGAAACAATGTCTTTTTGTGAACAAACACATTTACTAGCTGAAGTAACAGTAAGACGGTTGTATTCTCTCTCGCCCTCACACAAAGAAATGTTTGCGTTCTCAGATGTGTGCTCTCATAGGCCTTTTTTCTGGCTTTCACAAGTTCTCATCGTTTTTAAATTGATCTATCTCATGGTTAGTTATTTTCTTATGTCTTTCATCCTTCTATAGTAGCAGTTGATTTTTATATTCTTCTATGGTGAGAGCGGTGCTAACCAGACTTGTTTCTCTTTCAAATTGAACGTAAATTTGCTTTGTAGCCATCGTGTTTGGCAGATGTATCAAATTAACACAGTCTTCCCAAAAAAAATGTCCACCTTCCATCGGTACAAGGCCATAGATTACTTCATCACTGTGATTTTCAGTGCTAACTGAGATATTCACTTAACAATGCACCTTGTTTTGCCCACTATCATTCAACCACCGAATTTTGTGTTTTTTTGGGGTACTTAGAGGTTAAAAATCTTATCCTCTTGACAAGCGATGTAATCGCATGTTCATTCAGATTTAGCCATCTATCATAATACTACACATCTTCTCTTTGATATGGTCTCGTATATACAATATGTATTTTTGTTGCCCATTGGAACACTACTACTAGATGCGAAAAAATATCAGGTTCCGTTTGGAAGTCCATAATACTTGAATTTCACTAGACTTGATATTTTCTTTGAGATCAATCGCTTATATCATTTCTTGTATGTTCCAATAAGTGAACATTGGAAATCTATTAAAAGGGTTGTCGAATATCTTAGTTGCACAAGGATATCAGAGTCTTCTATAAGGTTCATAATCAACCATCTTTACATGGTTTTAATGGTGTAAACTGGGAAATTGGTCGTGATGATTGGTTATCCACTATATTATGTATTTTGTAGGTCAAGAACAACAAAGGCGAGCGGAGTATTGATAAAGACGATGGCCGATGAAGAAACAAGATAACACAATGGCAATTTTGGCATAAAGAGAGATGAAGTTGAGGGGCGTAAAGAGAGGATGATGGTGACTGTGTAACGAGATGAGAGATACTGATGATTTTGGTATTTTGGTGTCATTAACTTTGCCTCTCGATCAGTTTCCTCTTGTCGTTCTCGGCATGAGTACCATAAAGGAAATAATATAATCTGTATATGCTTTGATTTATTACCTGTATGGTCTTGAACTACCATTGTAATGAAACATGAAGCTTTGATTTTGTTTTATTTTGTAATCAAATTTACATAATGGAATCATATCTATGAAGTGTTTTGTTATGATTTTTTAGATAATTTGCGTCTGAATATAATATATTAAGAATCTAAGATTATTAGAAAATTTTTGTTATTAGGTAATGGTATCTTCTTCAACTTCAAATTCTACCTCTACGGCTACAACTTAGGCATCAAACTTACAAAGAAATCAAATGATGTTGGATTAGAATTCGGTACGTTAGCCAATCCGAATAATTTAGAAAACATTCATTGCAAGTTATGTGGAAAGATTATTCCTGGTGGAGTTTATAGGCTAAAATAACGTGTAGCAAAAATTAAAGAACTTTTTTCTGCATGTGCTGAAGCAACAAGTGAGAAACAAGAAAATGTAGGCTGCCAATCAAAGAAGCACAATTAAATAATAAACGATGACAAAAATGAAGAAGAAGAGCTATATATTAAAAAGTGAAAGAAAAAAAACATCGTGCATTTGGTCATATAGCTAGATATACTTTTGTTTTCAAATTTGGAAACTCTTAGAAGTTTAAGATCGATATTGAGACAACAAAATCTGGATGATGCATTAGCTAAAGAGAAGTTAAAAAAAGTTCATGAATATATTGCTAGATGGACATATATTCCTGGTGGTGCTTTTAATATGATTGATAATGATGAGTTCAAGATGTTGGTTGAAGCGATTGGTTTATACGGACTCGGTACGACACCACAAAGTCAAAACAAACTAAGAGAATCGTTATTGAAGTGTGAGGTCTAAAAGATGAAATTTCTAGAAAAGAACAAGAAAACTAGTAGAGTTTGCACGGATGACCAGTTATCCCACATGCTTGGACAGATAAAAAAAGAATAAGTACTATGAATTTGTGCATCAATTGTAGAAAATGTATAATATTCCTTTCTTCTAAATATTTTTCAAGTGAAGCACATATGGGAAAATTCATATTTGAATGTGAGAAATAATTCATTAAGAAAGTTGGTATCAATAATGTTATTCAAGTCCTAACGAATAATACAACTAGAATCAAGACCGCTTCGAAGTTATTACAGAATGTGATGCCATATTTTTTTTAGAAATCTTGTGCAACTCATGCCTTAATTTTGACGATGGAGAGTATTGAAACGCTTGAAAAGTTTAAGAAGACAATAGAAAGGACTAAGGCACTTACAATTTTTATTTATGTTTAGCACATGACTTTATTGATGATGAGAATTTATACTAAAACGAGAGATATTGTGAGGCCTAGAGTTAATAGATTTGCATCGGCTTATCTCAGTTTATAAATTTTAGATGTTTAACAAGGAGGAGTAAATATTATTTTTCCTAGTAAAGAATAAGTAGATTGCAATGGTTAAAGCATCATAAAGGGAAAGCAGCATATGCCTCGGTTACGAGTTTCTCGCTTTGGAATGGTGTAACGTTGTGTTTTAAAGTATTGATATATTTCATTAGAGTGCTTCGATTAATTAATGGAGATTTAAAACCATTATTGAGAATTTTGCATGGAGAGTTACAAATAGCAAATAAAAAAAAAGATATATGTGAGGCATATTAAAAATATCAAGAAGAAGGATGAAAAAAGAAGGTAACCTTGGAAAAGCATATGCCATCAAAGGTTTATTTCTTAAACTTAATTTATTCTTTTTATTCCTTTAAGTTATTTATATATATATATAAATAAATTTTAGCTTTATTTTATTCAATGTAATCGATTGGTAGAATGTTTACAGGACGGGTTCACCTCATTTAAGAAAATTGGCGAAGCGAATTCTTTGTTTACCAACTAGTTCATGAGGATGTGAACGAGATCGGATTTTTTTGATGGAGTAAGTGATTACCAAATATTTTATTTTTTTATCTTTTATTTTAGTTGTATGAATAAATAGTCATTTATGTTCTCATGTAGGTATACACAAAAAGATGAAATCGATTTGATACCAAATTATTACGATCAATTTAAGTGTGAGATTGATGATTCAAAGGGGAAAAATAGACGAAAAAGGCTTTGATGCACTCCTATATAATGATGCATATTATTTTCAGGGATAGATTATTGATAGTGGAAAATGGGGGATGAATTTAGGGTAAGGGTGGGCAAATTACTCGAAGAACCCGTCCCGACTAGAAACCCATCCTGAACCCGCAAAAAATTACTCGAACCCGCCGATTCAGGTTCGCCTTCGGGTATTGAAATCTCATTACCTACGGTTTGAGGTTTGAATAATAAAATCTCATTACCCACGAGTTCGGGTTCGAATAATGAAATCTCATTACCCGCGAGTTTGGGTTCGGATTCTTTGATTTCTACAACGGGTACCCCCGCGTACCCAAGCACATATATACAAAAATATTAAAATACTCATATATAGCATATTATTTATAAAAATGCCTCTAGGTTTTTTAGGTTCCTTTCGTTTCTCTCTTTTAATATAGCAGATGCCGTTCACATATTGCCTCCCTCGCGGCCGCTTCTCGCCTTTCTCCTTGCTGATGCTCGCTTCTCTCGCGGTTGCTTCTCCATCTCACGCCGCTAGTGCTCTCTTTTTTCGTGGCTATTACTCTCTCGCTTTCATCTCTTATCTCGTCCCTCTTCAGCAGCTGCTTCTCACCTCGCATCCATCGCTTCTCCGTCCCTCGCATCACATTTGGTATCCCTATCTTGCTACCTTCGCGGATCGTCTCTTGCTACCACCATCGCTGCCGATAAGCACATCTCTATGGTCGATCTTTTTTGTTGGTTGCGTTGTGTGGTTATTAGTTTCTCGTCGTCTAGGTGTTCGTTGCATCGGTTGGTTGTTGGTTGCGTTGTCTAGTTTTTTGTTGCATGTCCTATCAGTCTAGAATGTTGGTGTCGCTGTCGGCCTCCTATGTTGGTGTCGATGTCGTCGTCGATCTCATATATTGGTATTGTCGATAGTCTCCTATGTTGGGTGTCACCGACATGTTTCTCTTCTTCTTCTTTCTCATCCGATTCTCAAAGCTAACGGGTTCGGGTACTCATGGGTACCCGGTTCATTGTTCGGATACCCAAACCTCGAGTACCCCTATCTCTCGGGTTCGGGTAGAAATCTGCCTACCCGTTCGGGTTCGAATGCCCTAAAAAATCTGGGTATCCGATCCGTACTCACCCCTAATTTAAGAAAAATCTTAAAAGCTTAAACCGAGATACGATAACGTGTGAGGATTCAAGAGATCAAGTGGATGACTTTTTTATGTTAGAGAGTTTGATAAATATGATTTTGATTCAAAAAAGGAAGAAGCTAATGTTGAATTTGAATCCGTTAAAAAATATTTTCAATCAAGAGTAAAAGAAAGTGAAATTAGATAATTAAAAAATTTTATATATTTTTTGTTATTTCTTTTCATTTTATTTTTTGTGTTTTTTTTATAAACTAAATATTTATAAATATTTCGAATTAAATATTTTAATTATAATTATATATACATTTTTTTCGCGTAGACAGCATCTAGACTCCCATAAACAATTTAAACGTTGGGCGTCTACGCAGCTAACAGCGTAAGGTTTTCTTAAAACCTTAATTTATATATATCTTATTCAACTATTAAAACACTTAAATCATTGCTTTATTATTTAATATGTGAATAACAAACACTACACAAGGCCATATTTCCAATCCCGAGTTAAATCGGGACGGCGTTATAGTTACTACAAACATCTTGATAAATAATAAAGTAACTTTTAGTGTCGATATAAATTATTTAATTATACAATTAAAATTAATAATTGTATATAAGTATGTATATGCAAACGCACATGAACACACGCATAGAGAGTGGAAACATTGTACTGTATGCCTGTAACGAAAAACTCATTCATTCCCAAACTCCCCATGTGCCTTCACATGCTTCCCCATTCCTAAACCCTAAAATATTCAAATATTAGAAAATTCGAAACCCAAATTTTAATTTTGATCCCAATTCCATTCGCAGCTTCTCTCACATTATCGTTTTCTCCTTATTCTCTCTTCTTATCCATTGATCTCCATGGCTTCTCGAAGAGCTAGAGCATCATCATCAACGACATTGACATTGATACTCAGTTGCCTTGTCTCCTTCTCCGTCTCCTCCTTCTTCACCATCTCCGCCGCAAAATTAAGCAGCAACAACTTCATCTCGTTCATCGCCGTCATCATCGCTGCCGTCGCGATTGCAGTCACGGCAGCGATTCTCCTCGTGACGGCGGCGCGAGTGTCGATGGTCGCATGGATCACAGTGCTTGTTCTCCTTGCTTTCTCCGGCAAGCGTCGCCGAGTTCTAGCGCGGGAAGGGAGGAGGATAACGACGGATGTGGCAGTGGGATTGGTGGAAGTTCTGGTGAGAGAGAAAGGCATCGTCGCAGTGGCTTGCGCCGCCGCCGTTAGCTTCTTGGCGGTGGTTGGTGTTAGAGAATGAATCTTCTTCTCTTCCGAGAATGATACAGTTTTTTTTTTCTGGGTTTCTTTTCCCCTTTTGAAGGATATAATACATAATACCTAAAAAAACAAAAGATTGAATATGATATGAAGTTAATAGATTGATATCATTGAGAATAGCAACCATCAAATATGTTACGTTTGTTTTATTTGTAAGCATCTCGTGGTTTTTTTTTTCTTTTGTATTATTTGTGATATCAATATACGAGGTCTTAAAAAATAAAAATTCAGTTCCATTACTTTGAAAAATTTGTCGAAATATAGTTCACCATAAAACATATCTTACAAAATTAGTGAAGTATGGGATTATTTTAGAAAACGTTTTTAGAAGAATAAAGTCAATTGAAGGATAAAAAACAAAAACAGATGCAATAGAAAACCTTTTTTTTGCTGAGAGATTCTTTCAAAAGTGTCAGCAATACAAATCAAAATTTTCTTATAAGTTTTAGAGGTATATAAAAGATAAATACTATTATAATTATATATAATTAATAATAATGTTAGAATTTGTTTTCAGACATAGAAAAAGTATATGAACTATTTTTTTCATGTATTTATTCATGAAACAGTTTTTAAATCTTATGGTCTCATAATAGTTTTGTGTTGTAGAAGATTTTATATTTTTAATGTCTTTACACATTAAGTGGGGGTAATTTCAAAAATATCCTCATAGGGCTAAAGCACTTCAAAAATACCCTTTCCGAAAAAGAAAAAATTTTTTAACTTCAAAAGTACCCGTATAAATGTTGATATTCCCAAAATATCCCTGCGACCTTACGACCCAGTTCGACCCATCGACCCAGTTTGACCCTGCGACCCTTGTCCCTCTGCGACCCTTGGACCCCTGCGACCCTTGTCCCTCTTCGACCTTGTTCCCCCTGCGATACTAATTTATTATTTACAAATTATTTAAATATAATATGAATAAAATTTCGAAAATACAGCTCAAATCAAAATATGTTGGACCCGTGCGACCCTTCCGACCATTGCGACCCTTCCGACCATTGCAACCCTTCCAACCATTGCGACCCTTCTGACCATTTCGACCCTTTCGACTAGTCTTTTCAATGTCAGACTACTGCTTTTTCCAGGTTCTAGCTATGCTTTTTATTTTACCAATGCCTTATTGAAATTATTGTCTTTCTGGATGGTAGGAGTCCATTTATTTTTCGTTATAAATAGAGGAGGACAAACCGTAAAGCTACAACAAGCACCAAATCATCTCTT
>CM071869.1:20039596-20054349 GCA_036759665.1 Gynandropsis gynandra | reverse complement strand
CATCATGATCAAACTTAGGGAAGACATGATTGATCGTGCAAGGAACCCCACTAATCTGCGTGCTACGCCCTATCGAACACACTATTCACGCGAGACGCTACGAATGCGACGACGTCGAGGACGTCCATCTAATGGGTAGCATTTGGTCAGGCTCGCGACCTTAAACAAGCGCTCCTCGGGAGGCAACCCGAGCATATCCTTTAGTGTTTTTATTTTTGAATTTTTGAATTTTTGGACTCTTTTTCATATTTTAGTTTTAGATAATTTTAGGATTTAGGGACCTAGAGATCTATGACTTTTGCTGCGTATTGTTTTCCTCGTCTATTTTTTTTTTAGAATTTGCAGCACTACCCGATCGGGCATGATTTCACCACCCGATCGGGCATATTTCAGGAATTGGAGAAACCAGTTGGGCGACCTTGCATGTCACCCGACCGGGTAGGTCAAAAATGGAAGCACCCGATCGGGCGTCTTCAGTGTGCCCGATCGGGCATCGTAACTTTTCAAGGTAAGTTTAAAACTCGAGTAACCCGAGCGGCCACACACTTCACAAAGCCAAACCCGATCGTGCACTTTCAGTAAGCAATCTCCTCACGCCGATCTAGTCGCCGGAATCACTTTGGAGTCACCGTCGTTTCACCACCACCGGAAGAACCGCTCGGTTGCTCGAAAACTTACTCTCTTTCTCCAAAACTCTGAAATTTCCTCAATTCATCGCGCAATCCAGGTAAAATCGTGAACTTTCTTGATATTAGGACTAGCATGGGTTAGATCTAGGTCTGATTAGGAAGATTTAGAGTGATTTTGGTCGGATTAGTCGAATTTCGCGAACTGCAGATCGTGAATTCGCAACCCCACCCGATCGGGCAAGGCTAGCAGCCCGATCGGGTGCACGTACATTCACCCGATCGGGGGACATTCTCGCCCGAGTCGGGCACTACTCACGGGGAAATTTTGACACACTATTACCCGATCGGGCAGTGTATTAGTACTCGATCGGGCATCTTGCGAACTATGGCCTATATTGATTTTTATCTCCCGTTTGTTTTGCAGATGGCCTCTAGAACTTCCCAAAGCTCTAAAAAACGCCGATCCGACGCACATGACCCAGAGCACGGATGGCCTGTGAGATCGGACAAGATTACGGAGCTGACGCCGTACACAATCACTCCTTCTCATCAGCAATACAGTTATAGGACGACGAACTTCTTGCCCCACCACAAGTCAAGATTCGCAGAACTTCAGTCGCGAATTTTCCCGTCCCGGTTCTTATCTTCCGAGGCGATGAGTGCTCTCGACATCAGTGAGCACATCAACACCATATTTCGAACATTGGGATGGATGGGATTGTGGACGGCAAAGGAATTCACCTACCGCAAACTCACACCGGAGTTTTTCGCAACCTTCACCGCCTTCTTCGCCGAGTTCGGAGACCGTGAGAAGATATTTATGGAGTTCCGCCTGCTGGGGCAGAACTACCGGATCACCGCATGGCAATTCGCAACCATTCTTGACGTTCCGCATAGCGTTTATGCGAGACTACCAGAGATCAACCGGAACCGTCAAGCGGAGTTTTGGTCGCAGATTGCATTCGGCGAGTTCTCGACGAGAGCAAAGGCGAGTCATATACGCCATCCCGCCCTCAGGTATTTTCACTATTTCCTAGTCTCTTCAATACTAGGGAAGGGAGCACAAGGCGGTGTTAACCACACCGAACTAGGCTTCTTGAGGCGGGTAGTGCAGACAGAGATTGCGGATGATGATTTGGACATCATGACCGTCGACCTTGCTTCGCTGGTAATTGGGCATTTCCTCGACATTTCCACCGAGAAAGTCTGCACTGGTACGAAGATCATGTGCGGTGGTATTGTCACCATGATTGCACGGAGGGTCGGGATCAACCTTGGGATCCTGACCGAGGATAAGGTAAATGAGGAACCAGAGTTGAACCTCCAAAAATTTGTGCAACCGAAGAGCCATTACATTGGAGAGGTACAACGTGATTTGGTGCTACAAGGACGAGCACGGTCGAAGCTTAGAGGTTGATATCAGCGAGATCGAGGTACCGAGTTTAGACGAGGAGGGATCCCGGTTTAGGATTGATCCGAACATCAGGCACATCGGCCCGAGGGTAGCAGATATGGATCCACCTCCCGCGGCCACATCTAGACCGTCCACCTCGAGGAGCGTAGCCGATGCGCGACACACTCACGCGCGCGTCCAGAGTACCCCCATAGCCGCTCTAACTTCCCATCGATGGATGGAGTCTCCGACACCCTCAGGTATGTAGCGGAGGAGACCAGGTACCAGTCGTTCTTGGCAGAGCAGAGGTACGACTTAGAGGCTGCGAGGTATGCGGAGCAGCAGCAGTTCCAGGAGCAATCTATTCAGCATACCTATTACCTCACCGAGTCCGTCCGGCCGTTTCAGCAGCTGAGCATGACTCATTACCAGGAGCCATATATCCCGATTCCACAGGATTACCACACCGGAGCCATCCCCTACCGTCCTCATATCCCCTACGAGCTGGAGGGATTCTACTTCCCACCTGGGGAAGGAGCATCAGCAGAGCCAGCGGACATACTGACTACCCGCGATGGAGCGGATGAGGATTAGATCATCTTTTTCCTTTGTCCTATTTCTTTTTCTGTTATTTTTATCTTTATGGACCTTTTTATCATTTTCTTGTTTTTAGATAGCTTTTCTGTACGCTATTCAGACTTATCTAGTGTTCTTTGTTCTACTCTTTTGCATTGTATGTGTCATATCACAGGTGTCTCACATTAGCACATGCATTAGAGCACAAGGGTCCCTACATGCCAGACGAATCATTGAGAACGCCACACGCACACACCAGGTGTATTCACTACTTTTTCATACTTTCTCGAATTTGTTTTGTCATTTCATGCTTTCTCGAATTTGTTTTGTCATTTAGAGGTCCCTTATAGTTGAGCAATTGTGCTTGAAACCATGACTTATAGTTACATTCACCTTCTAGGTTTCAGTACCAAGTATCATATCTCCGTGTATACCGATAGATTTTCACCATTCATAAGATTCTACACGTTTATACTCCGCTGTCAATTTTTTCGCCTTGGATAAGTCTTAACTATTTTAGGTTTTCATTGACATGAGTACATCGAGATCGATGGTTCGGGTCTCAGTGGTGGGTTGGGGCGCTATTCTACATCCTAAGGGTTAGAGTCATGCGTATTCGTCAATAAAAAAAGAAGAAGAAGAACAAGAAGTAAAAAAATCAGAAAAAATAAGCTTCAATGACGCATCTCTTCACTCCGCTAAGGTTACGAGACCTTATGAGTGTGCCATAGGCAGCCTGGGTCTAAGTAGAAAGCCACCCTCTTCGACTTCGACGTCCTAGGAACAAAGCGTGGATCTATAAAAAAGAATAAGAGAACGAGAATTTGAACTTAATGATATCTCAAGCTTAGGAGAGTTGGTATGGAGATCGCTTGGACGTTGTTTAGGAGTACGGATTAGACTTAAGTCATTGGTAGGATTGCATGGATTCGAAACTTTCGGATTGATAGAAGTCTGAACTTGGTACGCTTAGGCTTGCGTTCATGTGACGCGTTGTTTTGCATGATGGCTATCCCTTTGATGTATTTGTGCTAGTATCCATTGTTGTTTAGCTCTTCTAGTACTCGACTCTAGATTTGCTCGAGGACGAGCAAAGGTTAAGTCTGGGGGACTTTGATAACATGTTATCCGTCGTAGTATTTATATCATTCTTAGGTTTATTAGGTCATGCACGCTCGGGCATTAGAAGTGTGCCCGCTCGGGTAATTGATGCCAAGACAACCCCGTAGCTTTGCACGACTCGGGTGCTCAAGGAATATGATCGGGCATGTGTGCCCGATCGGGTGGAATTGTAGTGCCCGCTCGGGTTAATTGTCATCAAGATGCGCCGTAGCTTTGCACGACTCGGGCTGAAGAGGAACACACTCGGGCACAAGTGTCCGCTCGGGCGAGAATGGGTGCACACGGTCGGGCACAAGGCCTGCACGAGCGGGTAGAAGCTGTGCCCGCTCGGGCCCTTGTTTTTCTCAACTAATCCCCAAGATTTAGAACGGCCAATCAAAGGGAAATCAGATCTATTAAAAGGGGATTCGAACCAAATTGAAGGGGGGACTCAAGGACGATTCAAGGGCAATAGAAGACACACTTTGGAGGATCGAGACGGACAAAACGAAGGATCCGAAGCATGGAGGATCTACTGAAGACTTCGGTTGATTAATAGGGAGCATTCTTATTCTCTTTCTATGTTGAATTCAGATTTCTTTTGTGTTTCGTCTCCTGAGTTCATGTTCAAGTAGATCTATTGCCATAGGTTAGAGAGTATTGCCAACATGTAATGAAGTCTTGTGCTTAATGAATGGTGGAACTTAATGCTTTCATGCTTGTACGCCACTCGATATGAATGAATTCGGTATTTTATCATGTTTTCAGATTTCATGGTTGATCTTAATGCTTTCATTACTTGTACGCCACTCGAATGAATGATGTTAGAAGTCTAATAAACCAACGCCAGGGCATTAGACTTCGGAACTTAGCCATGATTTAGGGTTTAATCGGTATAGAATCTACGCCAGGTCAATCGATTGAATCTAGGGATTAGGATAGCGGTCGTAATGCGTCTATCCATGTAAGATGCGCAATAGTTAGAACTTCGATACATTGTTGTGCAACTCTTGATACCTATGGTGATTTGTCGTTGAGTCATTCCTATCTTTAGTTTAGTTAGTTTGCATTTGCATTCCATCTACTATTGATTTTACACGTCTTATTCATTAGTCCATTAGCTTTAGAGTTGCATCAATTCCTTGTGTTCGACCCTAGTTGCTACACGATCCGTATCCTTGCGGAAGCGTTAGTCTAGGTAATTTATTACTTGAGTCTACGCACATCACCCGGCGTGACCCAGTCTCTTGTGCCATAACTCAGACACCCCCATCTTCTCCTGAGTCACTCTAGCCTCCTCCTTCACTATCCTCCATTTCAGAGGATAGGCCTTTCTAACCATAGGCACCTCCACAACTTTGTTTCCAGCACCATCTTGAATCAAGCACTTATCTTCCATGAATACTACCTCGTACCCATTTCTTACCATTTGCGGCACACTAAGCAAATTTTTATCCAACCCCGGTACTAAAAATACGTCTTTAATAACATTAACACCCTTCTTAGTGTGAACTTCATTTCCAACCTTTATAGGTACTCTAAAGTACCTATCTAGCGTTGTGAAATAACTTGCGTGCTTGGCCATATGATTTGTAGCCCCACTGTCTACCAACCATACATCATCCTCAAAAATCTCATGAGTAAGGTGTGCCACCGTGAACAACTTGTTTTCTTCCTCATCTTCTTGTTGATTTATTTGCGCCTGATTCGGTGCTGGTCGTTTGTTTTTGCAATTACGTGAGAAATGACCCAACTTTCCACACGTATAGCACTCCTTCTTAGACTTGTTTTGTTGTTTGCTTTGTTCTCCTTGATGTTGCTTGTTTCTAAAGAAACACTGGCTTTCATTGTGGTTATCCTTCTTGCATATGCTGCAGTAGCTCTTCCCCTTAGGTTTAAATCCGCCTTTCCCATAGGGTTTCTTGCTAGACTCAGATCTGCCTTGGCTGACCATAAGTCCTTTAAACTTGGCCTGAAACGCACCTTCCAAGCCTCCACCGTGTCTGTCTTCAAGTCTCGCCTCTTGAGACTGAAGAGAAATAACCAACTCTCCCACCGTGAGTGTGGTGAGATCCTCGGTTTGTTCAATGACCCCAACATAAGGATCAAAACGCTCCTGCAGCGAGCATATTATCTTAGACACCAGTGTGTCCTCCTTAATATCATCTCCATACGCCCTCATCTCATTTGCTAACTCAGTCACTTTGTTGGCAAAGTCCTTTATTGTTTCCTTATCTCCTTGTCTTAGAGTGTAATAGTTGGCTCTTAGACGCTGGAGCTTGATCATAGCCCTTTTTTGGTCCCCTTGGAACCTCTCCTTAAGGAGATCCGAAGCATCCTTTGACGTCTCGCACACGGATATGTGCGCAGCAAAAATTTCCTCCGACACTGCGCTGAATAGAAGTTGCAACGCAGTCTGGTCCTTTACTTCTAACTCCTCCCACGTTAGGATAGCCTTCTGCTCCTCCTCACCCATGGGAACAACCCCGGTAGTGGGTTTTTGCGGTAGTCCTTCTGTGACTACTTTCCAGAGCTGCTTCGACCGTAGCAGCGCCTTCATCTTAATGAGCCATAGGTTATAGCTCTTACCGTCAAAAATAGGGATTTGTGGTACGTTCTGCATGTCTTAGTTTGTTGCTTGTGCCGTGTGATTTTGTGTTGGTTCTTGTGCTCGTCTCGTGCTTGTGCTGGTGCTCCTCTCGGCCTTTAGATCCGAAGGGCTCTGATACCAATTGTAGTTCTAATACGCTCATGAATATGAATAAATTGATGAAGTCATGAGCTAAGCATTCCTCTTGTTCTTAAGATTGTGCAAACTTAAAATAAAAATGATGAATGGAATAGGTTTGATCAGTATTGGTGTTTGTTCTCTCTGCCTTACATGTTTCTCTCAATTTTTGGTGAATGAATTTTCTGAAAATAATACTTGATTAATCCGATTGTTTTTTTTTTTTGCATACATATATATGGGTTCTCTAAAATGGTTGTGCAAAACCGTAAATGGTTGCAACAACCTCTGACACAAAACATCCCATGTGATACCAATTTTATTCTTCCGTTATGCATATTCATTCCCCGTTTTTGCATTTTCCTTTGTCTTGTCGTTTTAACCCCGGGTCTTCTTGTGCATGGGCTGCAAACCGGTCTTGTGGGCTTCTTCTTCGCGGGCCGTCCTGAGCATATCTTGGGCTGGAGTACTCGTGGGCTTCAGCTGAAATCCGCAGCCCACAGCTGCTGCTTCAAACTTCCCCGACACGCCAATAGGTTCTCCAGAACCTTCAGTTCGCTTCCTCTCCCGACAGTCAGCTTCAGTCGCCCTGTCGCACCTGAGCCTGCCAGATCCTTCACTTTTCGAGGCTTGGTTCGTCACTCCTTTTGCACTCCTCATAGCTACACAACGCTTCTTCGAGAAACCGTTTGGCAACATTACTGGCAACGTTACACTTCTCCGTATGCCTTTTGATATGATTGCAGATATCTGAAAGATAACTTTCAGCTCTGAAATAGTGCTCGATGAGATTCAGAAATTGAGTCTGATCCTTGTGAATATTGTCGGCGTGTGCTTCTGCAGCTGCAGAGCAACGATTCGTGCTGCGACGATGTTTCACCAGCATCGGATTAGTGAAGATAACGCGATGGAGATTGGAGAGAGGTGACAAAACTATTGCCATTGTTTAGGAGACAGGAATCGGAAATTTTTTAGTATACAGCTTGAAAGTGTGTGTTTCAGATTTGTGGTTTCGAGGTGTGTATATATATATGTATATATATCATCTATTGCGACCTTTTCCATTTTGATTTTTTTGTTTGGGGTAAACTTCTATTTTCAGGTCCTGTGACAATACTTCCTACTTCCATTTTACTGGTATTTGGCAAAACTTTCCATTTTCTGTTTAGGACGGCGGGGTTAAACTGTTAGCGTTTCCTTTTTCTTTGGCTTTTTCTTTTTTAAAATAGGAATATTAAATTGTCTTAAGAAGATTACTATTAACATTACATTTTAAAATGAAACAAAGCGAAAAAGAGGTCAGAATTGAAAGCTTAAAGGGATTAGAAATAGACTAATTCCAAATGAAAATAATATAAAGTTGACCAAACAGAGTTAAAATAAGTGCAAAATATATAGATAAAATTCGTGAAGAAGAAAAAAGAACAAGTATTATAAAAGCTAAGTAACAATAGTATATGGGATTATGTCAAAACAAAACGATTCAAAAACTTCCATGCCTTCTTCTCTCTCTTCAGCATGTTTATGTCAACTTTGTTTTTCTCCCAAAAGTATATGTTCTTTTGCAATTTTCTATGAACTAACACAACACGTCTTTAAACAAATGGTTTAAACCAACGATTTTTAGAAGGTGAGTATGCATCTTTAAATCGCTTTAATATCAAGTTGGGCATATTCTTTTCTAAAACTCAAAATTTAAGTTCAATATCTGAGTTTAAATCTCAATTTGAAATTAAATTCAAAAATTTTTAAAAAAATTTAAAAATTAGAGTTCGAATTTATAATTTAAATTCAATTTTTTGGTTCATAAAAATTATTGCTTAGTTAAGAATATTTTAAAAGATGTTATCAAAATAGACAACAAAAATTTGAAGACTATTACCTAAAAAGATGAATATCTAGATTTCTTGATTCCCTACTATAGAGAGAGAAGAGGAAGGAGAGAGAGGAAGAGATGTTGAAAGAGCGAAGCTTAAACCCAAAATAATTGTGAAGATCAACATGGCGAGGCGGTGACAACGGAGAGCCAAGAAATCCAACTGCCAAGGACAACGGAGAGCCAAGACGACCAAACAGTGGAGATTAGTTAACCATGAACGCGCTCCGGTCGAATCCTCAGCAACAGATTTATCCTCGATGAAGTCATCGTCTTCTCATTCTCTTTCTCTTTTATCGTGCAGTTCCTCTATCCCCATCATTTCTCTCTCCCCCCCTTCATCTCTCTGCCTTCGCATCTCTGTCGTCGTCTACGACCTCTAGTTAACTCACATGCTAGAATTAAGGGTTAACTCGTCGTCTACGACCTCTTTTACACTTGGGAAGAATTAATACACTAGGAAGAGAAGAAGTCTTCCGCATTTCTTTTAAAAAATTTAAAATATAAAGTTATTTTTTAATTTAAATAAATGGGATTTAGAATTCAAATTTAAAAGCTAAAATTTAAATATTTGAGATCTCAAATTCAGATTCAGACATCAATGTTTATGGAATTGTAAGGCCAAATTCGTGTCTACACTTTGAATTTGGCTTAATAAAATTTCTCAAACGAACATAAAATCTTACTTTGAATTTTCAGAGTCTTAAATCAACCTTAGAATCTTAATAAAGAACATGCCTGTTTACTTTAAAAGTTTGATTTTTCATCCAAACAAAATATGATAGAAAAATACATATGGGATATAAAACTCATTCTACTCAATGGACGAAGGCTATCGCGGTAACTAGAACATTCAAATACATAAATATCGATTTTTTTCAGTCAATTGGCCTTTGATAAAATATTTTGAACCAAATATCCCTTGTATTATAAATGCTAATAATTTTTAGTGTCACTTTAGCGTGATAAATCTTTTAGAACCGGAATGTATATACCAGTTAGGCTAGTTAAGCTGGTTTGGAGACAAAGGGTGAACTAGAAAATCATTTTGCAAATCAGAAAGTGTTATGTTAGTTACATCTCGTGGGAAATATGTGATATTAACTCATATACATTCATTTTTTGTCATTCAGGCGATTAGTTGTGTCAATTTGGTTAAGTTTAATGGGTTAACCCAACCCATTTAAACTATATATAGATTTTTATTAAATGGGAATAATATTACTTAAAATATAAAACCAATTAGATTAATTTAATGGGTTTTAACCATATAACCCATTAACACATCTCTCTACCCCTATCATCATTCATATAGTTCACCGTTCCCATTATACTCACCTTCACAGTTCTGATTTGCTCCCGTCGCTTGCTCCTTCTCCGATCAGTCACACCTTCTCCGGTCGTCGAGCTCTTCCTCCGGTCGTCAAGCTCGTGTCTCGGTATGTTTCTTAGTTCTTTTCCTCCGTCTCAAAGATCTGCTTAGGAATGGTCTCTTTTCCCTAATTTTAAGATCATATACCTCGATCCCATTGTTTCTAGCCTTCGTTTAAGAATCTGATTGTTGTTTTAGTGAATTTCAACAACATGTACGTTGCTCAATTTGAGTTCACTTTCTCAATAGACTTCGTAGATTGTGCAAACATAAATGTAAACAAATGAACCAAACAAGAATCACACTAAGAATGTAATAATTTTGTAAGAAATATGAGAGAGAAGTGAAGAAAATGAACACACGAGAACGGTTTTTTCTGAATAATGCCTTAGTCTTCCATTTGATTCATTTTCTTACATACAGGCTATTGTCATTACAAAAACAAAACCCAAAATATGCTCAGAAAATCATTAAGACATTTGTCTGTTAATTACTAAAAATAGATAAAGTTTGACTTAGCCAAGAACTCCTTGTCCTCGGCAAAAATGGCAACCTGCACCTGTGGAACTGGTGCATGTTTTTCACGTTGATTCCGATACCTTCACGTTCTTCCTTGCTGCGTCCTTGTCCTGAGCTTCTTCTGTCATCCTTAGGATGCTATCTTGTCGCCTGCTTCAGTCTGCATGACCAGCTCCTCGATGTTTTCTTGTCCACTGAATTCTGCAACTCGATCAACCTTCATTCTGCAATTCCTTGCGTCTCGGGTCTCCGCATCCCGTCTGTTTGCATCTCGTGTCTTCGCGTCTCGCTTGGCCGAGTCTCGCATCTCTACGTCCTGCCTAGCCGCATCTTGTATCTCCGCGTCCCGCCTGGTCGCGTCTCGCATCTCCGCATCCTGCCTAGCCACGTATCGCATCTCCGCATCCCGCCTGGCTACGTCTTGCATCTCCGCGTCCTGCCTGGCTGCGTCTCGCATCTCCGTGTCCCGCCTGGCCGCGTCTCGGGTCATATGTTCCTCATTGACAAACTGATCAACTCCTTCAATCTTCCTCTTGATATGTTTGTCCAGGACTCCAGGCTTGTACCTTTGATGTGCGTTAACTCAAGTAATAATTTACCTAGATCTAACGCTTCCGCAAGAATACGGATCGTGTAGTAACTAGGGTCGAACACAAGGAATTGATGCAACTCTAAAGCTATTAGACTAATGAATAAGACGTGTGAAATCAATAAGTGGATGAAATGCAAATGCAAACTAAACTAATGATAGGAATGATTCAACGACAAAACACCATAGGTATCGAGAGTCGCACAACGATGCAACGAAGTAAGATCATTGTCATTGGTCTTAGATACTATCACGAGTTCAGGGAATTCAAGCTCTCCTATAGGAACTGACTGGCGTAGACTTGTCCACTATCTAGCATGCGTATACCAATATATCTATTGCGCATCTTACATACATAGACGCATTACGACCGTTATCCTAATCCCTAGATTCAATCGATTGACCTGGCGTAGATTCTAAATCGATTAAACCCTAAATCATTGCTCAGTTCCAAATGCCTTGGCCTTGGCGTAGATTTATTAGACTTCTAATATCATCAATCAAGTGGCGTACAAGTATTGAAGCATTAAGATCAACCAATCAATCTGAAAACATGATCAAATACCAAATTCATTCATATCGAGTGGCGTACAAGTATGAAAGCATTAAGATCCACCATTCATTAAGCACAAGACTTCATTACATATTGGCAATACTCTCTAACCCATGGCAATAGATCTACATGGACATGAACTCAGAAAACGAAACATAAAAGAATACTAAATTCGACATAGAAAGAGAATAAGAATGCTCCCTATTCATCAACCGATGTCTTCAATAGATCCTCCATGCTTTGGATCCCTCGTTCCCTCCTTCTCGATCTCTCCAAATCTGTCCTCTAATGTCCCTGAATCGTCCCCCCTTTCAATCTGGTTTGAATCTCCTTTTTGTAGATCTGATTTCTCATTATTTGGCCGTTCTAAAACTTAGGAGATGCTTGAGAAAAACAAGGGCCCGAGCGGGCACAGCTTCTACCCGCTCGTGCAAGCCTTAAGCCCGGTCGTGTACACTCTTTTATGCCCGAACGGGCACCCATGCCCGACCGTGTGGTTCTTCAGCCCGAGTGGGGAGAACTTGCGGTGAATGTTGGCAACAATTAGCCCGAGCGGGCACTCCATTTCCACCCGAGCGGGCACACTCTTCTTGATCGTGTTCCTTGAGCACCCGAGTCGTGCAAAGCTACGGGGTTGTCTAGGCATCAATTACCCGGGCGGGCACACTTCCAATGCTCGAGCGTGCATGTCTTGAGATGTTGTTTCCACTCCCTTCGCTCGGTGTTTGAATGTTCACTTCAATCCAAGGCCTTGCACAAGTTGAACCAATAAACTCGATAAATGAGTGAAATCTAAGTAATCTACTCAAAACTAGACCTAAGAATCACGTAAATACTATAACGGATTATGTGTTATCAAACTCCCCCAGACTTAACCTTTTGCTCGTCCTCGAGCAAACCTAGAGTCGAGTACTAGAAGAGCTAAACAACAATGGATACTAGCACAAATACATCAAAGGATTAGCCATCATGCAAAACAACGCGTCACATGAACGCAAGCCTAAGCGTACCAAGTTCAGACTTCTATCAAGCGAAAGTCTCGAACCATGCAATCCTACCAATGACCTAAGTCTAATCCGTACTCCTAAACAACGTCCAAGCGATCTCCATACAAACTCTCCTAAGCTTGAGATCTCATTGAACCCATATTCTCGTTCTTATTCTTTTTTTTCTTTTTCTTTCTTCTTTTTTTTTATAGTTCCACACTTGGTTCCTAGGACGTCGAAGCCGAAAAGGGTGGCTTTCTACTTAGACCTAGGCTGCCTATGGCACACTCATAAGGTCTCGTAACCTTAGCGGAGTGAAGAGATGCGTCATTGAAGAATATTTTCTGATTTTTTTATGAAGAATACGCATGACTCTAACCCTTAGGACGTAGAATAGCGCCTCAACCCACCACTTAGACCCGAACCATCGATCTCGATGTACTCATGTCAATATAAACCTGAAATAGTAAAGAGAAAAACTTTTCCAAGATGACAGCAGAGTATAAGCGTGTGGAATCTAATGAACGACAAAATCTATCAAACAAGCAACGAATAATCGGTATACTCGGAGATATGATACTTGGTACTGAAACCTAGGAGGTGAATGTAACTATAGGTCATGGTTTCAAGCACAATTACTCAGCTAATCGGAATCAAGAAGACTTCTAAGCAAACCTAGACCATTATTCACGATTCGACAAAGTCGCACATATTGACTAAAGTTCGAAAATTCATGCTAGGTATCCATCCGTTTATTCCTAAAAACAAAAATCAAAATCTAATCCTAATCATCTAATCCTAATCACATGCAAAATACTCCGAGTACTCCCCCCAGACTTGAATGAAACACCGTCCCGGTGTTCAAAACCTAAGAGAATCTCGTATACCAAACAACGGGAAAAATAAGGGTTGGAACGTGTGCACCTTGTGTATCTTACAATCCCGAGTTTGCGTCCGGACGTTGTATGCGTCTCCTCCTCAAGGATGATATCGGCGTTGAAAAACCTGTGAAAAAGAATCACACAATCCAAAAGAAGGAATACTATCCACCGAGTAAATCAATGTGAAAAGAAAAAGAATAGGTCTGAAAACGAAATAAAAAGAAAATGCAAAAGTCGGGTTGCCTCCCGATAAGCGCTTGTTTAAGGTCGCGAGCTTGACCGAATGCTACTCATTAGGTGGACGTCCCCGACGTCGTCGTGTGCGTAGTGTCTCGCGTGCAATATGTTCACGATAAGGCGTAGCACACGGATCAGTGGAGTTCTTTGCACGATCAGTCATGTCTTCCCTATGGTTGGTCATGATGTTCTCTAAGTTGGGGGCTAGATCGTGCTGTCCAAAAATTCTTTTCGAGCTGCCCATAGTTCCGGTTATGTACTCCATGAAACCGGTTAGGCTTTCATCGCTTGTTTCCTCCAGCGTCTCCAGAAGTTTTTGGTGTGTAAGCCTTTGTGGTGAAGGCTTCATCTTCACCTTGGGTACCTTGTCAACGTCCCTATTGTGAGCTGGACGTTTAGTGTAGCTTCGCGGCATCTCGGGATCATTTATGTACTGATTTGCTCTGCATTTAGCTCGTGTTGTGCGGAAGTCTCGGTCGGTGGATTCCTTCTTCTTTTCATTATCAAGAAGCTCGTTTGGTACCTTGTATGATTCTTCTCGAGCTGCTATGAGATTCATATCTAGGGAATCTGTATTCGGAAATTCGTCACAAACTTCCTCGGCTAAATAATCAAAGATGCCGTCGGGGAACACAAAATCAATAACGCATAAGTGTGTCCGTGAAGCTCAACTCTACTTCCATCTCGGGTTTCTTCATATGCTTAGCAATGTCCATAGCCTTATCCACTCCCATGTTAGATTCATCTCCTTTATCAATTATTGAGGGATTTGGCTGATCTACCGTCTTTATGCGTTGACGTTGTGGGAACGGCAAAGGAGGAGGTCTAGGTTCGGGTTTGACATATTTAGGCTCTTCTTCCTCCTCTTTGTGCTCTTCGATGTTGCTGTTCTCTCTCGCTACTGCCCTAGATGATTCTCCCTTTTCAAATGTTAAATGAATGGGCTGATCCACCGTCTTGCAACTCCTTAGGTAAATTTCGTTGTCATGCTCATGAGGATTTGTTTCCGATCTCCCCGGTTGAACTCCTTGTGGTTCGGAGGAATTTGCAGCGAGTTGTGCAATTCGATTGACTAAGATCTTTAGGTCATTATTCATGTCTCTATAACTTGCTCGCAGCTCTCTAAGTAAGGCATGATTTTCTTTCTCCCCTGTTGCAAATTGAGCGAGCATGGACATAATATTGGCATTAGCTTCTTGTTGCGGACATGGGGGCGCATATGATGGATAATTCTGAATTTGGGGTTGCATCCATGGCTGAAAACTCCCAAATTCATATTGTGCATTCAGCATACCATCGGTATTCCTATACGG
>CM071869.1:20027901-20038941 GCA_036759665.1 Gynandropsis gynandra | reverse complement strand
ATCATCAATCAAGTGGCGTACAAGTATTGAAGCATTAAGATCAACCAATCAATCTGAAAACATGATCAAATACCAAATTCATTCATGTCGAGTGGCGTACAAGTATGAAAGCATTAAGATCCACCATTCATTAAGCACAAGACTTCATTACATATTGGCAATACTCTCTAACCTATGGCAATAGATCTACTTGGACATGAACTCAGAAAACGAAACATAAAAGAATACTAAATTCGACATAGAAAGAGAATAAGAATGCTCCCTATTCATCAACCGATGTCTTCAATAGATCCTCCATGCTTCGGATCCCTCGTTCCGTCCTTCTCGATCTCTCCAAATCTGTCCTCTAATGTCCCTGAATCGTCCCCCCTTTCAATCTGGTTCGAATCTCCTTTTTGTAGATCTGATTTCTCATTATTTGGCCGTTCTAAAACTTAGGAAATGGTTGAGAAAAACAAGGGCCCGAGCGGGCACAGTTTCTACCCGCTCGTGCAAGCCTTAAGCCCGGTCGTGTACACTCTTTTATGCCCGAACGGGCACCCATGCCCGACCGTGTGGTTCTTCAGCCCGAGTGGGGAGAACTTGCGGTGAATGTTGGCAACAATTAGCCCGAGCGGGCACTCCATTTCCACCCGAGCGGGCACACTCTTCTTGATCGTGTTCCTTGAGCGCCCGAGTCGTGCAAAGCTACGGGGGATCTTGTGCCTTAATGCCCGAGCGGGCACACTTTCCATGCCCGAGCGTGCACACCTTGATATGTTGTTTCCGCTCCTTTCGCTCGGTGTTTGAGTGTTCACTTCATTCCATGGCCTTGCACAAGTTGAACCTTGTCATTCAACTACGTTTTCGGGGTTAAATTGCCATAATCTCTCGTGTTTCTCCTCATATACAAAACACGAAATGTAGATAAAGTCTTCGAATAAATTCGATAAATGAGTGAAATCTAAGTAATCTACTCAAAACTAGACCTAAGAATCAAGTAAATACTACAACGGATTACGTGTTATCAACCTTAGCTCCTCAAATCGTTTTGTGCCCAATGACTTAGTTAAAATATCCCCACTTGATCCTCTCCAGCCACATGTTCCAATTTTATCTCACCTTTGCCGACAGCCTCCCTCACAACATGAAAGTTGATTTGAATATGTTTGGTCCTCTTATGATCCACCGGATTCTTGCTGATTGTTATAGTTGTTGTGCTATCACAATGAATAACCAAAGCATCATTCACATCAAATCCAAGTACTGTAAACAATCTCTTCAGCCATGCAACATGATTTGTGACTGCACACAAGGCTGTATATTCAGCCTATGCACTGGATTGGGCAATGATTGTCTGCTTCTGTTTTCCCGAGCTGAACATGGCACTTCCAATTGTGAAGCAGAACCCTATGGTGCTCTTAGAGTCTTCCACACTACTAGCTAGATCAGTATCAACATATCCTACTAATCTAGCATCCTCAACTTTCTGAAACCATAAGCCATATTCCTTAGTTCCAGAAATGTACCTTAACACCCTTTTAGCTTCTTGCAAGCTCTTCTCCATTGGCTTGGCATTGCTCCTGGACATATAGGATGTTGAGAATGCCAAGTCAGGTATGGTTGCTGACAGATAGAGCAGGCCTCCAACCATGCTCCGGTACTTGGTTGGATCAGCAAGCTCATTTCCCCCTTTTGAGTTCTTTCCGTATGGTGGTAAGGGTATTGAGATACTCTTTGAATATTGCATCCCAAATTTCTTCAACAACTGTCCATCATACTTGGCCCGGTTCATTAAAATACCATCAACCATGTAACTAATTTCAAATACCATAAAGTACCTTAACTTCCAAGATCAGTCATCTCAAACTCTCTGTTAAACTTCTCCTTGAACTCCTTGATCAGTTCCTCATCATTTCTAGAGATGATCAGATCATCCACATACAAGTACATGAGCACTATTTTCTGGTGTTTCTCCTCCACATACATTGTAGCGTCACAACCACTCCTTTTCCATCCTTCCCCTGTGAAGAAGGAGTCTATTCTGTTGTACCAAGCTCTGGGAGCTTACTTCAGACCATACAAGGCCTTCTTCAACTTCAAGACCTTGTCTTCATGACCTTCAATCTCATATCCAGGAGGTTGTTGTATGTAGACCTCATCTGCAATTTCTCCATTGAGAAAGCTAGATTTGACATCCATCTGGTGGCGGCTCCACCCTTCCTGGACTGCAACAACAATAAGGGTTCGTATGGTATCATGTCTGGACACAGGAGCAAAAGTCTCTCCATAGTCCAGACCATGAGTTTGTGTAAAACCCCTTGCTACCAGCCTGGCTTTCAGCTTCTACACATTACCATCTTCATCAGTTTTTATCTTATAAATCCACTTCACTGTGATTACCTTGTGGCCCTCTGGTAGCTCAGCAAGTTCCCAGGTTTTGTTCTGGTTTATCATGTCTATTTCAGCATCCATTGCCCTCCTCCATTCAATGTCAGCTACTGCCTCCTCAAACGTTGTTGGTTCTTCAACTGCTGAGTAACAACACACATAAACTTGGTTGGTTTCTCCCTCAAATGGCTTATCATCTTCATAGATGTCAGACAATCTCCTCATCCTGTGAACCAGAATGGAAGAACTACTGTTACCCTCTCTACTCCCTCTGGAGCTTGACTTACTGAGTCTGAAGGGACCTGGGGTGAACTGTGGATGATTCCCCTGACTCCATCCAGACCATTGTCCTTCTTCAAACATGGCTTCAGGTGTCCTCTGGATGCTGTGATCTCCTTGCTCAGAATTGGACACAACTGGGTTGAATCTAGGAACCCCAATATTCTTCTGTGACACAGATTGAGTCTTCCAATCCCAAGCCTTTTCCTTTTCAAAAATGATGTCCCTTGCAACATCTTTTCTGCATGTACTCAGTTTGAACACCTTGTAGACCTTACGCATGCTGCTATATCCCATGAATATAGCCTTCTCAGATCGATCATCCAACTTCTGTCTCTCCTGTGTTGGGGTCTACACATGAAAGAGGCTGCCAAATACTCTTAAGTGGCTCACACTTGGCTTGTGACCACTCCATGCCTCCTGCGGTGTCTTGTTGTCAAATGATCTTTTTGGAAGCCTGTTCTGAAGGTATGCATCAATGAACATGCCTTCAGCCCAGAATTTATTGAGAGACCCTTCTCCTTAAGCATGCTTCTAGTCATTTCCATGAGTGTCCTATTTCTCCTCTCTGCCACTCCATTTTGCTGAGGAGAATAGGCTACACTCAGCTGCCTTTGTACACCATGCTCTTCAAGGAAGTTAGTGAAAGGTTTGGAATTAAACTCCCCTCCCCTATTTGATCTCAAATTTTTTAGTTTCTTCCCTGTCTGGTTTTCTACCAGACTTTTGAATTTTTAAAAATAGAAAACGTGTCGCATTTGAGTCTGAGGAAGTATACCCAAAGCATATGAGAATGATCATCAGTGAAAGTCAAAACATATAAGCTTCCATCAAGGGATGGGGTCTGCATAGGACCACATAGGTATGTATGCACTAACTCCAGTATTTCCTTGGACTTGCCTTCTGATTCCTTTGGGAATTCTTGCCTGGTGTGCTTCCCTTGTATACATGCTTCACAAAGCTCTTTTGTCACCCTGAACTTGGGTAGACCCTTCACCATCTCCTGGCTTTGCAGCTTCACCAGATTATGGACACTAGTATGTCCAAACCTCTTATGCCATAGGTATGCAAGTCCATGTTCCTCAGCTTTGTAGGCGACTTCCTCAGACATTTTCCACCTCAATGGATAGGCTATTTTCAACATAGGTACCTCAGCTACCTTGGTTCCCTCTTTGTCACGAATCAAACACAGATTCTCCACAAATTCCACATGGTAGCCATTTCTCACCATTTGTGGAACATTGAGGAGATTCTTGTCTAGTCCAGGGACTAGAAATACCTCCTTTATCATTCTTCTACCCTTAAGGGTCATCACTTCTATATCCCCTTTTCCCGCTATCTCCAGAATGGCTCCATTGCCCACTCTTATGGGCACATTGAATGTCTATTCTAGTGAGGTTAAATACCTCTCATCCTGTGTCATGTGGTTGGTGGCTCCACTGTCTATGAGCCATACGTCTATTTCATGTTCTTCTCCAACCACATGTGCAGCAGTGAACAAAAAATCCTCCACATCTTGCTCCTGATTTACTTGAGCTTGATTTGAGGGACCCTTCTTCACTCTGCAATCTCTTGAAAAATGTCTCACTTTGCCACATGTGTAGCACTCATTCTTGGTTTTTTAAGACTTAGATCCTTTTTCCTTGTCTTGTTTACCCTTTGAAATAACACTGAGCCTCAGTGTGGTTGTCTTTCTTACACACTCCACACCATTTCTTCCCCTTGTTTTTCTACTCAGTTTTGCTAGAGGCCTTCTTATTTGCCTCTGACTTGGATCCTGTTTTGATCCCTTTGAACCTGGCTTGGAAAGCTCCCTCTAGCCCTCCGCCATGTCTGTGATCCAGCCTATACACTTGAGTCTATAAGGCAATCACTAGTTCAGCCATTGTAAGGAAAGTTAAGTCCTTAGTGTGCTCAATGACCCCAACAGATGGGTCAAACCTCTCTTGGAAAGAGCATAGGATATTTGACACCAAATCGTCATCCTTAATGTCATCTCCATAAGCCCTCATCTTGTTTCCCAACTCAGTTACATTGTTGGTGAAATCCTTAATAGATTCTTTCTCTCCTTGCTTCAAAGTATAATATGTTGCTCTTAGTCTTTGAAGCTTGACATGGCAGTTTTGGGGTCCCCTTGAAATCTCTCCTTGAGGAGATCCCATGCCGCCTTTAATGTCTCACATGTGGACAGGTGAGCCATGAAAATCTCGTCAGCAACAACATTGTAGATGAGTTCCAAGGCCTTCTGATCTTTCGCTTCCAACTCTTCCCACTCTGCTATCTTCTTTTGACTTTGCTCTTCTGTAGTTTCTATGCCCAATGCAGGCAGTTCAGGAATCCCCTTTGTGACTACCTTCCATAGAATCTTGGATCTTAGGTGGCTCTTAATTTTATCACCTATAGATTGTAATTTTTTCCTTCAAACACCAGACCAAGTATGGTGTTCTGCATCTTATCTGGAGTCTCTAACTCAACTCAAATATTGCTCAACTGCTGGAAGCATCTTTTCTTCCTTTTGTGCTTAGTATTGTGCTTCAATAGTGCTGTTGATAGTGCTTCAAACTAGTGCCTTTGTGCACCTCTTAGCCTTGAGATCCAAGAGAGTCTGATACCACAGTTGTTTTTAGTGAACTTCAGCAACCTGTACGTTGCTCAATTTGAGTTCACTTTCTCCACAGTCTCCGTAGATTGTGCAAATATAAATGTAAACAAACAAATCGAATAAGAATCACACTCAGAATATAATAATTTTGTAGAAATATGAGAGAGAAGTGAAGAAGATGAACACACGAGAACAATTTTTCTGAATAATGCCTTAGATTCATTTTCTTATATATATGCCTGTTGGCATTACAAAAAAAAACCAAAAACATGTTCAGAACCAAAAACATATATGCCTGTTGGCATTACAAAAACTCCTTCACTGATGCGTTTGATTTTCTCATTCAGTTTATGGATTAAGGGTTTTCGGTTGTCGAGCTCATGGCAATAATAATCTCTTCTATTTCTGTCATTTAGTCTCAAAGCTTCGTCGTATTTGGTTTGTAGTTAGAGAATCTTCGATTCAATGTCGGGTTCTGTATTGACCTCCGACACTATTCTCGTTGTTGTTATAATCTAGAACGAATCGAGGATATCTATTTTACAAATTCCCACTGATTCTTCTCAACTCAATTTTACCAAAGTTTCATTTAGGAAACTGGTTACTGATTCCATGTCCCGAATTCTATTGTTTAGGTTGTTGTGTTTTGTTTTATTGTACGTGTGATCCAATTCTCGAGATCAATTAAATGTCATGAAGCACTGGATCTATGAAGTGAATGCATGTATCATGTTTTGCATATGCTAGAAAAATTGTGCATTTGTGTTATTCACAAAACCTTAAGTGGAACATTTTTGTCTCATTTCTCCATGTTTTAGAAGAGTTTTTGTAAACGTTAGAAGAAGGCAATGAGTATCGGCTATGATGTTTTAGTTTTATATGTTCTCTAGTTCAGAGAAGAGTGAACAAGTGTTGCCCATCTTTACTTTCTTGCTTGTCTGTGTGAAATGAATTGCTCAATTTGCTCTTTTCATACCAGCTTTATGATTTGATCTAATCTGCATGCTGAGATTTCCCAAAAATTGATCTCCTGACTCTGTTTAAATTTGGTTTTACAGGATAATTGTGGTGAAAGGATTCAATAGAGCTCTAGGCACATTCTTTGTTGGAGGATTCAGTATCTTCTTTGCTGGTTGCTGAATTCCAATTACATAAAACAATATTCATGCTTATATGCATTCTAGGTATTTTTGCTCAAATTCTGTATCGTTATGGTGTCGGGTAACCACAATGTGATCATCATTACCAATGAGGAGTAGAGAAAGTATCAATGAGGCGTCATCATTACCGAGTGAGTATATGGAAGCAAATGATCATGTAAGTACTAAAAAACGACAACGTCATTGACGTGCATGGGATTATTTTTCAACCATTGGGAATAGTATTACTTGAAATTATTGCAAAAAGGATTATCCAGATAATGTTATTAGAAATGAAATATCTACGCTCCTTCATCATTTGTTGATATGCAAAGGAACGTCTGCCAAATTTTCTGAATTGACAGAGATGTTTGCTCGTGAACGAATGGTAATAACTAAAAAGATGGACCAATTGATGATTTGTAAGTTTTTAGTTATGACTATCATAGAGCATGATCTTCCATTTTCCTTTGTGGAGTATAAGAGAATTAGGCAACTGTTTACATATATGAATCCAGATTTCAAACTGATTTCTAGAAACACTCTCGTAGTTGATGTACTTAGATTACATCAAAGTACGAAAGAGAAGCTAAAAACAACGATAGCTAATATTTCTAATAGGATTTGTTTAACTGTCAATGTGTAGATTCATAGCTATGGAAGATTATATTTGTGTGACTGCACATTATGTTGATTTTGGGCATTAAACAATAAGATACTATCATGTAGTGCTTTTCCTCCCTCGCATTCTGAAACTGAATTGGGCACTAACGTTTTTGAAGTTTTAAAAGATTAGGAGATAGAGAAAAAAGTATTTTCTCCCACACTTGATAATCGACTAATAATAGTATGCAAAATATATTAAGGGGTCGACTTTGTTTACATAATGGGTTTTTATCCAATGTAGAGTTTTTTCACGTGAGATGTTGTGCACATATTCTGAATTTGATTGTGCAAGAAGGGCTTAAAGTTTTCCATTCTGTTTTACATAAGATTAGAGAAAGTATAAAATATGTGAAATGGTCAGAAGGAGGGACCAAAATGTGTGAGGAATGTTATCAGCAAGTTGATATTCAAAGTGGAATAAGTCTGCGACTGGATGTCTCTACTAGATGGAATTCGACTTATTTGATGCTCAAAGTTCCTATAGAACATGAACATGCATTTAACAACATGTAGTTGGTTGGTAGAAATTATAAACATTATCCATGAATCGAGGAGGGGGAGAGAGCATGAAAGATTTTTCAATTTTTGGAACCATTCTATGAGATTACAAACTTAATTTTTTATTCTAAATATCCGACTTCTAACTTGTATTTCTTTCAAGTTTGGAGAATAGAGTTGTGTGTTAAATTATTATAATAAGAATAGTGGAGATGAGATGATAAAAGTCATGGCCAACAACATGAAAGACAAATTTTGTAGTATACGTATAGATGAAAGGGCTATCAAGATCAATTTGATCTTGATCGAGAGTAGGAGACGACGATCAAAACAAGTAAAACTGGTGTGTTGTTCCTCTAATCTTTGGGTTATTTAATGCATTTAGCATTATCGGTACGCAATACGAGTAGATATCTCGTATTGTGTCAATCTTTCTCTTAATCTCTCACAGATGTGTGAGGCTCACACCCCAAATTCTCTCACATAAAAGCACATTAATTTGTTCTAAAATACTAGAATTATATATTGAATTTTTTCATACAGTTAATTGATAAATATATATCAGAGTTCCTCCAAATTATCTTTGTAAAACTTCCAAAACATGTATACGAATATACACACAAGATATGGATATATTCTCAATACATCTCCTCAAGTTGGACCATGAAGATCGCAAATTCCAAACTTGGAACGCAAATAGAAGAAAGGACCTATCTTTAGTTGATGCATGAACATAGAGAGAACATGAACCACGTAGGAGATATGCGGGCGAGTAATGGCGAGATAAATCAATGGACGAACCAAACGCCGATATTTCTTTGGATCTAGATAAGCGAGCTAGTTGAAGTAAAAAATTTGTGGGTTTTCTCAATAGAGAATGAGTCGGACAAGCGCCTTACAAGCTATTAACAATGTCAATTGCATATTTTCATTCAGGGAGAATGATCTCATTAGAATTTTGTGCCACTTCAATCCCAAGAAAGTATTTGAGAGATCCCAAAGTCCTTCTTATCAAAATAATTGATAACATGTAATCCATCGTAGTTTTTGCATGATTCTTAGGTTTAGTTTTGATTAGATTTCTTGGACTTTACCGATTTATTGAGTTTATTCGAGGATTTCATCTACGATTTCGTGTTTTGTGTAGGAAACGAAGACATGAGGTATAACACGAGTGATTATGGCAATTCCACCCAAAAAACGTGATTGAATGACAAGATACAACATGTGCACAGCCACGGATCCAAATCGAATACTCACGCATTGAGCAAAAGGAGTGGAAACAGCAATTGATGTGCTACACGCTCGGGCATAGGAGAGGCCCGCTCGGGCAAAAGTTATGCAAATTATCCAACAATCTTCACACGACCCGAGCATGACTAGAACATGGTCGTGTAACCCTGCCCGCTCGGGCTGCAATTAGGACTGAAAATCCCCGAAACAGAACACGACTCGGGCTGGTATACCACACGCTCGGGCTGCCTTCTGCACGACCGGGTGCATGTTGTACCCGTGCGGGCCGCCTAATCCACAACAACATAGTTTGAATGTTTGAACGGGCAATTAAAGAGAAAAGAAGCCATCTAGGGAAAGGGGAAAAAAGACAGACAAGAGGAGACACCCAAAGACATACCAAGAAGAGGAAAGAACACGGTTGAAGACTTTAGCCACCCAAAGGATTCATCTGAAGCCAACGCTCGGGATGATAGGGGAGATGAACACTTACATCGTTTTTGTTTGCTTCTCTCTATATTCTGAGTAGATTTGTTGTCATGGATTAGGGATGCCATTGTAATAGATAGTTTGATTTATTAATGCTTGATTTCGATTTTGTTCAATTGGATGGTTCGATAGGTTACTATTTCCAACACCACTCTAACGCAAGTATACGGTTCGTGTAGTACAAGGGTCGAACTCTGGGCACTAGTGCAGTGTTAGAACTAAGATGTCAATAGATGAATAATGAACTACAAAATAAAGATAAGTAAAGATAATGAAGCTAGACTCGGCAATACAGGGTATCATGGGTGTCGGGAATACCGGAACATGCAATGGATGTTTCTATGGATCATGAAATTGGTTTGTATCAATCGATGGGGAACTAATATCTAATCCTCTACCTAGGAAATCAACGTCACTCATATTCCTACGTAGTGCGAAACGGCTAGATGCATTAAGAACAATAGGGAATTCAACCTCTAATGCTAGAAATGACTCTCCCAAGCCTAAATCATCTACCTAGGAAATCAACGTCACTCATATTTCTATGTAGCGCGGAACTTCTAGATGCAATAAGAACAATGGGGAACTCGACCTCTAATGTCGGATGGGAACTCGACCTCTATAAACGGAAATGACTCTCCCAAGCCTAACTCCTCTATCTAAGATATAAACGTACTCACCTGCCGATGCAGTAAATCTACACTTAGATGCATGACAAACAATGGGAATTCTACCTCGATTATTACCATTCCTAAATAGATTAATAATCATTAACATATTGCTTGAAATTAGTAATATCAGAGGCATCATTATTGCCAACAAGGAGTTCATCCAAATAGATCAAAACAAAAATCTCTATGCGGTGGTGATGGGTGAATGAGAATAACAGATAATCTAACTTAGACTTAAGAAAACCATAGCAAAATAATATTGTAGTCGGTTTTACAAACCAACATCGGGGAACTTGATGTAGTTTATAAAGTGACTTGTTGAGTTTGCAAACCAAAGGTTCATTAGATATAGGAAGAATCGAAGGAAACTTCATGTAGAAATCTTCAAAGTATCTCCATGTAAAAATGCATTGTGAACGCCATCTAATGGACATCCACCCTTTAGTTAACCTCTCATAGTCTCCAATAATCCTCTATATATTTGAAGCTTCATGTCATTAGATTTATAAGTGATACCTTGATTATCCAAAGAGCAAAGTGAAATCAAATTTCTTTTCAATTAAGAAATGTATATTGATATGCGAATTATCAAGCAAATAAAATATCTAGTACTCACTTACCGCAAGAATCCGGATCGGTGTAGTACCAGGATCGAATTCTAGGGATTAATGCAACCTAAGATTATAACTTACTAAGAAAAATAAAAGTGATGATGATATGTGATGCGTATCAGAGTTAAATATAACCTAATCTACCCGCAAGTGCACGGCACGTGTGTAGTATTTTAGGTGTCGATCCCACAGAGACTATGCAATGCTACCTAAACCCGAACTATGAATCAAACTTGCTAACGAAAGAATGTGGATAAGGAATGAAATACTGAAATTAACTAAACTACTTGGGTTCTAACGATGATATAAACGTCCTAGGAAACCGGTTTCACCACAAGACTACCGAAACACACGATCAACCTATCTATCATGCAATCCCAGTTAAAGCTATCTAAGCCGGACGATCCTAACATGATATCTACCCCCTCTCAAGGCATAGACACGTGATCTAGACAAGATGCCCCCTACTTTCGTGGCTGACA
>CM071869.1:19998242-20018038 GCA_036759665.1 Gynandropsis gynandra | reverse complement strand
ATGTTACTGAGCGGACAGCACTAGTATAAGAGTGATAATGTTGATTGTAGAACCGAATATCAAGATAAATGCAATAGATCTAAGCATTAACAAATAAAATGGTACATCCGTGACATTCCGATATCCCTAACCCATAGTTGGAAACCTACTCACTCATGGAGAATACAGACCAAGAAGATGACACAACCCTAAACATGATAGACTCTAGGAAACTCGATGCCTCGATCTTCTCTATTGTGTCACCGATGTGAGGATTGATGCTTCTCCTTCTCTAGCGTCTCCCGAGCCTTTTCTGATGTTTTCCAAGCCTTTCCTTGCCCTGTACGTCGCCCCCTTTGCTCTAGATCTGTTCTGGTCTATACATTAGCTCGTTTGGATGCAAGATCTAGTTGGTTGCGAGAAACGCGTCCCGCTCGGGTAGTGGTTTTACCCGGTCCTGTAGCGCCTCGCCCGGTCGTGCACTCCATCTCGCCCGATCGGGCATCAACACCCGATCGTGTGATTGAATTAATGCCCGAGCGGGTACCTGGACTGCGCCCGATCGGGTATGGCTACCCGATCATGTTGCCTTCGTGCCCGGGTCGTGCAAGGTGTGCAAATAAACCCCGTAGGTTTTACCCGATCGGGTAGACCTCAGTTCCCGATCTGGCACTCTTGAGATCTTGATTTTTCTCTTTTCCGCTCGTTGCTCGGGTGTTCCGTTGAGTTCAGAGGCTTGATTTTGGCTCCGAGTCAATTTATCTTCAATATGTGTGGTTTTGCTCAGGAATTCGTCTATTTATGCTCGTTTAGGCCTTGTCGCCTAAAAACCTGAAAACCAACAAAACGGGCGTATGTAACGAAGATTCGTATCAGAAATGTAAATCTAACTATGAAATGTATGCGAAAATGACACTAAAACCTAACCTAAAATCGATACACTTTACGTGTTATGACCAGGTCATAGGTCGCATGACGTAAGACGCAGGATGCGGGACACAGGACGTGGGACGTAGGACGCAGCAGGACGCGGCCTGAGCGAGAAGAGCGAGATGCAACCTGAGCGGGACACGACTTGAGCAATGATCATCTCGTTTTCATACGTATTTCTTGCACGATTTAGGAGACGTTTTTGATACATATGTGATGTTTTACGTATGATTCCGTATCCGTTTTACTTGCTTTCGTGCTTTTCATGTTCTTACAGGTTTTTACGCGTATTTGGACTATTTTGGAGCTAAAGGAACATGCACGGAGCTAAGGAGCAACTTTGGGGATCATCACGGGACAAACGGGACGAGATTGAGCATGAAAAAGCCTCACCCGGTCGGGCACAACCTTTGCACGATCGGGCAAAACCTACGGCCAATTGTGTGGACCATTTAGCACGACTCGGGCAAGCATTTAGGACCATTTTGCCTTGTGCCCGAGCGGGCACACATGCCATGCCCGATCGGGCACCATTCCAGCACCACAGGACGCGCACGAACTGCCCTAGCCGCACCCGAGCGGGTACACTCGCTACCCGAGCGGGTAGCGGCCCGAAACTGCTCAAAACTTAAGTAAACTTAACTTAAAACATAAGGGAACTCGTGGGGCAATTTAGGCAACAATTGGACCGTTTTAGGAGGCTTAAAAGGAGGCAAAAAGACGTCATTACAGCAAGCTTACAGAGGAGAACAATTCAGCGAAGTTAGAGCAGATTCTTGCGAGGAGATAAGCGAGGAGCATTGGAGATCAAGCACCGCCACTTCGGTTTTGTTTGGTTTTTATGTTCCTTAGACTTTCTACTATGTTTATGTTTCTTTACAGACGCATGAGCGAGTAGTTTGTTTGTTCTAGGAGAAGGGATTAGCCCTTGGCTATCCCGAGACCTCTTTTGATCTATTTTGAATGCATCTTCCCGTTTTAGTTCATCTATTCTTTATCTGAGTGCTTGAATTTACTTGTGTTTGCGATGGCCACGTAGATGCATGTGTTAGGGGTTAGGAGAAGGACCGAAAGGAGAATTCTAGTCCTAGAAAGTCAGGTTTAGAACAACCGAGGTTAGGCCACGAAAGTAGGGTAGCAACGGTTGAGGGTGAACGGGCGAATCACAGAGTTTATGGGTTTAGTTCATGGTGTCAGCCACGAAAGTAGGGGGCAGCTTGTCTAGATCACGTGTCTATGCCTTGAGAGAGGGTAGATATCATGTTAGGATCGTCCGCCTTAGATAGCTTTAACTGGGATTGCATGATAGATAGGTTGATCGTGTGTTTCGGTAGTCTTGTGGTGAAACCGGTTTCCTAGGACGTTTATCTCATCGTTAGAACCCAAGTAGTTTAGTTAATTTCATTATTTCATTCCTTATTCACATTCTTTCGTTAGCAAGTTTGATTCATAGTTCGGGTTTAGGTAGCGTTGCATAGTCTCTGTGGGATCGACACCTAAAATACTACACATGTGTCGTGCACTTGCGGGTAGATTAGGTTATATTTAACTCTGATACGCATCAAGTTTTTGGCGCCGTTGCCGGGGACTATTGTCAACGCGTCTTAGATTCGAACCTAGAGTCCTTCTTGCTTTGTTTTTATTTTTGTTTTCTTTTCTTTCGTTCCTTCTACGTAAATTGTTCTTTGTTTGTCCTTTGCAGAACTTTCAGGTCGACAAAAGATGGATAATCAGAACGGCAATGGACAGATGCAATTACAGGCTCCTCCACCACGTCGTCTAAGGGATTACGTGGTGCCGAACATGAACAACGTGCAAACGGCCATAAGGATGCCTGCTGTTGCAAGAGAGCAATTCGAGATTAAGCCAGCAATGATAAATATGCTTTATCAGAAGCAATTCATGGGTGGAAACCATGAGGATCCACATCAGCACCTCAGAGATTTCCTCGAACTTTCAGGTACGTTCAAAATTCATGGAGTCTCTGAGGATGCAATCTTGCTGCGTCTTTTCCCTTTTTCAATTGGGGGAAAAGCGAAAGCTTGGCTGCAATCACTCCCCGCGGGATCTATCACCACTTGGGATCAGCTCTGCACACTGTTCCTTTCACGTTTCTTTCCTCCGAGTAAGACGATTCAGATGAGGGGGGAAATCACGACATTCAGGTGCAGAGATGGAGAAACGCTATTTGAGGCGTGGGGTAGATTCAAGGATCTTCTACAGTCATGTCCACACCATGGACTTGAGCAGTGGTACGTTATCCAAACTTTTTATAACGGAATTTCAGATGAGCACCGCATGAGGTTGGATAACGCTGCCAGAGGATCATTCATGGATCTGAGCGTCGAGGAGGCATTTGAGCTGATTGATAACCTCGCCATGAACCACACCATGTGGTCCACTCCAAGAGGTATGCCTAATAGCACTCGTCGTTTATATGAGCCTAACCAGAATAGAGCCATGGGTAATGCAGCGAATGCTATGTACTGTGCGAATTGCGGAGATACGGATCATGTAGCGTATCAATGCACAGTACATGAGGATTACGAACAGATGTATTATGCCCAGCAGCAAGGCAACACGCAATTCGGGAACACCTACAACCCGAATTGGAGGAATCACCCGAACTTGTCATATCGAACAACTCAACCGGTGAAGTATTCGGGGTTTCCACCAAGGCAGAATAATTTCCAGCAAAACAACCAGCAACTCCAGCAAGCTCCGCAAGCCTCTCGACCCTCTCAAGCACCTTCATCAAACTTTGAGGCAGTGATGCTTGAATTTGTCAAGGATCACAAGGAGCAACAATCGATTCAGACCAAATTCAACGCAGATGTGGGGACAGCGATTAGTGAGCTTAAAACTCAAATGGAGTCTCTGAGCACTCATGTGAAGATGTTGGAAAACTCCATAGCACAACAGGCCGCCTCATCTTCTCGGAATCCCGGACAGCTTCCCGGTAAGCCCGATCTTAACCCGAGAGAGCATGTGAATGCTATTTCTGTGTGCAGCGATGATGAGGATGAGAATCCGCCCTCAAATGTGCGAGGGGATGCTGCTGGTACGTCCATGGATAGAGGAAGAGGTAAGGTTGCGATTATGGAAGGAGTCGAACCAGATTTAGATAAGCCATACGTTGCTCCTCCGGCGTACGTACCTCCGATACCGTATCCTCGACGATTGGTAAGCAGTAAGAACCAAGAGAGAGTGGGCAGATCTACAGAAGGTCTCAAGAAGCTAGACATCAACATGCCATACGTGGAAGCAGTCCAAAAGATGCCTAATCGTGAGGTAATGACCAAAGAGAAGCACACCGAAGAGAACGAGACTGTAGCACTTACCGAGGAATGCAGTGCAATTCTTCAGAACAAGCTGCCACCTAAGTTGAAGGACCCCGGAAGCTTTTCCATTCCATGCACAATAGGTAACCTCGATATCGATAATGCTTTGTGTGATTTAGGGGCAAGCGTGAGTATCATGCCACACACAGTTTTCAAGCGGATGGAGTTTGGGAACCTTAAACCGACGAAGATGTCTCTACGCCTCGCGGATCGTACGGTAAGACATCCGGTGGGAATCATTGAAAACGTTCCCACCATGGTAGGTAAGCTTTGCATTCCCACTGATTTTGTTGTACTTGAGATAACGGAAGACACTAGGACACCTATTATTCTTGGTAGGCCGTTCTTAGCTACTGCAGGTGCGACGATAGACGTACAACAAGGAAAGTTGTCCTTACGTGTCAAAGACGAAACGATTGAATTCATCCTGCCCAGCCCCATGGACGAATCACCACTCAAGGAGTCTTGCTTTACAGTAGATTCACTGGACGAGTTAGAGAAAGACACGCACGATCAAGTAAGTGTTTCCGATTCTCTTTTACGGTATTTGACACGAGTTGGCGACAATGCAGGATTTGCGGACGAAAGAGCTGAGATGTACACGAAATTCATGAGTGCAATTACAGCACTAGGAGACGCCCCACATGAGGAGATACCACGTGATATGCATGCTGATTTCATAGCGGAGAAAGCATTCGAGCTTGAGCCCGACCCGCCGCCTTATTCTCGGTATGAGTACGTTGATTCCGATAACATATATCCTGCTGTTTTAAATGGTAACATGAGTGCAGATGAGATGAGAAGACAGCCCACACGCGTGAAGAAGCGTAAGAGGCTCAGCTCTTCAATATGTATGTACGGGAATTATAGGGAGGACAGCCACGAACCTTCACTCGAAATTCAAAGGAGGCTGCACCCGCACTTGCACGAGGTAATGGAAAAAGATGTCATTAAACTTTTCAACGCAGATACCCCTTATCCAACCTTGGACAGCGAGCAAGTGAACCCCGTGCATGATGTGCCTAAGGGATGGCACGATAAGAAGACCCTACCTCATGACTTCCAATCAGGTGATTTCGTTCCACTTTCTAATTCTCGACCTAAGTCTTTCTCGGGCGACCTACTGCCTTGTTGGTCTGATCCTTTTCAGGTACGAGACGTGGAACTATGGAGTGATGCGGGTGACACGTTCAACGCCAATGGACAGCGGCTTAAGCTCTACCAAGCCGCTCAACCGATCGGAAGTGGAAACTCCATTTCCCTTTCCGATCCACCCGTCGCGCACGCATGAGGAATGGAGACGTCAAAGCTTTATGACGTTAAATAAGCGCTTTCTGGGAGGCAACCCAGCTGTTTGTTTTTACTTTTCATGTTTAAGACTCGGTTATTTAATTTCCATAAAAAAAACAAAACAAAAAAAATAACACCACAAATGTGCTTCACTTCCTTCATCCTCCATCGGAGCTTCACGTCGAGGACGCCGTTCAATTCAAGTCTGGGGGAGCAGCTCACGTTTTTCAGGTGATTTCGTTTCATTTTCCTTTGATTTTTAGTTTTTAGGTTATTTTTGCGATTTTTAGTTCGTTTTTGTTTTCATTGAGTCAGAGTCGTCCCAAGGCACTTGTCCGGTGCCACGTTTTGAGATGAACCCTGAACTTAGGAATGCTTAAGAGGTTGACCTTTTCCGTTAGACTTTGCATGATTGAGCTAGGTTTTCCTATGCGTTAGAGCTTATTAGTCGGCTGAAAAACAATAGGTCGTAGTTCTTGGGAATCCTAGTGTTACTTGTGGGGATGTTTAGACGAGGTTGCTAGGCTGGTCTGTCGTTTATTTTCTCTACCCAGATGGTCATACTTCGTGTAGACGACACTTTACTTTGGTTACATTGAGGATCATTGGATCATATAAAATCGAGCTTGTTTTGCAGATTAAAAAGCGCACACTAACACTCCGCTGTCGATAGAAATAGTGCCTAATAAGCATGATCAAAAATCGATATGAGTGCATCGACCTTGTTACTCCTTCGGTGGCTCGGGTCTAAGTGGTGGGTTGGCGATCATCTTTCTACGTCCTAAGGGCAAGGCACAAAAAGCCACCTACTCCGCTGCACTCTTACACGAGATGCATGAGTATACCGTCATCGGTAGTCTGGGTCTAAGTAGAGGCTGGGTCCCTTCAAATCCGACGTCCTAGAAGCCTAGTGTGTATGCAAAGAAAAAGAAGAAAAGAAAAATGGAAAAATAAAAGAAAACAAAAGAAAAAAAAAATCATAAAATGAAAGTAAAAAGAAGAAAAAGAAAAAGAAAGAAAAAAGAAGAAGCTCGGAAAGAAAGAAACAAGTATCCTCGGTTGACCTAGGTTTAGCATAGTCTGAAGTCTTGTCTGGTGGAGGGAGTTACGGTAGCGTGTCTAGTCTCCTTTGATTTACTTTCTTATGGGTAACCGTGGTGGACCTAGGATTAAGGCTGAAAACTCGATTAGGCCGAATTTGCTCTCGATTTGCTAGTTGATCGGTTAGGTTCGCTTTAGCGGTGTTTCTAGGAGAAGGGGGATTCTCGTATTTTCATACCCCATGTATTCCACGTTTACGTTTGCTTAGGGACAAGCAAACATTCAAGTCTGGGGGATTTTGATCATCTCGTTTTCATACGTATTTCTTGCACGATTTAGGAGACGTTTTTGATACATATGTGATGTTTTACGTATGATTCTGTATCCGTTTTACTTGCTTTCGTGCTTTTTATGTTCTTACAGGTTTTTACGTGTATTTGGACTATTTTGGAGCTAAAGGAACATGCACGGAGCTAAGGAGCAACTTTGGGGATCATCACGGGACAAACGGGACGAGATTGAGCATGGAAAAGCCTCACCCGGTCGGGCACAACCCTTGCACGATCGGGCAAAACCTACGGCCAATTGTGTGGACCATTTAGCACGACTCGGGCAAGCATTTAGGACCATTTTGCCTTGTGCCCGAGCGGGCACACATGCCATGCCCGATCGGGCACCATTCCAGCACCACAGGACGCGCACGAACTGCCCTAGCCGCACCCGAGCGGGTACACTCATTACCCGAGCGGGTAGCGGCCCGAAACTGCTCAAAACTTAAGTAAACTTAACTTAAAACATAAGGGAACTCGTGGGGCAATTTGGGCAACAATTGGACCGACTTAGGAGGCTTAAAAGGAGGCAAAAAGACGTGATTACAGCAAGCATACAGAGGAGAAGAATTCAGCGAAGTTAGAGCAGATTCTTGCGAGGAGATAAGCGAGGAGCATTGGAGATCAAGCACCACCACTTCGGTTTTGTTTGGTTTTTATGTTCCTTAGACTTTCTACTATGTTTATGTTTCTTTACAGACGCATGAGCGAGTAGTTTGTTTGTTCTAGGAGAAGGGATTAGCCCTTGGCTATCCCGAGACCGCTTTTGATCTATTTTGAATGCATCTTCCCGTTTTAGTTCATCTATTCTTTATCTGAGTTCTTGAATTTACTTGTGTTTGCGATGGCCACGTAGATGCATGTGTTAGGGGTTAGGAGAAGGACCGAAAGGAGAATTCTAGTCTTGGAAGGTCAGGTTTAGAACAACCGAGGTTAGGCCACGAAAGTAGGGTAGCAACGGTTGAGGGTGAACGGGCGAATCACAGAGTTTATGGGTTTAGTTCATGTTGTCAGCCACGAAAGTAGGGGGCAGCTTGTCTAGATCACGTGTCTATGCCTTGAGAGAGGGTAGATATCATGTTAGGATCGTCTGCCTTAGATAGCTTTAACTGGGATTGCATGATAGATAGGTTGATCGTGTGTTTCGGTAGTCTTGTGGTGAAACCGGTTTCCTAGGACGTTTATCTCATCGTTAGAACCCAAGTAGTTTAGTTTACTTTCAGTATTTTATTCTTCATCACCACTCTTTCGTTAGCAAGTTTGATTCGTAGTTCGGGTTTAGGTAGCATTGCGTAGTCTCTGTGGGATCGACACCTAAAATACTACACACGTGCCGTGCACTTGCGGGTAGATTAGGTTATATTTAACTCTGATACGCATCAAGCAAAGAGAGTGTGACACAACCATTATTTTTAACATTCCCCCTCAGGCTTAGGCGATTAAGAGCAACATAAGTGGAGCCTTATTTAAACCTTTACGGGGAAAAACCCAATTGGGACAAAAAAACCCAACAAAAGAATAAGAGTACAACCACTTATGAGCTCGAGGGAAGATCAACTAAGCTTGAATTCGATGCTCTAGGACTGAAGATATCTACGAGGCCAATTCGATTATGGAGATCTTTACATACTTTTTCACTTCTGGCTTTGCTGAAGACATTGGCTAGCTGATCTGAGCTTCTTCTATATATGAATTCAATGACACCATCTTTGAGCTTCTCTCGAAAAAAATGACAGTCAATTTCAATATGTTTCGTTCATTCGGGGAACACCGAGTTGGAGGCAATGTCAATTGCCACCTGATTATCGCAATGAAGCACTGTGTCATGCGAAGGTTCAAGGTTAAGATCTTTGAGGAGAGCCAATATCCAAATGAGCTCACATGCTACATTTTCCATAGCTCGGTACTCGGCCTCCGCGCTGGAACAAGAGACCACCGATTGCTTTTCGCTTCTTTAAGTGACGAGGTTTCCCCTAACAAAGGTACATAACCCATCGTTGATTTTGGGTCTTTGCATTCACCTTCCCAATCTGCATCACAGTACCCAATTAGATCAGTATCGTTGTTTTTACTCATTAGTATACCTTTTCCTGAAATGTTCTTGATGTATCGGAGGATTCGGTCCACCATTTTCAAATGTTGTTCCTTTGGGGCTTGCATATGCTAGCTGACCTGATTCACAACATAACACAACTCAGGTCTTGTTATCGTGAGGTATGTTAACTTACCAACAAGGCATATGTATTGTTCTATATCATGAAATGGTTCCCCCTCAAGCAAGTCTTTGAATTTTTGTTCAATGGGGGTCTTGGCCGGCTTAGATCCGAGTTTACCTGTTTCATTCAAAAGATCTAAAGCATATTTTTGTTGAAAAATAAATAAATTTTCATTAGATCTAGTTACTCCAATTCCAAGAAAGTACTTAAGTTCACCTAGATCCTTTATATTAAAAGTTCCTTTTAGAAAACATTTAACACTTTCTATTCCTTTATTATTATCACCTGTTATGATGATATCATCAACATAAAGTAAGAGAACGATGATACCAGAATTGTTTCCAATGATGAACATGGAATGATCAGCCTCACTCCTCTTAAAACCAAAGTTTCGAATAACATCATAGAGCCTAGAGTACTAAAAATTGCATATGATTCCTTTTTCTATTTGGAGATTCTGGGGAGGTTTCATATAGATATCTTCCTTTATTTCCCCTTGAAGTAAAGTGTTTTTAACGTCCATTTGCCATTAACTCTGATTAAGGTTAATAGAACCAAAAAAAGTAATGCGAATAGAATGAAGTTTAGCAATATGGACAAAAGTCTCAGTATAATCTTCCCCATATTTCTGATTATACCCTTGCACTACAAGGCGAACCTTGTAACCTTCTACCTCACCATTACTCTTATATTTAATTTTGTATACCCATTTGCTTCCTATAGGTTTCTTTTCTTTTGGAAGAGGAACAAGGTCCCAAGTTTTATTCTTTTCTAAGGCTGCTAGCTCTTCGGCCATGGTTCTCTGTAGGTTTGTGTTTCTCTATAGGTTTGTGTCCAGATATCCCTGTCAATCTTACTAGGAAAAGCTTTGTGATCAATAGAGAGAAATGTTTAACAGCAAAAGTTGCGAATAGGGTATTTAGTTGCCAAGCCATTGAAATAAGGTGTTTGGTTGTCACGCCATTGAATAGGATTGTGAATCCAATCTGAGATTGGTCACCTTATTCTAGTGCTTCTCTGAGGCACTATCTCATTTAGAATCCTTCCTTTGACTTCATGGACGTTATGATCTCATTTTAATTGTGACCATGGCTTTTTTCTTGTTATCATGATTTGAGGCCCTAGTTTCCTCCTCATGATTTTGCTCAGAAGGTATGATCTCATCATGGCTTTCTTGTTCTTTTTTCTGAGATTTCTTGGTCATTTTTGTCTTTATGATGCAAAGGTACACTTGGCGGAGGACCTGTTTCATTCTTAGTTGCCGAAATAGTATTTACTAGGTTTTTAAGGCACCAACCTATATCATTTGGTTCTCAGATTCCTTTAATCTCTTCGTAGGAGATTTTATCGTGATAGCTCTTGTCTTCGAGGAACATAACATCTCGTGACACCATTACATGTTGTGTTTTTGGATTGAAACACTTGCAGCCTTTTTGATTTACTGAATATCCGATTAACATGGATTTAGTGCTCCTTGGTTCCAACTTGTTTCGATGTGAGACAGGGACAAGAACAAAATACACACAATCAAAAGTTCTCAAGTACTCCAGATCAGGTTCTGTAGAGTTTAATACCTCATAAGGTGATTTGTCCTTTAGAACCTTTGTCGAATTCTATTAATGATATGACATGCGGTCATGACCGCATTGGACCAAAATCTTTTAGGAACAACTCGATCGAACATGATAGCTCTCGAGACTTCCATTAGGTGCCTATTATTCCTTTTGGTCACTTTGGTGTGTTGCGGAGTATAGGAACATGAGGCTTGCTGTGTAATTCCTTGTTCTTCAAGGTACCTGCGAAACTGAAGACTAGTATACTCTCCACCATTGTCAGTCCTTAGAAATTTTATTTTAGCATCATATTGATTTAAAACATGCTTATGCAACTTTATAAATACATCATAAACACAACTATTAGACGAGAGAGCATAAAGACAAGTAAATTTTGATTTTTCATCAATGAAGGTTACAAAATATTTCTTTCAATCACGAGAAACCCATGGAGCTATCCAAATATCAGAATGGATTAGTTCAAAACAGTTTTGTAAACCGAAACAGAGTTTGGAAAACTTGTTTATGTACTTTTCTAAGATGCAAGCTTCACATGGTTCATGTTTATCTTTAAGCACAAGAAAAATGATACTTAGAAATTTGCTGTGAGGGTGTCCAAGTCTCGCATGCCACATAGAAACTTTAGTAAAATTTGAGTTTGATAGAAACAAGGACTCAAGATCACAATACATAGACTCGAGAACATAAAGACCATTGAGGAGCTTTCCTTTGCCGATTACTTATTTGCTTTCAATATCCTGAATCCAAAATGAGTTGGAATCGAAACAAACATAGCAATTAAGGTCTTTTGCAAGATTTTTGATAGAGATAAGATTATTAGAAAATTTTGGTACGAAGAGAGCCCTTGTATCATGACCGAGAAGCTTAAGCTTCCCTATTCCTTTAATTGAAACACTCTCCCCATTCGGAATAGAAACAGAGCCACAATGAGGTTTTATATCTTTAAGCAAGTCATGATTTTTATTCATATGATTTGTAGCTCCAAAATCTATTATAATATGGTTTCAAAAAACATAGAAAGCAGAGATATCATTACCTACATCTTCATCAGATTTGTTTATTTTATTTCCTAGCATAATCTTCTTGTAAAACCCCACGAGGTCTGCCTTGGTGACAAACTCAAACAAAGAGGCAATATTTGCCTTACCTTGACTGTCACGGCTTATGTTCTTCAAATGGGGTGAAGGATCCAACAACGATACTTTGTATGACCTTTTTTTGCACTACTCAACTGCTTTTTAAAAGGCTTGATAGTCATGTCATGTCCTACGCTAGCATGATCCTAGACGACGCTCAAATCAACTATGCCAAAACCGAGAAGGAACTCCTTGTCTTCGTCTTAGCCTTTTACAAGTTCAAATCATATCTAGTTGGTTCAAAGGTGATTGTCTATACGGACCACGCGACACTCAAGTACCTCCTAAGGAAGAAGGACGCAAAACCACGTCTTATCCGATGGATCCTTCTCTTGCAAGAGTTTGATCTCGAGATTCGAGATAGGAACGGGTCGGAGAACGTTGTTGCAAATCACCTCTCTCATATCATTGTGAAGGACGAGAGACCTATCAACGATTTCTTGAGAGACAACCACATGCACACAGTTACTTCAGCTAACCTTGATCCTTGGTATGCTGATTTTGTCAATTTTCTTGTGAGCAGTATACTACGCCCTGAGCTTTCTTTTCATGCACACAGGAAATTCTTACGGACGTCAAGCATTACTATTGGGATGATTTGATCCTCTATAGGAGATGCGCGGATGGGGTCATTTGGAGATGCATTCCCGAGGAAGATGTCGAGAGCATCCTTTTCCATTGTCATGGATTGGATTATGGAGGCCACTTCAGCAAGTCTAAGACCATTTCAAAGGTGCTACGAGAAGGTTTTTATTACCGAACCTCTTCAAAGATGCATATAGGTACGTTTCCTCTTGTGATAGATGTCAGCGAACGAGAAACATAGGTAAGAGGAATGAGATGCTACAGAATTACATCCTTGAAGTAGAATTGTTTGATGTTTGGTTTGTAGATTTCATGGGACCATGTCCTTCTTCATGTGGCAACCAATATATTTTGGTAGGTTAGATTACGTGTCCAAATTGGTAGAATCCATAGCTGCACCGACTAATGACTCTAGGGTAGTAATGAAATTCTTATAAAAAATCATCTTCCCATGTTTCGGTGTCCCTAGAGTAGTCATTAGTGATGGAGGCTCACACTTTATTGCTAGACAATTCGAAGCCCTCCTTAGGAAGTATGGCATGAAACTTAAGATAGCTACACCGTACCACCTACAACTAGTGGACAGGTTGAGGTTTCGAATAGGGAGATCAAGAGCATACTACAGAAAACTGTATCTAGGTCTTGTAGAGATTGGTTGATGAGATTAGATGATGTGTTATGGGCCTATAAGACTGCATTTAAGACTCCCATTGGACTCATTTTCAGCTTGTTCATGGCAAGTCTTGCCACCTCCCCATCGAGCTAGAGCATCGCACCTATTGGGCGAAAAGCTCCTTAACTTTGACCTTAAGAGTGCAGGTGAGAAATGACTTTTGCAAGTGAACGAGCTAGACGAGCTTCGCCTCAATGCATTTGGAACTCTAAGATCTGCAAGGAGCGTGCTAAGATATGGCACAATAAGAAGATCCTACCTCATTACTTTCAGCTAGGTGACTTAGTTCTACTTTTCAACTTTCATCTTAAGCTTTTCCCAGGCAAACTATGGTTCGTTGGTCTGGTCCTTTTCAGGTACAAGAGATATTTATGCATGGAGCAGTAGAACTTTGGAGCGAGATGAGTGGAACATTCAAAGCCAAAGGACAACGCCTAAAGCTCTACCAGGCCGCTCAACCGATCAAAATCGGAAACTCCATTTTCCTATTTGATCCACCAGACGCGAGCACATGAGGCATGGAGATGTCAAGCTTAACGATGTTAAACAAGCACTTTCAGGGAGGCAACCCATCATTTTATTTTCTTTTGTTTCGTAGTTGTTTAGTATCAGACTTGGTTTATCTAAAACATAAAAAAACAAAAAAGGACCTACACCTGTGACTTCAACTTTCTCATCCTCCATCGGAGCTTCATGTCGAGGATGTCATTCAATTCAAGTCTGGGGGAAGTAGTTCACATTTTTAAGGTGATTTCTGTCCGTTGAAAACCGCATGTTGTTTTGTAGTGTTTTTCATTTATGAGCTTCTTTGTTTCTTTATTCATTTTTTTTCTTTTTTCTTTCTTATTATTTTTATATTATACAAACACACTAGGTTTCTAGAATGTCGGATTTGAAGGGTTCCGGCCTCTACTTAGACCCACGCTACCGATGACGGTATACTCTTGCATCCCGCTCAAGAATGCAGCGGAGTAGATGGCGTTTTTATGGGCCGTTCCCTTAGGACGTAGTAATATGATCACCAACTCACCACTTAGACCCAAACAATCGAAAAAGTATCAAAGTCGATGCACTCATATCGATTTTAGATCATGCTTTGAGGTATTATTCCTATCGACAACGGAGTGTTAGTGTGCGCTCTTGTTCACATTGCGCATTACTGTCATTGCTCCTTTCTCTTTCGAATTCGGGTTCAGCCTCCTTTGAGCTTTGATGGAGGGTTTGTGGCTGTCCTCCACAAACATTCCGTGCATACATAATGAAGGGCTTACTCTCATGCACTTCTCTTGGCGAGTGGGTGGCTTTCACATCTCATCTACGCTCAAGTTATCATTCATAACAACAGTGTACATTTTATCGCATGCAATGTACTCATACCGAAGAGAAGAAGGAAAAGGTTCGAGCTCTAGTCTAGACGCTTTCTCCACTGCAAAATCAATATGTGTTTCGAGCAAAGTCTCCTCATGTGGGACGTCTTGTAGTGCCTCAATGGCACTCATGAATATTGTGTAAAGCTCGGCTTCTTCGTCCGTGAGTCTTGTGTCCCTCCAAGCCTTCTTCAATTATCTCTTAAGAGAGTCAGAGATACTTACTTGATCAAGTGTGTCATTCGCCGAGTCTTCCAACAAAACAACTTTAAAACAAGACTCCTTAAAGGAGGGTCTGTTCATAGCGCAGGACGAGTTGAACTCTATCTTCTCATTCTGACACGTAATGAGAGCTTCCATTGTTGTACGTCTATCATGGCACCTGTAGTAGCTAAGAAACGTCTACCAAGAATAATAGGCACCCTAGCATATTATTTTATGTCAAGTACAATAAAATCAGCGGGAATACAAAACCTACCTACCTTCGTGGGGATATTTTCAACAATACTCACCGTATATCTTACCGAACGATCCACGAGAGTTAGAGATATCTTGGTAGGCTTTAGTTCTCCGAAGTTCATCTACTTATAGACCGAATGTGGCATGATAATCACGCTTGCTCCTAAATCGCACAAAGCTTTATCAATATCGATGTCCCATATGGTGCATGGGATGGAGAAGCTTCCAGGGTCCTTCAACTTTGGAGGTAGCTTGTTTTGATGAATGGCTCTACATTCTTCGGTGAGTGTTATGGTCTTACTCTCTTTGATGCACCTCTTGTTAAAAATAATCTACTTGAGAAATTTGGCGTGATTAGGCATTTGTTGGAGGGCTATCACGAATGGGAAGTTGATGTGGAGCTTCTTGAGGACCTCTAGAAATTTTCCTACTCTCTTTTCATTCTTCTTGCATACCAACCATTGAGGAAACGATATAGGAGGTTTTTAACCCGGTGGAGCAACATATGGTTTTTAAATCTGGTTCAACCCCATCCATGACCGCGAAGATGCCTTTTCCTTTATCCACTAACTTTCTAGCAACTTTCTCTTGCTCTTTGGAAAGCAGGTTCTCAATCACATCTTTGTTGCATAAGGTAATAGCGATCACGTACTCTCTCGGATTTAGATCGGGTTCCCAGGGAGTTCTCCGGGATTGCGAGACGATGAGGCAGCCTGTTGTGTTTTGGAATTCTCAAGGATCTTCACATGCTTGCTCAAGGATTCCATCTTAGTTTTGAGCTCATTAATCGCTGCCCCCATATCCATATTGAATTTGGCTTGAGTCGATTTTTGTTGCCTTTGTTCCTTGATGAATTCAAGCATCACCGCCTCAAGGCTTGATGAGGGAGCTTGAGAATGTTGAGGAGCTTGTGGAACTTGCTGGAATCGCTGGGTATCTTGTTGGTACGACTGTGGTTGCTGCTGAAATCCTGAGTACTTAATCGGTTGAGTCGTTCGGTACAAGAAGTTTGGGTGGTTTCTCCAATTCGGGTTGTAGGTTTTCCTGAATTGCGTGTTTCCTTGCTGTTGGGAGTAATTCATTTGTTCCATGTCTTCTTGCACCGTGCATTGATAAGCTACATGCTCTGTATCTCCGCAACTCACACAATACATGGCATTCGCTGCATTGCCCACAGCTCTGCTCTGACTCACCTTATATAGACCTCTCATCTTGTTCGGCATACTTCTCGGTGTGGACTACATGGTGTGGTTCATAGCAAGGTTGTCAATGAGCTGATATGCCTCCTCAACACTTAGATCAATAAACGATCCTCTACCAGTGTTATCCAACGTCATTTTGTGCTCGTCGGCAATCCCATTGTAGAAGGTTTGGATGACATACCACTACTCTAGACCATGATGTGGGCACATCTGCAAAAGGTCTTTAAATCTTCCCCATGCTTCAAAAATTGTTTCACCCTCTCTGCATCTAAACGTCGTGATTTCTTCCCTCATGTGAATCGTCTTGCCGGGAGGGAAGAACCGTGATAGGAATAATGTGCAGAGTTGATCCCAAGTAGTGATTGAACCATCGGGAAGAGATTGCAGTCATGTTTTTGCAGGTACCCCAATTGGGAAAGGGAAAAGACATAGCAAAATTGCATCCTCCGAGACTCCATGTATCTTGAACATGCTAGAAAGCTCTAGAAAGTCTCTAAGATGCTGATGGGGATCTTCGTGATTTCCACCCATGAATTGCTTCTGATAAAGCATGTTGATCTTCGCAAGCTTTATTTCAAACTGTTCTCTAACAACAACATGTTTCCTTATGGAATTTTGGATGTTGCTCATGTTTGGTACCACATAATCTCGAAGCCGACGTGGTGGAGGAGCTTGTGGTTGTCACGGTCGAGGAGCAAGTGGTTGTTGATGTACATGTCCCATATTACGAATAGGTAATTGGGGCTGTCCATGACCGTCCAACATATTGTTTTGGTTATCTAAAGCTTGTTGATTGGTTAGCACGACTTTCCCTTCTTCCTTGCCCTTTTTCAGTTCTTTATAACTTCTCTCAATCTCGGGATCGATTCGAAAGTAGGTTCGAAGCACCTTGAGATCTGGTCATATACCAACAAAGCACAAGTAAAAGGAATTGGGTAGAAAGAACAACAAAAAGAAAAACAAGAGATAAAATGAAACAAGAATGACTCTAAATCTGAATCTAAGACGTGTTGACAAATAGTCCCCGGTAACGGCACCAAAAACTTGATGTGTTCTGAGTTAAACTAAATTCACCTAAACTACCCGCAAGTGTACGATACATGTGTAGTACTCTCGATCCCACTGACGCGATCCCGACTGAATCGACGCTCTAGACTTGGTTAGTGATGGATATGCCTTGCTGCAACGAATTGCACAAGGGTGTGTGGAACGAATGGTCGCACGAGAGTTGCGGAAGGCTATCGATTTACCGTGTTCGTCTTCGATGGATATGACGCACCAAGGAAGAACGAACGGCTCGATGGATATGACGCACCAACGAGTAGGAAGCTGGATATTACGCACCAACAACCCAAAGAATTCACAAAGGGAATTCGAGAATGATCAAAGATCAATTCAAAGATAAATTTCAAAGTTGATAAAAGTTGGATGTTCTTTGCTACAAGGGGGGGCCAGCCATATTTAGGCAAAACAAGAAAAATTCAAACTTCAAGTTCATTAAATGCTACTCTTCATTCAAGGGCCTTCATAATGGTCTTGAAATCTTCAAACAAGAAGATAGGATTCTTGTTGGCCGTGCACCTTCTTTTGCGTCCGTCTCGTGTCTCGCGTCCGATCATGAATTAGGTTGCGGGAAAATAAGTGACTCGCGGCCTCGTTAAAAACCCGTCATCGGAAAACCCGGTGGGACAAAACCGACGAGGGGAAAAGAGGACACGCGGGTCACTTAACCTAATCAATGACCGTAGCGGGTCGAGCTTCGGCTTTGATGACGTTCTTGAAATTCGTGACATCGCGTGAACTAGCATACTCCTCGTGGGCGTGGACGGTCGTGAGAATCCCGATAATAGCTTCCTTGAGCTTTGCGGCCTTGGCTCGGGTCATGGGACCAGCGGATATGATCAAGGCATCCTCTTCTAGAGCTCGGGCTCGGGTCACGAGACCGACGTATTTTGACCTAATGGCCTCTCGGGCCGCGGGATTGGCGTCTCGGGTCGCATGCTCGGCGTCTCGGGTTGCACAGATTCCCTCTTCTTCCTTTCCGCGGGTCGCGTCCTCCTCACTGTTGATGGTCGCGTCTTCAGCGTCCTCCGGGATCATATCATGCCCCCCTTCTTCAAAAGGATTTGCCCTCAAATCCGCTTGGTCTGCAACATAAGGCATTAAGTCAGAAACGTTGGAACTAGAACTCACGTTATACTTACCTCGTGGATCCAGTCGGTAGGCGTTGTTGCTGATCTTTCTGGTCACGGTAAATGGCCCGTCGATCCGGGGCATGAGCTTTGACTTGCGCTCATTTGGGAAACGCTCCTTCCTCAGGTGAATCCAGACTTGAGCACCGGGCTTGAAGGTCATCTTCTTCCGTCCTTTGTTCGCCTGCTTAATATAAAGCTTGGTCTTGTCCTCGATGTTTTCCCTTGCCTTTTCGTGAATTTGCTTGACCGACCGGGCCTTTTGTTTTCCGTCCAGGCTAACTCGGTCACTTGATGGTAAATGCAATAGATCCAGGGGTGAAGCAGGATTGAACCCATACACGATTTCGAAAGGAGAGAATTTTGATGCAGAATGTACGGCATGGTTATATGCGAATTCAGCATGCGGTAAACAATCTTCCCATGTTTTTAAATTCTTCCTAACTAATGCACGTAGTAAGGTACCTAGGGTTTGGTTTACTACTTCGGTTTGACCATCGGTTTGTGGGTGACAAGTTGTAGAAAATAACAGCTTGGCACCTAACTTGGACCACAAAGTTTTCCAGAAGTAACTAAGGAATTTGGTATCCCTATCGGAAACTATGGTGCTAGGCATGCCATGCAAACGTACTACTCTTTCATGAACAATTCGGCTACATGCAATGCATCATCCGATTTATGACATGCTATAAAATGTGCCATTTTTGAAAACCTATCTACTACCACAAAAATAGAGTCCTTTCCGGTTTTAGACCTAGGCAACCCAATCACGAAATCCATTGATATGTCTGTCCAAGGATGAGTTGGGATAGGGAGTGGAGTGTACAAACCGTTAGGCTGACTTTTGGACTTAGCCTGTTTACAAGCGACGCATCGCTCGCAGATACGTTCCTCATCTCTTTTCATGTGTGGCCAGTAGAAATGGTCCTGCAATGTTTTCAAAGTCTTGGCGACTCCGAAATGGCCCATGAGTCCACCACTGTGGGCTTCTCTAACAAATAACTCCCTCAAAGAGCAGTTAGGCATGCATAAACGACTATCCTAAAATAAATAATCTTCATGCCTATAGAAATGTCCAGATGCAAATTTCTCACAATTTTTATACGTTTCTCCGAATTCTAGGTCAGTTGCATATAACTCTTAAATATGTTCAAAACCTAGTAATTGCATCTAAAGTACTCAATAAAACATACATTCGGGACAAGGCATCAGCCACGACGTTTTCCTTACCTTGCTTGTACTTGATGACGCAAGGAAACATCTCAATAAATTCTACCCACCTCGCGTGTCTCTTGCTCAGCTTGTTCTGACCCTTTAGATACTTGACTGATTCATGGTCGGTATGGATTACAAACTCCTTCGGCCATAGGTAATGTTGCCAAGTCTGTAATGCCCGAACAAGTGCGTACAACTCCTTGTCGTAGGTAGCGTAGTTAAGAGTGGCTCCTCCGAGTTTCTCGCTGGAATAGGCGATCGGCTTCC
>CM071869.1:19979781-19996170 GCA_036759665.1 Gynandropsis gynandra | reverse complement strand
AGCCAAGTAGCTACTGGTTCCTCGCCATTTCTTCGTCGTGAAATTGTGAGTTGATCCCACCAACTCAGCGCATAGTCGTAGAATTCCGTGGCCGCTATCCTAACCTTTTTGGCCTCGGGGTAAGCTTGGCAACCAAAAACCAATTCTACCTTCTTCTCCCATTCAACATAGGCTTCCGGGTCGGCCTTTCCGTGGAACGCGGGAATTTTAAGTTTTAGACCAGCAAGGTCATCCCTCGGGTCGTCTCTCCGTTCCCTAGGCGCGTGTCGCCGCCGGTGACTACTTCGGGACGAGGATGAGCTACCTCGTTCGTAGTAGTTGCTGTCCTCCTCAAGCGGGTTCCTTTCACGTTGCTGGAACGTTGGTACGTTTCGTGGCCGTGGGGGACGTTCGGCTTGAAACCCTTGACGAAATTCCTCCATCTTGTTGTTGAGACTTTGCTCTAGGCGAGCCGCGAGAGCCTCAATGAGTCTCTCATTGACACAGCTTGATTCGCCCTCCATGACACCCGTGTGCCTCGGGTTTTCCTTTGTGTGAATCTGTCCGTAGGCTTCTGCACACTTAACAAACGGAGCAGCCACAAGCGGAAAGAAACAAACACCAAAACCCTAGACTAGAACACGCACGGACTCGGTCGCGCACTCACACGTTCGAACGGGTTTTCTATCACACGGACTAAATAAGTTCGAAAATGATTTCAAATACACAAACTAGTACGTTTAATATGCTTTTAATCACGTTCGCAACTTAACGTTTTCAACGATCACCGAACAAAATGAAAACTTGTACACGATAGGCTTCTAACCGTTAAACCTAGGCGCACGAATACTTCAATCTTCTTAACAATGATTCGTTCAAGCTAATCAATTTCGTAACAAACTTTCTGAATCTTCGAACGTTCTTTTATATATATATATATATTTTATTTTTTTTTCGTAGGATTGAAAACAAGTCTTGATCGAAAGATCAAAACGAAAAATAAAAACTAACCGTGGGTGCTAGAACGAGCTCTGATACCACTTGACGCGATCCCGACTGAATCGACGCTCTAGACTTGGTTAGTGACGGATATGCCTTGCTGCAACGAATTGCACAAGGGTGTGTGGAACGAATGGTCGCACGAGAGTTGCGGAAGGCTCTCGATTTACCGTGTTCGTCTTCGATGGATATGACGCACCAAGGAAGAACGAACGGCTCGATGGATATGACGCACCAACGAGTAGGAAGCTGGATATTACGCACCAACAACCCAAAGAATTCACAAAGGGAATTCGAGAATGATCAAAGATCAATTCAAAGATAAATTTCAAAGTTGATAAAGGTTGGATGTTCTTTGCTACAAGGGGGGGCTGACCATATTTAGGCAAAACAAGAAAAATTCAAACTTCAAGTTCATTAAATGCTACTCTTCATGCAAGGGCCTTCATAATGGTCTTGAAATCTTCAAACAAGAAGATAGGATTCTTGTTGGCCGTGCACCTTGTTTTGCGTCCGTCTCGTGTCTCGCGTCCGATCATGAATTAGGTTGCGGGAAAATAAGTGACTCGCGGCCTCGTTAAAAACCCGTCGTCGGAAAACCCGGTGGGACAAAACCGACGAGGGGAAAAGAGTATACGCGGGTCGCTTAACCTAATCAATGGTCATAGCGGGTCGAGCTTCGGCTTTGATGACGTTCTTGAAATTCGTGACATCACGTGAACTAGCATACTCCTCATGGGCGTGGACGGTCGTGAGAATCCCGATAATAGCTTACTTGAGCTTTGCGGCCTTGGCTCGGGTCATGGGTCCAGCGGATATGATCAAGGCATCCTCTTCTAGAGCTCGGGCTCGGGTCACGAGACCGACGTATTTTGACCTAATGGCCTCTCGGGCCGCGGGATTGGCATCTCGGGTCGCATGCTCGGCGTCTCGGGTTGCACAGATTCCCTCTTCTTCCTTTCCTCGGGTCGAGTCCTCCTCACTGTTGATGGTCGCGTCTTCAGCGTCCTCCGGGATCAAATCACCCACAGGGACTATACAACATAAACTAAGCTCAAACTAGAATTAAACTTGCTACGAACGAAATATTAGTTTTAAGGTGAAATAACGAAAAGAAATAAACTAATGAGTTCTTGTCAATGAGACAAGCGTTCTAGGATACGATTTCACCACAAAGCTTCTGAAACATACAATCAATCTATCTAATCATGCATTCCCAATCATGATATCTAAGGCAGACGATTCTAATGTGATTCCTAACCTCTCTCGAGACATAGGAAAGTGATCTAATCAAGTTATCCCCTACTTTCGTGGCTGATACCTTAAACTAAACCCATACGTTCTATGATTCATCTGATTAACCCTCAACCGTTACTACTCTACTTTCGTGACCTAGTCTCAGTTGTTCTAAACCTGATCATCTAGGATTAGAATTCTCCTTTCAGTCCTTCTCCTAATCCCTAACACATGCATCTACTTGGCCTTCGTAAATACAAGAGGATTCAACACTCAGACAAAGAATAGATAAAGTAAACGGGAAATTGCAGTCAAAGATAAATCTAGAGAGATTTCGGTACAGCCATGGGCTAATCCCTTCTCCTAGAACAAACCAACTACTCAGTCATGAATTCAAAATCAAACAACATAAATGAAATAAATAGTCTAAGGAGCATAGAAATAAAACGAAATGTAATCTCGATTCGGTCTTTCGGTCTCCATGTGTGTCTCCTTTCAAGGGTACCCTCTAAACTGATGAATGATATCTCCTTTATGCCTCTCAACGTTTTGTAACTCAAAGGTTGAATCCTTCCCATGCCAAAGTCCACTCAAATGGAAGTAGGAGAGTTTACAAAGTAATGCACGACCGTGCATGGTATGTAGCTTGGTCGGGCATGCTTCTTTTCCTTTTTTCTAGACCGGTTTCCTTTGGGTGACTGATCGTGTTGTGTGAATGCCCGAGTTGTGCAAAGCTCTCAGGGGTATTTGGTGATGTTGAGCCTTACCGTGCATAATGTCATGCCCTATCGTGCAAAGCTCGTGGGGGTATTTGGTGATGTTGAGCCCGACCGTGCATAATTTCATGCCCGACTGTGCTCTCTTCCAAGAGGAGTGCCTGACTTTGCGTTATGTGTGCCCGGGTTGTGCATCACGCTCAGGGAAAAATCCATCCAATTACTGCACAGCAGTGTGGTTCATCATGCTCAATCGTGCATGCTTATGCCCGGCCAAGTTCACATCTTACCTATTCCTTGTTCGTTTCTCATGTCGTTTGCTCTATTGTGATCCTCGATGGCCGTACTTTGTCCCATGTATATTCTTTAGCTCCTAAATGGACCAAATACGCATTAAAACCTATAAGAACATGAAAACACAAAAACAAGTAAAACGGATGCAAAATCACACGTAAACATCGCAACTATCATCATAAACATCTCTAAAATCATACGAGAAATGTGTACGAGAATGAGATGATCAAACAAGAAGACACAATCTTCTTTGAGTGAGCATGAGACAACTCACAAAAATAGTGAGTTCTTGAGAGAAATCTATAAAAAGCCTTTGCGTGTCAACCTGTGAGCAGTAATGTTTTTTTAATAAGATTAGGTGACTTTAAGAAAGCTTGGATTTCACAATAGGAGATGATTGTACTTATTTACAATGAGGCATTTTTCACTAACAAACTCACAACTTCTTTTCATAATGTTGTCTCTAATTTATTGCAGGGTTTCAACGACGTGTTTCTAGAAGATACACACAACGAATACATCTACTGCATGGAATCCAACAACGATCGATTTTATACCTAGACCGAGTATTCCAAAATCGAGTCGCATACGGAAAAAATCCTGAAGAAACTAAAGAACTTGAAAGGCAAGTGAATGTGCTCACGGAGAAGGGATACATGCGAGAAAGTATTTCAATGTGTGCCGTACTGATGAGCTGCCTAATAAAGATAGCACATGATACGTGTGTTGATTGTCCTTCAAATGATATACTAGATGAGCTGTATAATTCCTCTATCGATTCTAAGATACATTTGACAAGTGGGTACCATCAAATTTGTATGAAGGAGGGTGATGAATGGAAAACGCTTTTTAAAATGAATCTAGGTGTTTAAAATTGGTTAGTCATGCCATTTAGTTTTAAAAAAACCTAGTACATTTATGAGGCTAATGAATCGTGTTCTTTGGACATTAATATAAAAACTTGTAGTGGTATACTTTGATGGTATCTTAGTGTATATCAAGATGTTAGAAGACCATATGAGCATTTGATTGTGTTTTTTTCATTATAAAAATCTTGTTTTCTTTGGATATTTAGTAAGTTTCCTATTAACCTCGCGATCTTATATGGGTACACTTATGCAATGAGTGTTTTCTCTATAGAATAAATCAAAGCTTATGCCCCGAGGTGATGAACCATCCGAATTCCTTGATCATATCAACAAGAATGCTTACAAAGTTGAACTACCTGATGAGTACAATGTTAGTTAAAATTTAAATAACGTTCACCTGGCTAGTTCATGTAGACGATAATTTTGATTTCAATTCAAATTCTTTTAAAGGGGGGATCATGAGAACGACACTCCAAACGAGATACTAAGTACGTACAGATAGGTCACGAGGGCTAGGGCATATAAGATCTAGAACGTGTTCATTATAATGGTTGTGGATGAGCATGCAACGACACCACGAATGCATCAATAAACATCAAGTCAAGGACACGTGACTTGCCTACAAGTAGAGGAGACAAAGAGTAGCATAGAGCTAGAAGAGCCAAAGGCACTCGAGTTAAGCACATGTTTGTTCTGGTCAAGCACAATTTCCTCAGGACCAATGTATGTTTAACACACATTGGTCACTCTGCTTTAGCAAATACGATCTTGTCCTAAACTTCCTCTATATGGAAGCACAATCGAAGACATGGATCAGTCAGGCTGAGCAACACACTACTCAAACGAGTGTCCATCCTCAACTCGATCGAGTAGAGGAGTTACGGAACCAAGTGTATTATTCCATACAAATTTAAAATTAAAAACCTTATGTGACGCTCGATCGAGCACTTTATGCATTTTGCTTTATGTCATTATTGTTACCTTCTAGATATGTTTTGACCTTTATAAATACGGAACCCATTGTACAACAATCTAACCAAGTTTTTATATTGAGAGAAATCTTTTCCTTATTAATTCTTTAGAGATCTAGCTAAAGAATTATTGGAGATAATTCGAGTGTTCAACCGACATATAAAACAAAAGAGCACAAGTATTGTGGCGTCGTTACTGTGTTTGAGGTTCGCTAATTGAGTCATAGGAGGGTTTGGATTATTTTATATTTCAAGAACAAGTTATATGTTATGTTATTGTGTTATTATTGGGTTTCATTGATTTGTCCATATTTATTAATAATAAAACATCGATCTAAGTTTGTATCACAAATAATCCTCCTTTTTTGGTCTCACCTCCTCTAGTTTCTTTATACAGGTTCTTGTCGATCATAATATTTATCCAAAACATTACGGAGCTTTAGGATCTCTAAAATTGCAATAATCTTGTTGTTCCACAACGTGAAATCACCCTTCCCATCATATTTCTCGACCACAAGCTTGCATGTCATTAACTTGAATTTTGTGTGATGTTTCTTGATCTGGTTTGCATATCGAAATTCCTTCCACAAATTATCTGATTTGAGAGTTTCTTTAAATTGTAACAAAATCACTTTCTTTCAACAATAACGGTGCAGGGTTCCCATATCCTCGAATACTTTTTTAGTTTTTGATATTTGTTTTTACTCTGATACCAACTATAAGTTCAATACTCTATTCTTGTAAACATAACTTGCAAAGTTGTTTGCTCAGTTCTCTTGGACTTGAAAATATGAAATCAAAGATTGCAACTGACACACAATAGAAAAAAAGGAGAAATTGCACACATGATTTATGAGTTCCCAATGAATATGAAAATGGTATATTTCAGTAAGGATCAAAACCAAATAAAAATGATACAAGCACAGGTCGACATATGTTTGCTCAACTCATGTTTAAGGTCTTTGATCATCTCATTTTTGTACACGTTTCTCGCATGATTTTAGAGATGTTTATGATGATAGTTGTGATGTTTACGTTTGATTGTGTATCCATTTTACTTCTTTTCATATTTTCATGTTCTTGCAGATTTTAATGCATATTTGGTTCATTTCGGAGCTAAAGAACATACACTGGATAAAGTTTGAGAATCAGAGATCACAAAGGAGATAACAGGACGAGAAACGGACAAGGAATGGGTCGAACATAGGCACACACGACCGGGCTGAAGTGAGGAGCATAGCATGGCCGAGCAATTCATGATGCACGACCGGGCTGAAGTGAAGCACCACATGCACAGTCGGGCATGACACAATGCACGGTCGGGCACTCAATGCATCAAACACCCCTGAGAGTGATGCACGGACCAGGCACACATGAAGCACGGTCGGGCACTCCTCTTGGAAGAGTGTACGGTCGGGCTTATCACCATGCATGGACAGGCATTCAATGCACCAAATACCCCCGAGAGCTATGCACGGCCCGGGCATACACACAGCACGGTCGGGCGCCTGATGAATCCGTTTTAAAAATGAGGAATAAATGCATGCCAAGCCGAGCTGCATACCATGCACGGTCGGGCATGACTTGGTAAGCTTCCTTACTTCCGTTTTGAGCAGAATTTAGCACGGGAGGATTCAAATTTTGAATGGAAAAACGTTAAGAGCACACAACAGACATCATTGTTTCATTATTCAGAGTTTGAGAGCCCTCTCCACGGGAGACACGCAAAGAGATGGAAGATCGAATCGAGACGACCCCTCATTTGATTTCTATTCTCCTTAGACATTCTATTTCGTTTATGTTGTTTGATTTTAGACTCATGACTGAGTAGTTGTTTAGTTCTAGGAGAAGGGATTAGCCCATGGCTATCCTGGAACCTCTTTTGATTTATTCATGAATGCAATGTCTCGTTTGGTTAATCTATTCTTTGTCTGAGTGTTGAATTGTCTTGTATTTATGAAGGCCAAGTAGATGCATGTGTTAGGGATTAGGAGAAGGACCGAAAGGAGAATTTTAGTCCTAGATGATCAGGCTTTGAACAACAAAGACTAGGTCACGAAGGTAGAGTAGTAACGGTTGATGGTTAATCGGGTGAATCATAGAACGTATGGGTTTAGTTTGAGGTATCAGCCACAAAAGTATGGGATAACTCGATTAGATCACGATCCTATGCCTTGAGAGAGGGTAGGAATCACATAGGATCATCCGCCTTAGATATCTTGATTGGGAATGCATGACTAGATAGATAGATAATTGGTTTCAGAAGCTTTGCGATGAAATCTTATCCTAGAACGTTTTTCTCATTGTCAATAACTCATTAGTTTATTGCATTTTCATTATTTAATCTCCCAACCAATATTTCATCGTAGCAAGTTTGATTCTAATTTGAGCTTAGTTTGTGTTGCATAGTCCCTATGGGATCAACACCTAGAGTAGTACACACGTTTCGTGTTCTAGCGGATAGTTTAGGTTAATTTGTTTAACTTCAGTAGGTCAAAGGGATTCTCACCATGGGTTTAAAATCAAAACCAAATTTTATGAATGAAAAATTCTAGACCGAACTGCCGACACAAAAAACGGATAGTATGAAGATCGTTATTGGCTTAGAAGAATTCCTCACGGTCTCAAATTTGATAGAGGTGGAGTAGAACATGCGTAGAGGCTTCTCATTCTTGCTCTTAAACATGTGACAGAGGTATGGGGCATCGAATGACACCATAGAGGGAGCAAAAACCCTTTGATAGAGTAAAATAATGTTCACTCTAGGCAAGTACACCAAGACACATAAAGAGAAGAACAAATAAATGCTTCAATTGAAGTAAAAGAGATGAGACTTCTTATTCCATTTTCATTGTCTTGAAGGTTTTCTTCATTCTTCGTCTTCTTGCTTGTAGACTTGGTGATTTCCGTTCTTGAGATCAATTTTTCAGAAGATCGGTTCCCCACTCAACTTATCAAGCATTTCGTCCAATTTTTAAATGGAATGTCGGTATTTGATTGAGATATTGTTTATCGCCCGACTGTCGACACACATCCTCCAAGTCCATTTCTTCTTTGGTACAAGTAATATGGAAACGACGAACAAACTTAGACTTTCTAGATGTAGCAATTGCCCATTATCTCTTTGAGTTGCCATTGTAGTTCCTTTGTCTTCTCTAGATTCATTTGGAATGCTGGCCAATTCAATAATGGTGATCTTAGAACGAGGTCGATTTGGTGTTCAATGCCTCATATTGGTGGCACTCTTGTTAGTATCTCCTTAGAAAACAAGTTGTGATACTTCTCTTGGTTGTTTGTGATCTTTGGAAAATACTCTGTTGTACCTTGGCATATCAAAACATCTTTATAGACCATTGGTAACACCATTCTTTGATTACTCAAATCCTTATAAATAGCACTAGCTTTATTACAAAAGTTAGGCTTGTCCTCACGGTTCAATTTCACTTGCATGTCATGTATTTGTCCAGGACTAAGGGTGCTAGTATTGCCTTCCTTATATTAAGGATGAAAGAAGAATGGTTTTCCATATCATCATGTGTTACCTCTCAACCGAATTGACATGGCCGCGCTTGTAGGATGTGTGCTACTTACATTAGCATGACGTCGCAAATTACCTCACCGTGGTGCATGTCTATGTTGAAGGGCACAATGACTTGTATTTCTCCAAACACACCTTTTCACGAGTATTTCTCCACTTTCTAGGTATTCAATCATGTCACATTTAACTTCGTTCAGATCCTCCTCATTTAATGAATTGTCTTCTCCGCAGTCTGCGAAGATCATGACACGAGAGTTAGGGCAGTCTCATGCCATATGTCCTACTCCCTTGCGCTTAAAACATATTAGTTCACGAGTACAAATAGACTTGGAAGGGACATGATGTGGTTAATCTAAAGTAATAATTACCTAGACTAACGCTTCCACAAGAATATGGATCGTGTAGTACCAGGGTCGAATGATGGTGGAAACCAAAGTATACGGTACGTGTAGTACTAGGGTACAACTCTAGGGACTGAGTGCAGCGTTAGAACTAAGAATTCACGAGAAGAAGATCGATCAATTTGTGATTGTTAAACTGGAAAATAAAGAATAAAACAACGACGGGACCAGACTCAGCAAGATAAAGTACCATGGGTTTCGGAAATGGCGAGACATGCAATGAATGTTTCTACGAAAACATGAAATTGGTTTATATCAATCGATGGGGAACTAAAATCTAAATCCACTACCTAGGGAATCAACATTACTCATTTCTCGATGCAGTAACGGAACATCTAGATGCATGAAGAACGAATGGGGAATTCAACCTTTAATGTCTGAAATGACTCTCCTGATGCCTAAATCCTCTACATAGGGAATTAACGTCACTCATCTCCCAATGCAGCACGGAACGTCTAGATGCATGAAGAACGATAGGGAATTCAACCTCTACTTTCGAATGAGAACTCAACCTCTATTAACGAAAATGACTCACCCGATGCCTAAATCCTCTGTCTAGGATATAAACGTACTCATCTCCCGATGCAGTAAACCTATAACCTAAACGCATGACGAACAGTGAGAGTTCTACCTCGATTATTACCGTTCCTAAATAGATTAACCGATCTACCAAGATTCTCATTAATCTAATTCATTCGAAGGTTAATCCAAAGACTCAAGTTTTACTCTCCCGATTCCTAGATGAATCTCTAATCTCATTCAAACATGTCTAATCTTACTTGAACGGTTCTAGTCTCATTCAAACATGAAACCAATAAATTATGAAAGCATTACGCACAACTAAGACCTATCGAACCATACGAATGAACAAAACCGAAATCAAGTATTAAGAACCAAACAATCCATTAGATAGCATCCCTAACCCAAGATAAACAGAACTACTACTCGGAAATCATAGAGAAACAAACACAAAATTCATCTTCCTTATCCTCCGAGCGTGGCCTCGGATAAATCCTTCGGCCTCCTTCTTCAACCGTGCTCTCTCCTCTCTTCTCTTCTCTGGTCTAGACCGTCTCCTCTTTTCTGTTCTGGTTTGATTTTAAGACTCATCCACGTTCAAATTCTGGTGTCCATGTGATTCGATAGAGTTGTTGGCATGCAAGCCTGATCGAGCATGGAGTGAGCTCGGGCCGTGCATAAGCTACGGGATTCATTATGTCTCTAGAGCCCGATCGTGCTAGTGTTGAAGTTCAGTCGTGCATGTGTAGGAGAGCTCCAGCCCGGTCGTGCACAAGTCTTAGCCCGACCGTGCATGTTCATTTTCTTCCTCCCCGGTCGTGCTATAGCTTGTGTTCGGTCGTGCATGTGTAGGAGAGCTCCAACCTGGTCGTGAACAAGTCTGTGCCTGACCGTGCATGTTCATTTGCTTCCTCCTCCCTCATGCTTCAGCTTGTGTTTGGTCATGCATATGTAGGAGAGCTCCAGTCCGATCATGCATGTGTAGCTGCCCGGCCGTGCTATGTGTTCATCATCCATACTCAACTTGGTTGTGCTCATATTCACACCTTAATCACTTTGTCAATTTATCGGGTGGATTTTCCGTAATTAGTCATGTTTGCTTCACATGTCTTCCTTTCCTACAAAATACACGAAATGATAGAAGAAGCCCTCAAATATACTCAATAAGTCCGCAGAGTCCAAGAATCGGAATCAAACCAAAACCTAGGAATGATGAGAATACTATGATGGATTACGTGTTATCAAACTCCCCTATTCTTACCCTTTGCTCGTCCTCCAGCAAAACTATAGTCGAGTAGAAGAAGAGTTAAACAACAATGGATACCAGCACAAAAAATTCGAAGGATTAGTCATCATGCAAAACAATGCGTCACGTGAACCTAAGCCTAAGCGTACCTAGTCTCGACTTTTATCAACCAAAAATCACGAGCCATGTAATCCTACCAATAACCTAAGTCTATTTCATATTCCTAGACAACGTCGAATCAATCTCCATATCAAGTCCCCTATTCTTACGCAAGATATCATTAGAATCGTTCTCTCGTTCTTATTCTCTTTTCTTCTTTTTTTTTCGTTTCACAATATTTTTTCTTTTTAGATCTGTGCTTGGTTTCTAGGACGTCGAAGTTGAAGAGGGTAGCTTTCTAATTAGACCCAGGCTGCCAATGGCACACTCATAAGATGTAACCTTAGCGGAGTGAACAGGTGCGTCATTAAAGAATTTTTAGACCGAATATTACGCATCAGCTCTAACCCTTAGGATGTAGAATAGCGTCTCATCCCACAACTTAGACCTGAACCATTGATCTCGATGTACTCATGTCAATGTAAACCTGAAATAGTTAGAAACTTATCCATATTGACAGCGGAGTATAAGTGCGTGGAATCTAATAATCTATGAACGGTAAAATACGTCTGACAAAGCAAAGAATGAATGATATACATGGAGATATGTATATTTGGTACTGAAACCTAGGAGGCGAAATGCAACTACGGATCATGGTTTCATGCACAACTACTGGACTAATCGATATCTAAAAGACTTCTTAGCAAACCTAGACTATTGTTCATGATTCGACAAGATCGCACAATAATGTCTAAAGCTCGAAATTTCATGGTAGGTATCCATCCGTTTATTCCTAAAAAACACGAATCAACATCTAATCCTAATAATCTAATCATAAACATCTAATTGTAATCACATGCATGTTACTCGACGAGTACTCCCCCAAACTTGAATGGAACACCGTCTCGGTGTTCAAGACCTAAGAGAGAATCTCACACACCAAACTATGGGAAAATAAGGGTTAGAATGTGTGCACCTTGTGTATCGTGTTGTCCCGAGTTGGTCATGCAGCTGGAAGTTGTACGCGTCTTTTCCTTAATGGATGATATCGACGTTGAAAAACCTGTGAAAAAAATCCAAAAGAAGGAATACAACGTAATATCTCACCAAATACATGAATACAAAAAGAATAAGAATAGGTCCGTAAACTGAAACGGAAATGCAAAAGTCGGGTTGCCTCCCGATAAGCGCTTGTTTAAGGTGTCGAGCTTGACCAAATTCTCTCGTCATCACCATCGAGGTGGATGTCCTCGTCTTCATGTGCGGTGCCTCCTGCGTCGTGTCCTTCGCTCGGGTATGGCACTCCGATGGGTCATTGGCATTGCGAGATCAGCCATATCTCTCATGCTCTGCTCTTGCCCGGTCATGTTGCAGTTTAAGATGAGATTTCGGTCGAGCATGTTTTTATGAACGGTTGGGCGTGCATTGCTGGTTTTGGCCGAGAATGTTGCACGGATCGGGCTCAGCCTATGCCCGGTCGTGCTTGCCTTGCTGGTGTGTGCCCGGTCGGGTGGAAGTTTTACATCGGTCGGGCATCTTCTTCTGCTACGTTTGGTAGAGAAGCATGCACGGGTCGGGCTTGCCCGACCGTGCTGTCATGTGAAGAGGTCGCCCGGTTGTGATGTTTCCTCTTATCGGTCGTATGGTTTGATTTGCCAATTGAGTTCGTGAATGCTACACGAGTAGGGCTGAGCTTGTGCCCGATCGTGCTGGGGTCTTCAGGGGGCGCCCGGTCGTGCTTGATTAGTTGATCGGTCGGGCTCATCTTGCTGCAATTAGGTGTCATGAGTGTTGCACGGGTCGGGCTGCTGTGTTGCCCGACCCTACTATTGTCAAATGAAGGTGCTCGGCCGTGCACAAGGTGTAGCTCGGTCGTGCACTTCATCCAGTCGGCTGGCCGTTCATGTACTCCCTTGCCTTGTGTTTCCTTTGAAGCTCTCGAAGCTTGTCCATGCCCATGGTTATCATCTTGGTCCGTATCGCTAGCCGTGGGTGGGTCACTCGAAACATCGACGTTAATCAACTCTTCGAGTATTTCATTTGCCAATTTATTCAACACATCCACGTAGAACACATGCTCTACTCTAGGTACTTTCTTGAGGTGCTTATTCAACTCGAACTCCACAGTCGCTTCCCTATCTTCATTGTCGATTTCCCGTCTCTCACGTCGATGACGGTGCCAACGGTATTGAGGAATGGTCTTCCCAAGATAATGGGTATTTTCCCATCTTCTTTCATATCCAAACCTACGAAATCAACGAGGACATAGTAATCGCCTACCTTAAGAGGTACATCCTACAAAATGCCTATCGGGTGTTTCACTGAATGGTCATCTATTTGTAATACCATCTTCGTAGATTGAATCTCTCCCATGTTCAATTTCTCGAACATCAAAAGTGGCATGATGCTAACACTAGCTCGTAAGTCACAGAGGGCGTTGTGGATGGTAGGGCGTTCAATTTCTCGAACATCAAAAGTGGCATGATGCTAACACTAGCTCGTAAGTCACAGAGGGCTCGTAAGTCACATAAACCGGTTCATCTTCCTCCTCATATTGTGCTTTCTTATGATGTTCTTGGTCGTTAGGCTTTACCGTTGACGATTTTGAGCATTCTCCTCTCTCCCAATTTCGGGGTGTGACATCTGCAAGTTCTGTCCTGCTTCTCAACATGATGGCATTGCAATGCTCATGGGGATTTGGCTTAAGTTTCGCCGGTAGAATTCCTTGCTGGTTAGAAGAACTCTCTGAAAGCTGTGCAACTTGGGTGTCTAGGATCTTCAAATGTATATGAATTTCCATAATTTGTTTCTTCGCGTCTTCTTGATCTCGTCTTAAACTTTTCAGCTCAGCGTAATTATCTTTCTCCCTTTGTAAAAACTAAGCAAGCATAGACGTGATCTTGTTGTTCCCCTCTTGTTGCGGAAGTGACGTTCGTGCTCCTCTTGGGTGATACCGTTGATACCCTTGCGCTCTAGGCTGAAAATTATGGTTCTGTGGTAGGCTTTGAAAAGGCTTCGGCTGGTAGCTTCCTTGGAATGGATTAAAAACATTGTCGGTGTTCTTGTAGGATAGATTCGGATGATTCTTCCAGCTCGGATTGTAGGTGTTGGTATATGGATTGTTGGCAACATAGTTCGCATCTGCAACATCCTGGAATTCGTGAGAATCGGGAGACGCTTGGTGATATGATCATGGACAACGTCGAGGACGCAACCCGAGCTGAGGAGGATGCGACCCGTGCTGAGGAGGATACGACCCGTGCTGAGGAGGACGCGACCCGTGCTGAGGAGGACACGACCCATGCTGAGGAGGACGCGACCTACTGATGTGCAAACTATGAAGCAATAAAAATGCCTAATATCCACTTACGCAAGAGTACAGAAGTCTATGATACAAGGGTCTAACTCTGGGGACTAATGAAACCTATGCTAAGAATACGACTAAAGTAAGACAGGTTGAATTGGTGGTGATATGGGAATAATTTCTAAAACACTAAAATGAATTGTGACAGTGATGGAGAAGTGTGAAAAACTTGATAATTAAGAACACTATGGGTTTCGGGTTGTGATGCGATTCAACGTTAAACAAATATTAACCTAAACTACCTGCAAGTGCACGACACATGTGTAGTACTCTAGGTGTCGATCCCACATGGACTACGCAACACAAACTAAACTCAAACTACGAATCAAACTTGCTAACGAACAAAATATGGGGTTTTAAAAATGAGATACCTAAAACAAATAAACTAACGAGTTCTTAACAGTGAGACAAACGTTCTAGGAATCTGATTTCACCACAAGACTACCGAAACCAACAATCAACCTATCTAATCATGCAATCCCGATCAAGTTATCTAAGGCCCGAATTGTTTGTAGCTTCCAATATGTGCGGTTGAATCTAGGAATTGACATTCTTAAGCTCGGTTAGGCCTTGTCGCCTTTAAACCTGAAAAATCAACAAAAATGAGTACATAAAGAACATTTGTGTTGGTTTTGTAACTCGTGCTATGCAAACTAAGCGAAAATGATGTAAATGCCTGCCTAAAACTAACACACACTACGTGTTATCAAACTCCCCCAGACTTAAACCTTTGTTTGTCCTCAAACAAAACTAAGGCTAAGCACAAGAAGAGTTCAACAACAATCGGATACTAGCACAAATATTTCAAAAAATCAGGCATCATGCACAACAATGCGTCACCCGAACATAGACTTAGGTGAACCTAGTTCCGACTTTTATCGACCAAAAGACACAAGCCATGCTATCCAATATATTGCCAATGTTTATTTCACTACCCACTAGACCACATCCAAACAATCTCCATACTAAATTAATCATACATAAGTGAGAGATTATTCCTATATTTTCATCTTTTGTTTTCTGTTTTTTTTTCTTTTTTTTTCTTTTTTTTTGCGCTCGGTTTCTACGACGTCGGTGTCGAAGAGGGTGACTTTCTACTTAGGCCCAGGTTGCCAATTGGCACACTCATAAGGTCTTATAACCTTAGCGGAGTGAAGATCATCTCAAACCCTTAAGACGTAGAAGAGCGCTTCAACCCACCACTTAGGGACGGAGATATACACACTTGGGACTGAAACCTAGGGGGCGGAATACAAATATGAACCAATGTATTATGCACAACAACTAGACTAGTCGGTATCTGTAAGTTCTTTTCAACAAACCTAGGCTTTTCTTCAGGATTCGACAAAGTTGGGCAAAGATGACTAAGATTTGTGGAATCATACTAGGTATCTGGTAGAAATCCTAAGAATTAAGAAAAAAGAAAAAAAATAAACACCTAGTCCTCTTCCTCCCCACCGGAGGTGGCCTGAGGATCTACTGGCTGTGATAACACTGAAAGTGTATCAATCTTAGGCTAGGTTTTAGTGCCATTTTCGCATATAATTCATAGTTAGGTTTACATATCCGACATGATTATGAGTTACATACACCCGTTTTGTTGGTTTTCAGGTTTTTAGGCGACAAGGCCTAAATGAGTTTAAATAGACGAATTCTTGAGCAAAACCACGTATTTTGAAGATAAATACACTCAGAGCCAAGATCAAGCCTTAGAACTCAAAGGAACACCCGAGCAACGAGCGGAAAAGAGGAAATTCAAGGTTTCAAGGGTGCCCGGTCGGGCACCATGGTCCACCCGATTATTAAGAACTAATCTATCCATATATGATTAATCTCATATATGTAGAATTAATTCTTAACTAGTCTTACCCGATCGAGCGCAACAAGGATACCCGCTCGGGCGTTAATTCATCCCAAAATTCCCCGAGAGTTTGCACGACTCGGGCCGCTCAACCACACGATCGGGTGCTGATGCCTGATCGGGCATGACGAAGAACACGACCGGGTAGAAGTGGTGCCCGTGCGGGCCGCGTATTTCGCAACAACCTAGATCTTGCATTCAAACAACCTAATTTATAGACCAAAAGAGATCTAGAGAAAGGGGGCGACGTACAGGGCAAGGAAAGGCTTGGAAAACATCAGGAAAGGCTCGGGAGAC
>CM071869.1:19892817-19930749 GCA_036759665.1 Gynandropsis gynandra | reverse complement strand
CATTCGCCCTCCAAAGAGCGAGAGCAAGCTGCTGGTAATGCTGCATTCTGAAAAAAAAAATTCACCACGAAAAACAGGCAGCACATAATCATGAAAGCCACTAAAATCCTAAAACTAATGTGCATGTCCTAAAAAGAGTTCTAGAGCAAAAACTAAAGAAAGAGCATACGAAGCTCGGGTTGCCTCCCGAGAAGCGCTTGTTTAAGGCTCGAGCCTGACCCTTATGCTCTAGGCATATGTGATGTCGGAAAGAGGTACGTTTCTTCCGTCTTCTACATGATTAGCATAGCATGGCTTTAACCTTTGAGCTTTTTTCATTAGCGGATCCCCATTTTCCTCGTCTAATCCTACGACTCCATGGTATCTCCGTCAGACTCGAAATTGCTTGAGCATTTCCTCGGTGTTCCAGGTGGGATAAGTGTGTGTGTGGGCCATCGAGGGTGTAGGAAATGAGGTGCAAGGATGAAGTACCATAGCCCGTGCGGGTTGAACACCATGCCCGCGCGGGTCATCTACTCCCGAAGATATTGCCCGTGTCGGGGTCCCAGCTGACCTCCGCGGATTCTTGTTCATGTGATCTGCCCGAGCGAGCTCATCTACAATCTCGTGCAGGCTTTGAAAAGCTTCATTTATCCCAAAAAATAATTGCTCGAGGCGAGCATGATCTACCCCAGGCAGATTCTTGTTCATGTGATCTACCTGAACGGGCCATCTTCTACCCCGTGCGGGCTCTGAAATACCGAGAGACTTGCCCGAGTCGGGGTGTGAGCTACCCCGCGTGGGTCTTGCAATTCACATGTAACCCGTGCGGGTTGAAGTATTGGCACACGTGGGCTAGTCTTCATCTACAGTTTTGTCAACTTCTCCATCAGTTGCATGCGTGCATCGATATCTTAGGGTGACTGAAATAGGCTCCCGGTGCATTCGGACAGTGATATCTCCACGGCATGGATGTCGTGATGTTCATGTTGAACTTTCTCTGATAGTTCATCCATCGTGTTAATGTGCATCACGGGTTCAGTCATATGTGGCTTCTTAAGCGCATAATCGAACTTGAACTCAATGGACTCGTCTCCGAACTTCATGACTAGTCTGCCTTCAGCGCAATATATAACAATTTTCGCTGTGTTGAGGAATGGTCTTCCCAAAATGATGGGGATATTTGGGTTTATCTCCATGTTCACAACTACAAAGTCTGTCGGAAACCAGAATTCTCCCATTTGTACAGCAACATTCGTCAATATGCCTACGGGACTTCGTATACATTGATAGGCCAAGGTAATCATCATGTGTGTGGGTGATCATCTCATTTTCAGACGTATTTCTTGCACGATTTTAGAGATTTTTACAGTATAGATGCGATGTTTGCGTATGATTTTGTATCCATTTTACTCGTTTTTGTGTTTTCATGTTCTTACAGGTTTTAATGCGTACTTGGTTCATTTTGGAGCTAAAGGACGTACATGAGACAAAGTGCCAAAATCGAGGATCATCACGGAACAAACGGGACGAGAATCGGCGAAAATGAGCTTAGCTCGCGCGGGGCGTTTAGTCGGCAATTTTGTCCAGCAAATAGGGCACGAGTCGGGCAAGCAAGCAGCACGGTCGGGGCCTGAGCTCGAGCGGGGCACACCCCAGCCCGACCGGGGCTCGCATCAGCCCGAGCGGTTCGCCTTAATTTCCATCGTGATCATGCACGCCGCACCCGCGCGGGTCACACGCTCAGCTCCTGCGGGTCGTGTCCGTCACCTGCAACACCAGAAAACTTAATTTGTCTTAAAATGAAAAGGAGTTTAATGGGGACTTATACAATAAGGAAAAAGACTTTAGAGAAGAGGAATAAGTGGTATTTCGCTGGAGAAAATAAGGGAAACGTTGCCCAACTTAATCAAGAATGGAAAACTCGCTGGAGAAAATAAGGGAAACGCATGCTCCTCAACCTCCTCAATCCTCTTCGTCAAACCTTGAGGGAGTGTTACTCGAATTTATTAAGGAGCAAAGGCAGCAACATTTAATTCAAACGAAATTCAATGCGGATGTGGAGACAGCGATCAACGAGCTCAAAACTCAGACGGAATCCTTGAGCAACCATGTGAAGAGTTTAGAGAACTCCGTAGCACAGCAAGCTGCATCATCCTCTCGGAATCCCGAACAGCTTCCAGGTAAACCCGAATTGAACCCGAGAGAGTACGTGAACGCTATTTCTGTGTGCAGTAGTGATATGATCGAGCATTCGCCCTCCAAAGAGCGAGAGCAAGCTGCTGGTACGTCCATGAAGAGAGGCAAAGGTATGATTGCGATTATGGAAGGAGTCAAACTAGATTTAGACAAACCATACGTTGCTCCACCGGCGTACCAACCTCCAATACCGTTTCCTCAACGGTTGGTGAGCAGTAAGAACGAAGAACGAGTGGACAGATTTGTAGAGGGTCTCAAGAAGCTTGACATCAACATCCCATTCGTGGAAGCCCTCCAAAAGATGCCTAATCATGCCAAACTCATCAAAGAGATTCTTTCCAAAGAGAAGCATATCGAAGAGAACGAGACGGTAGCACTCACCGAGGAATGCAGCGCTATCCTTCAAAACAAGCTGCCACCAAAGTTGAAGGATCCCAGAAGCTTCTCCATTCCATGCATAATAGGTAATCTTGATATTGAAAATGCTTTGTGTGATTTAGGGGCTAGCGTGAGCATCATGCCTCACTCAGTTTTCAAGCGGATGTACTTCGGGAATCTCAAACCTACAAATATGTCTCTACGCCTCACGGATCGTTCGGTAAGATATCCGGTGGGAATTGTTGAAAACGTTCCCACCATGGTAGGTAAGCTTTGCATTCCCACTAATTTTATTGTACTTTAAATAAAGGAAGATGCTACCGTACCTATTATTCTTGGTAGACCGTTCTTAGCTACTACAGGTGCCATGATAGATGTACAACAAGGAAAGCTTTCCTTACGTGTCGTAGAAGAGACGATAGAATTCAACTTGTCCAGCCCCATGAACGGACCCATGACCAAGGAGTCTTGCCTTAGAGTTGATTCGCTGAACGAGTTATCAAAAGACACGCATAATCAAGTAAGTGTTTTCGATCCTCTTGTACGATATTTAACACGAGTTTCGAAGATGCAGGATTTACAGACGAAGGAGCTGAGATGTACACGAAATTCATGAGTGCTGTTTAAGCACTAGGAGACGTCCCACGTGAGGAGATACCACACGAAATGCTCGCTGGTTTTGCAGTAGAGAAGACGTCCAAGCTTGAGTCCGAGCCACCTCCGTCTTCTTTTCGGTATGAGTACGTTGAATGCGATAAAATATATCCTGCTGATATGAATGCTAACTTGAGTGCAGATGAGATGAGAAAACAATCCACACGCGTCAAGAAGCGTAGAAGAGTCAGCTCTTCAATTTGTACGCACGGAACTTATACGGAAGACAGCCATGAACCTTCCATCGAAACTTAAAAGAGGTTGCACCCGCACTGGCACGAGGTAATGGAAAAAGGCATCACAAAACTTTTCAACGCAGATTGCATTTATCCAACCTCGAGCAGCGAACGAGTAAATCCCGTGCATGATGTGCCAAAGAAAGATGCAGTGACTAAGGGATGGCACGACAAAAAGATCCTACCTCATGACTTCCAAATAGGTGATTTAGTTCTACTATTCAATTCTCATCCTAAGCTTTTCTCAGGCAACCTACGGTCTTGTTGGTATGGTCCTTTTCAGATACAAGAAGTCTTCACACACGGAGAAGTGGAACAATGGAGCGATTCGAGCAGAATGTTCAAAGCTAATGGACAGCGACTAAAGCTCTACCAAGCCGCTCAACCGATCGAAAGTGGACACTCCATTTCCCTTTCCGATCCACCCATCGCGCACGCATGAGAAATGGAGACATCAAAGCTTAAAGATGTTAAATAAGTGTTTTCTGGGAGGCAACCCAGCTGTTTGTTTTCTATTTTTCTTAGTTTTTAGTTTAAAACTCGGTCAATCGTTTAAAAAAAGAAAAACACTAAAAATACCACCACAAACGTGACTTCACTTCCCTTACCCTCCATCGGAGCTTCACGTCGAGGACGACGTTCAATTCAAGTCTGGGGGAGCAGCTCACGTTTTTCAGTTGATTTCGTTTCATTTTCTTTTATTTTCTTTTTGATTTCGTAGTTTTTAGTTTGTTTTTGCTTTCGTGAGTCAGAGTCGTCCCAGGCACTTGTCCGGTACCACGTTTTGAGATGAACCCTGAACCTAGGATACTTAAGAAGTTGGCCTTTTCCGTGAGATTTTTCATGTTTGAGCTAGGTTTTTCTTAAGTGTTTGAGCTTATTAGTCGGCTGAAAAAACAATAGGTCGTAATTCTTTGGGAATCCTAGTGTTGCTTGTAGGGGGTTTAGACGAGGTTGCTAGGCTAGTTTATCGTTTATTCTCTCTATCCAGAGGGTCATACTTCTTGCAGGAATGAATTTATTCGGCTCTTGGCAAGCAACGTCCTATGGTCTGGGAAGAATTGCTGCATGAATCGCTTCTTTAAGTCGTCCCACGAAGTAATGGACGCGGTAGGCAAGTTGAACAACCAACTATGTGCTGCATCCTTGAGCGAGAATGGGAATACGGATAAGTATATATCTTCCCGTGTGACTCCTGTGCCAACTCTGGTTGTGCTGCAGAGCATCTTGAAGTAAGTGAGGTGTGCAGAATCTTAATCTAGCTAATTCCTAATCTAGGCCGTAATTAGTCCCCAGCAATGGCACCAAAAACTTGATGTGCGAACTATCAAGCAATAAAAATCCCTAATATCCACTTACCACAAGAGTACGGATCAGTATAATACAAGGGTCGAACTCTGGGACTAATGCAACCTAAGCTAAGAATACGACTAAACTAAGAGGGTTGAATTGGTGGTGATGTGGAACTAATTTCTAAAACACTAAAATGAATTGTGACAGCGATGGGGAAGATGTAAAAAACTTGATAATTAAGAACACTAGGGGTTTCGGGTTACCGGGATTTGCAAGGATTCAATAAACAAAAGATAATGAACCTATCGAATTATCTTGACTACGGGGAATTCATGCTCATAAATAAGGAATGGTTCTCGTGACACTTAAACCCCCTAACCATAACAACGTGCAATCCTACCTCCCGACAGCAATTAACGCGTGATTACGGTAGCGTTAAGCGCGCAATCCTAATTCCTAAGTTGATTAACCGACTGGCCAGATTCTCATCAATTGAACTTAGTCAACAATAAACTATCCCGGATTCATAATCTAACCTCCCGGCTAAACACGAATTCCTAAATTACTGAGTGGCCAGCACAAGTATAAAGCGTTTACGATGTTGATTGTAAAACCGAATTCAAGAAAACCTCAAAAAGCTTAAGCATTAACGCATAATTTCAAGCATCCATTACAAATCCGATTTCCGTAACCCATAGCTGGAAATCTACTCACTCACAGTTTCTCAACTCCAAAACAATAGAAATTAACCCTAGACATGATAAAGGATAAGATATACATTCCTCGGTCTTCCCTATCTCGTTACCGAAGTCCGGATTGTTGTTTCTCTCCTTCTCCAGCTTCTCCTGAGTTTCTCTTTGTGTTTTCCAGTCTCTTTCCTGACCTAAACCCTTTTCCTTTTTAATTTTCATTCAAACCCTAAAACAGATTGGTCCTGAAAAAGGGACCCGCACGGGCTATGTGCTCACCCCGCGTGGGCTCATCATGTATGAAACAGCCCGAGCGGGCTCCTTGCCTCCTCGAGCGTGCAATATTCGCTGGAAACGCAGCCCGCACGGGTTAGAATATCCACCCCGCACAGGGTCATCATGTTTGTCTAATCCGAGCGGGTTCCCTACCAACCTCGAGGTGTGTGAAATTTTCTGGAGCCGCAGCCTGCGCGGGATAGTGTGATAGCATGCGCGGGTTCATTTGTTCTCACGGGGCACGCATGGGATATTGTTGAGCACAGGTCGAGCTCAAACTTCTGCCGAATGCAGCCCGCGCGGGGGCTTGTTCCAAGCCCGAACATGCTGAGTTAACTTCTTATTTTTGCTCCTTTGCGCTCGATGCTCGGTTGTTCCATTTGGTTCAGTGGCTTGAAGTTCCTCCGAATGGTTTGTAGCTTCCGGTATGTGTGGTTGAATCCAGGCATTGACATTTTAAAGCTCGTTAGGCCTTGTCGCCTTTAAACCTAAAAATCAACAAAAAGGAGTACATAAAGAACGTTCGTGTCAGTTTTGTAACTCGTGATATGCAAACTACGCGAAAATGATGTAAATGCCTAGCATAAAACTAACACACACTACGTTTTATCACCTACATTGTCAAAGGCACGACCCGTGGCACGGACGACGCGACCAGAGCTGAACCAAAGGGAAGGAAGGCGGACGCTACCCGAAAGAAGGACGTTGGTCTCGGGACCCATGCTAGGGCTAGAAAGGAGGAAGCCTTTACCATATGAGTAGGTCCCGTGACCCGAGCAAAAGTTAGGAACCTCAACGAGGCTATCGTCGGGATTTCTCACGGTCAATCAAGATCAAGACAAGTGCTTGAGTCCACAAATAAGTTCCAACATCCACATCATACTACAAGTCGAAATACAACTCGCAGCTTTTGATAATTAGAGTAAGTGTTTCGTGTGTACTCTTTTCCCTTCGTTGGTTTTGTCCCACGGGGTTTTCCAATGACGGGATTTTAACAAGGCCGCGACTCTCTTCCGCGACCTAATTATTGATCCGAGGCCTCAAGACAAGTCTGCATAACGAAGGCACATTTTACGACTTTGTCTTATTTATGACTTTGGCTATTTTCTAGGTCATTTATGTATAGCCTTGCCTTGCTACCTAGCATTTATGTCGCATTTAAGGCCTTGCATGGCTACTTTGACTACATATGGTTGTCCATGAGCTTGGTGTAGAAACAACTTTGAATTTTCGATTTGAATCTTTGATTTTCCTTTAAGAAATCATCTTGTTGATGAGTCATATCCAGCAAAATTCGTTGGTGCGTAATATCCAACGTTTGTTCGTTCTTCGTAGGTGTGTAATATCATTCAAAGACGAGCCGGTGAATCAAGAGCTATTCTGTAACTCTCGTGTGACCATTCGCTCCACCCCCTTGTGCGAAGAATCATGCGACTCGGCTGCAGCAAGGCCTATCCATCCAACCTTCGTCTAGAGCGTCATTCCAGTGGGATCACGTCAAGTGGTATTAGAGCTCGTTCTAGCAAAGGTTAGTTCATTCTCGGCTTTGGTTGTTTAGACTGTAGCTGGGGTTGAACGCGCGTAGTGTCTATTTGTTACTTTGTGTATTTTTGTGTTGCGAGACTTGTTGCTCATACGTTTCTTTTTATTATGTTTATGGCTGCTCCGGTGTGCTAGTGTGCAGAGGACAATGAGTTAGTAGCTTTTAATCATCAACGAAATGGGAGATAAGGGAACCGAAACCAGCTGAGTAAATGAGAGGTTGATCGAGGCTCTCGCGGCTCGATTGGAGCAAAGTCTTACCAACAAAATGGAGGAGTTTCTGCAAGATTTTCGACACGAACATCAGACCCGACCAAGAGACAATCATGCGTTCAAACCACGGGAAAAGAATCAGCATGAGGAGGACACCAACTATAATGAACGAGGTAGTTCATCCTCGTCTTGAAGTAGTCACCGAAGGCGCCGAGTGACGAGGGAACGCTGAGACGACCCGAGGGACGACCTCGCTGGTATCAAACAAAAATTCCCTTCGGTTCACGGCAAGACCGACCCGGACGCCTACCTAGAAGCGGAGAAGAAGATAGAACTTGTATTTGGTCGTCAACACTACACCGAGGCAAAGAAGGTTAGGGTTGCGGCCACGGAGTTCTACGACTATGACTTGAATTGGTGGGATTAACTCGTGATTTCTAGGCGGCGTAATGGAGAGAAACCAATAGAAACATGACTGGAAATGAGAGCCATAATGCACAAGCGATATGCTCCGACTCACAATCCCCGAGAGTTACACAAATCGATTCCAATCGATCAACAACTCCGGCGAAGAAGGAGCTCTCGTTCTAACTTTGGGGCTGAAAAATACATTCAACCACGAGAGGAAAAACCGAGCTATCCAAAGAGAGACAAATCTGCTCCAGCGACCCGAGACGCAATCAAAGTTGTTCCATCAACTCAACAAGACAAAGGAAAAGCCGATGCCATTACATCAAGGGCTCAGAATGTGAAGTGCTTCAGGTGTCACGGACGAGATCCTTATGCAAATTAATGTCAAAACAAAAGATTTATGATATTTCATGCGGATGGTGAGAGTGAATCCAAGGATAAAGAATCTGAATCGTCGACCAAGGATTATGAAGAAGAACTCGATTTAAAGGTCAAGAAGCACCCAAGTCTTCTAAACTAGAATGGCTCCACGAGAATGGCAAAGTGAACGTGACCAACCAAATGGTTGTGCCTATCACCATTGGTGAATACGAGGAAGAGATCATGTGTGACGTTCTTCCCATGGATGCAAGCCCTACCCTTCTCGATAGTCTGTGGCAATCGGATTATAAGGCAATACATGACAAATTTTCTAACCAGCATTCTTTCGAGCTTAATGGTAGGAAAATGAGTCTTATTCCTAAGACGCCAAGAGAAGTGCAACCAGATGAAATGCACTTGAATCAGCAAGGAGAATGCGTACTTAAGACTTCGAACTTCTACGCGAGATCGGATGAGATCAAGAAATCTCTTCACTCTAACCAGCTCGTGTTATTATTCGTGTCTAAGGAAGCTCTTTCGAGCTTGACTAACCTTGCACCGGTACTACCGAGTGAGATTGCATAGTTATTGCAGGATTATGGAGATGTATTTGACGAAGACAACCCCACGGGATTGCCCCCGATATGTGGCATTGAACATCAAATGGACTTCACTCCCGGAACCGTGCTACCAAATCGGCCAGCTTACTGAACCAATCCGGTGGAGACCAAGGAACAAAAAAGGTAAGTGGAGGAACTCATGGCCAAGGGACACATCCGAGAAAGCATGAGTCCATGCACCATGCCCATTCTACTCGTGCCCAAGGAACTCATTGTCGCGCAATCAACAACATCACGGTGAAGTATCGACATCCTATTCCTATGCTAGATGATATGCTTGATGAGTTGCATGGGAGTAGGATATTTTCTAAAATCGACCTTAAAAATGATTATCATCAAATTAGGATGAAAGAAGGTGATGAATGGAAAACATCATTTAAAACTAAACATGGATTGTATGAGTGGTTAGTAATGCCTTTTGGATTGTCAAATGCACCTAGTACTTTCATGTACCTAATGAACTATGTTCTTCGAGAGTACATAGGTAGATTCGTAGCGGTCTACTTCGATGACATATTGATTTACAGTAAAAACTTAGAAAAACACGTTGGTCACCTTGAATCAGTCCTAAAGATACGTAGGAAGGAAGAGCTATATGCAAACTTTAAGAAGTGTACCTTTTGTACGGATAACATCATGTTTCTAGGTATTGTTGTAAGTGCGGATGGCGTAAAGATGGACGAAGAAAAAGTTAAAGCCATTCGGGAATGGCCAAGCACAAAGACCGTCGGGGAAGTCCAAAGCTTCCATGGACTCATGTGGTTCTATCGACGCTTTATATAGGACTTCAGCACCTTTGTCGCCCCTCTCACCGAAGTCATCAAGAAAAATGTTGGATTCAAGTGGGGAGAAGTGCAAGAGGCAGCGTTTCAAACATTGAAAGAGAAGCGTACTAACACTCCTTTACTGATTTTACCGGATTTTCTTAAAACTTTTGAAATCGAGTGTGATGCGTCTGGTGTAGCAATTGGTGCAGTGTTAATGCAAGAAAAGAAGCCAATTGCTTGTTTCAGCGAGAAGCTTGTGTTAGTTAGTATACAAGATCATAGATATTTTTGAATATTATTGTCTTGTTATTAGTTTCCTTATTTGTCTCATCTATTGTAGTTTAAATATGTAACCTTAACAATAATCAATCAGTGAAGAATTATTCCTAATTACATGGTATCAGATTTCAAATTTTGAATTTCAAATTCCCTCTTTCTCTTCCACCGTCGGCCGCCTCTCTCGTGTGGCGCCGCACCACCATAATCAGCCTCGGCCGCCTGCAATTGCCTGGCGCCTCCCACCGGTCCAACCTTCGGCAGCCTCCTTCGCTTGGCGCCCTCACCCTACCACAAATAACTCCCCCCCGGTAGCCTCTATCCCGTGGCGCCTCAACCTCTAAATCAACGTTTCGCTGCCTGTCAATACCGTTGTTCCCATGGCCTCCACCGCTGCTGCACCGTCCGACAAACCCTTCGGGGTTACCAACATCAAATCCCACATTCCGATCATCCTTGACATGGAGGAAATGAACTACGATTCATGGCGCGACATTTTTGAGACACACTGTCTCAGTTTCGGCGTATTGAGCCACATCGACGGCTCCGCCCAACCAACCGCTGCAACATCCGAGACGTGGACGCGTCTTGACGGCATCGTCAAGCTCTGGATCTACGGAACAATCTCCAAACCGCTACTGCAAGAAGTGCTCAAAACACGCTCGACGGCTCGAGCAATATGGCTCCGCCTCGAACGCCTCTTCCGTGACAACAAAGAGGCTCGGACCATCCAACTCGACAATGAGTTACGCACCATCACAATCGGCGACAAATCTGTCCACGAATATTGCCAACGGATTCGAAAGATTGCCGATCTTCTAGCCAATCTCGAAGCCCCGGTGAATGAAAAAGCCCTTGTCATGCACACACTCAACGGCCTCAGCGAAAAGTTTGATAACATTGTCAATGTTATCCAACATCAAAAACCCTTTCCCTCGTTCGACGATGCACGCTCTATGCTCTCGCTGGAGGAACAGCGTGTCACTCGCCATCGACGCCCACATCCGATCGGAACAGATCGCGTGGACGTGGACATCGGGGCAACCGCGGGGGAGCACATCGGTATCACGGGAATAATCCGTGGCAACAAGGGCAAGCCACGTATCCAACATCAAACCACATGTTCCCGGGGTCATGGAACATACCCTACCACGGCCCATACGCCCAGCCGCAGTGGTCACCTTCGGGAATATACTCGCCCGGATATGGTCCGCCAGCAATCTCTCCATGGTCCGTACCACCCACTGCGCCGGCCACATACGGTCCACAGGCTCCTCCTCCTCCAACAGCCTACGGAACACCGTGGACACAATCACCGGTCACCTCCTCACATCCGCAGCCGACCTCCCATACGAACGCGGCTCTCCTCATGCAAGCACCAAGTGCCTCAAACTCCTCGGCCGCAAGCACTTCATCCGCAAACCTTCCTCCCGGTTTAATTCAGGCGTTCAACGCGGTCAATCTGCAACAATCCAACGATGATTCGTGGTATATGGACACCGGAGCCACCGCTCATCTGACGTCTCAATCAGGTACACTCGAGTCCATTTTTAATTCGAACATCAAACCTATTGTTTACGTCGGTAATGGGTCCCCTATCCCCGTTACGGAAACTGACCAAACAACCATCCCTACACCTAGCCGAAAATTCAACCTACCCCATGTTCTCGTCGTCCCATCTACTGTCAAAAACCTTATATCCGTTAGGCAATTTACTCGTGATAACAATTGTTCGGTTGAGTTTGATCCTTTTGATTTTTCTGTGAAGGACATTCCGACGCAAACACGTCTTCTCCGATGTGAGAGCTCGGGACCACTCTATCCTCTTCTTCCACCCTTATCCCGCGCACGGCCACCACCTCATGATCATGCTCTCATCACCTCGGGGACAACTTGGCATCACCGCCTAGGGTACCCCGGGGATTCTAGTTTTCGTTCTTTGCTTTCTTCGAATCTCATTGATTGTAATAAAGACAACGCACAAACTCTTTGTCGTGCGTGTCAACTTGGAAAACACATCCGATTACCATTCATAAATCTTCTACGTAGGCCACTTTTCCCTTTGAAATCATACACTCCGATGTTTGGACATCACCCGTTCCTAGCATTAGTGGGATCAAGTATTACGTCCTCTTCCTTGACCAATTCTCTCATTTTGTTTTGATTTACCCCCTTCGTCGCAAAAGTGACGTCTTTGGCAAACTTATCCATTTCTCCAATTACGTTACTAATCAATTCGGGAGACAAATAAAATACTTCCAATGTGATCACGGGGGAGAATTTGACAATAATTCCCTACGGTCTTTCTTTGACTCTAATGGCATTATACTTCGATTTTCTTGTCCTCAAACATCCCAACAAAACGGTAAGGCCGAGCGCATGATCCGAACCATAAACAACATCATCCGAACCCTACTCTTCCATGCCTACATGCCTTCGGAATTTTGGGTAGAGGCGCTAAATGTGGCTGCTCATCTTATTAATCTTCTCCCATCGGTAGCCATAAACCACGAAATCCCGTACTCAAAACTTCACCACAAAGCCCCCTCGTACTCACACTTAAAAGTCTTCGGCTGTCTTTGCTATCCAAACACCATAGCAACCGCAAACCACAAATTATCCCCACGGTCCACACCTTGCGTTTTTCTAGGATATCCAAGCAACCACAAAGGTTATAGGTGTCTTGATCTTCAAACTCGACGAATCATAATATCTCGACATGTGGTCTTCGACGAGAACACTTTCCCTTTTGCCACAAACCGCACTACACCCTCCACCAACTATGACTTCCTAGACCACACAAATGACCATTCTCCTATTTTACATTCCCTACTTAAACAATCCACGGAATCAACCCTTACCGATGACACCCCACCACAAAACAAACCACGGAGTCAACCCTTACCGATGTCACCTCACCGCACGACCCAAATGAGACCGAGACCACACTAAATGAACCACGCACCCGAACGCATCCAATGACCACACGAAGCCAATGTCAACTACCTCAAGAACCCACGGCCCAACCAAATGAGTCCCGACCACGCTCCCATCCCATGACCACACGTAGCCAAACTAGGGTTTCCTCACCTAACCAAGTCCTAAGCCTAAACACTTCAACGATATCACCCGTACCTACCTCTCATATTAAAGCCCTAGAGGATCCATATTGGCGTAGTGCAATGCAAAATGAATTTGATGCTCTTATTAAAAGTGGTACTTGGGACTTGGTTCCGCGTCCCCACGGTGTTAACATTGTTCGCTCGATGTGGTTGTTCCGTCATAAGTTTAATGCAGATGGGACCTTAGCACGCTACAAAGCAAGGCTAGTGGCCAATGGGAAATCACAACAACTCGGTATTGACTGCGAAGAGACATTCAGCCCGGTTGTAAAACCGGCCACCATTCGCACGGTCCTTAGCATTTGCGTCTCTCAAAATTGGCCCATCCATCAACTTGACGTCAAGAATGCGTTTCTCCATGGAAACCTCAAGGAGACGGTATATATGTTCCAACCCCCCGGATTTCGACCCTCATCCCATCCGAATCATGTGTGCAGGTTAAAAAGGTCTCTCTACGGGCTCAAAGAAGCACCCCGCGCGTGGAACATGCGGTTCACGGACTATGCTTCACGGCTTGGTTTCACTCAAAGCCGGTGTGATTCTTCCTTGTACGTTCTCCGACGGGGCGCAACACAAGCCATGCTCCTCCTATACGTGGATGATATCATCCTCACGGCATCAACTAAAGAGCTCCTTCAAGATATCATTGGCTCCCTCAAAGCCGAATTTGCAATGTCCGACCTTGGGGAATTGCACCATTTTCTCGGCATCACCGCGGAACGCACATCCACGGGACTCTTTCTCCATCAAAAGACATATGCCGAAAGCATTTTGGAACGAGCGAGCATGGCCTCCTGCCATCCTACCACCACACCATGCGACATCAAATCTAAACTCACGGCAGATTGCGGTCCACCAATTGATGATCCGACTCTTTATCGCAGCATTGTGGGAGCACTACAATACCTCGCCTTCACACGCCCGGAGATCCAATACGCAGTCCAACAATTGTGTCTTTTTCTTCTTTCTCGGAGATAACCTAATCTCCTGGTCCTCCAAACGACAACCGACGGTATCCCGATCAAGTGCAGAAGCCGAGTACAGGGCCGTGGCAAATGCCGTAGCCGAGACTTGCTGGATACGCAACCTTCTAACGGAGCTACACTGTCCCCTTGCTACGGCCACAGTGGTCTATTGTGACAATATTTCCGCTGTCTACCTCTCCAATAATCCCGTGCAACACCAACGCACGAAACATATTGAGATCGACATCCACTTCGTCCGCGAGAAAGTGGCCCTAGGATCTCTTCGAGTGTTCCATGTCCCGTCCTCCCGACAATTCGCGGATATCTTCACCAAAGGACTCCCTGCTGTGCTATTCCACGAGTTCACATCCAGTCTTTGCGTCACGCCAGCCTCCGCTTCGACTGCGGGGGAGTGTTAGTTAGTATATAAGATCATAGATATTTTTGAATATTATTGTCTTGTTATTAGTTTCCTTATTTGTCTCATCTATTGTAGTTTAAATATGTAACATTAACAATAATCAATCAATGAAGAATTATTCCTAATTACAGCTTGGAAGCGCAACCCTCAACTGTGCCACGCGATGCAAACGTGGCAGCATTACTTATGGCGTTTTCGAGCCCGGAGGCGAATGATTTTTAAGCCCCGCGATCAAGTATGGAACCATTTGCAAAAGGAGCGATTCCTAAACAAGAGAAAACCAAAATTTATGCCCCGGATTAGTAGACCCTTCACAGTAACCAAAAGAATCAGCAACCACACTTATCAACTCGACCTGCAAGGTAAGTATAATGTAAGTCCCAGTTTTAATGTTACTGATTTGATGCCTTTTGTCGCACATCAAACGGATTTGAGGAAAAATCCTTTTCAAGTGAGAGGGTATGACATTATCATGGAAAACGTTGAGGATGCAACCCGAGCCGTGGTGAATGAAGAGGACGTGACACATGATGAGGAAGACGCGACCCGCGCTGAGGAGGATGCGACCCGTGCTGAGGAGAACGCGACCCGTGCTGAGGAGAACGCGACCCGTGCTGAGGAGGACACGACCCGTGTTGAGGAGGATGCGACCCGTGCTGAGGAGGACATGACCTGCATTGTCAAAGACTCGACCCACAGCGCGGACGATGCGACCAGAGTTGAACCGAAGGGAAGGAAGGTGGATGCAACCCGAAAGCAGGATATTGGTCTCGTGACCCGTGCTAGGGCTAGAGAGGAGGAAGCCTTGATCATACAAGCAGGTCCCGTGACCCAAGCTAAAGTTAGGAAGCTCAAGGAGGCTATCGTCGAGATTTCTCATGGTCGTTCAAGTTCAAGACAAGTGCTCGAGTCCACAAAGAAGTTCCAACATCCACATCATACTATAAGCCGAAACACAACTCGCAATTATCGATAATTAGAGTAAGTGTTTCGCGTGTACTCTTTTCCCTTCGTTTGTTTTCTCCCACGGGGTTTTCCATCGACGGGTTTTTAACGAGGCCGCGACTCATTTCTGCGGCCTAAATATTGATCCGAGGCTTCAAGACAAGTCTGCATAACGAAGGCACATTTTACGACTTTGTCTTATTTATGACTTTGGCTATTTTCTAGGTCATTTATGTATAGCCTTGCATGGCTGCCTAGCATTTATGTTGCATTTAAGGCCTTGCATGGCTACTTTGACTACATATGGCCGTCCATGAGCTTGGTGTAGAACAACTATGAATTTTCGATTTGAATCTTTGATTTTCCTTTGAGAAATCATCTTGTTGGTGAGTCATATCCAGCAAAACTCGTTGGTGCATAATATCCAATGTTTGTTCATTATTCGTAGGTATGTAAAATCCTTCGAAGAAGAGCCAGTGAATCGAGAGCTATTCTGCAACTCTCGTGTGACCATTCGCTCCACCCCCTTGTGCAAAGAGTCGTGCGACTCGGCTGCAGCAAGACATATCCATCCAACCTTCGTCTAGAGCATCGTTCTAGTGGGATCACATAACTTGGTGCATTGATACAATTTGTAACTTCATCTCGAAAGCTCAGCACACAATGCAAGCACCTCTTTGTCTGCTCCCTTGGCTGGTGTCCTTCGGTTATTTTCTCCCGACATAATATTTCTTCCCTCAACCATCTTCTCAATCTTGGCCTTAATAGTAGTGAATGGGAGGTAATGAAATGAACCTCCACAAGCGGCATTCAGCCAGTCTCTTACTTCATCACGAAGACCCTCAATGAAAGTGGCAATGAGGTATCTGTTATCCATCCTGTGGTGTGGGCATTCGCATTGATCCTCTTGCATAAATGAATTGATCTTGTTCTTCCATAGCTGCGTCTTGTGGGGTGAGAAGAATCGCATCATGAAGCGTTCTTTGAGTTGGCTCCACGTATGAATAGAATCTCGTGGTAGCGTGTAGAGCCACTCAAGCGCAAGCTCCCTCACTGATAACAGGAAAGCAAGAAACATAATCGCTTCATCATCTATTTTGGGGTATGCTTTCATGTTCGAGCACAACATATTGAACTGAGTAAGATGCCGGTTCGGGTCATCCGTAGATCTTCCCCTGAATGGCAATTGACTCAACATCTGAATGAAGGCGGTTGTAACTCAAATCTATTCCAGTCTATCTCAGGCCTTCGAATGCAGGAGAGAAGCTGTGTATGTTTAGGCGTTGTGTACGCCCCATAAGTTTCTGGTGCTTCCTAATGAGCCATCTCTTCTTCATTAGATATATCCATTTCTCGCTCACTTGTCATTTCCTCAATAATCTCGGAACCACTACGCCTCGCTTTTCATTGTTTCTTTAACGCTCGCATAGTCTTGTCAATATCGGGGTCGAAGAGGAGTTCTTTGCCTCTCGAACTCTTAGACATATACCGAGTAATCTGCACGTAGGAAAGCAACAAGCAATAGCTTACCTCAGAAGAGATGCAGTCGACACAAAATAAAAGAAAAATGTCGAAAACGAAAACAAACAAAAGACTCTGAAAGGACTAAATCTCAACTCAACAAAATCCTAATTCTAAAGCCGTAACTAGTCCCCGGCAACAGCGCCAAAAACTTGATGGTGGCAATAAGAGGTTCTAAATTTCCTAGACCACTCTACCGCAAGTATACGGTACGTGTAGTATTAGGGTCGAATTCTAGGGTCTGAGTGCAACGTTAGAACTAAGAATTCATGAGAAGAAGATCGATCAATATGTGATTATTAGACTGGAAAATAAAGAATAAAACAACGACGGGACTAGACTCAGTAAGATACATTACCACGGGTTTCGGACATGCCGAGACATGCAATGGATGTTTCTACGAAAACATGAAATCGATTTATATCAATCGATGGGGAACGAAAATCTAAATCCACTACCTAGGGAATCAACATTACTCATTTCCCAATGCAGTAACGGAACATTTAGATGCATGAAGAACGAATGAGGAATTCAACCTCTAATGTCGGAAATGACTCTCCCGATGCCTAAATCCTCTACCTAGGGAATCAACGTCACTCATCTCCTGATACAACATGGAACGTCTAGATGCATGAAGAACAATGGGGAATTCAACCTCTACTTTCAGATGGGAACTCAACCTCTATTAACGGAAATGGCTCTCTCGATGCCTAAATCCTCTATCTAGGATATAAACGTACTCATCCCTCGATGCAGTAAACCTATAACCTAAACGCATGACGAACAGTGGGAGTTCTACCTCGATTATTACCGTTCATAAATAGATTAACTGATCGACCAAGATTCTCATTAATCTAATTCATTCGAAGGTTAATCCTAAGACTCAAGTCTGACTCTCCCAATACCTAGACGAATCTCTAATCTCATTCAAACATGTCTAATCTCACTCGAACGGATCTAGTCTCATTCAAACATGAAATCAACAAAGTATGAAAGCATTACACACAACTACAACCTATCGAACCATACGAATGAACAAAACCAAAATCAATCAGTAAGAACCAAACAATCCATTACATAGCATCCCTAACTCGTGATAAAGAGAACTGCTACTCGGAAATCATAGAGAAACAAAACACAACATTCATCTTCCTATCCTTCGAGCATGGCCTCGGACGAATCCTTCGGCCTCCTTCTTCAATCGTGCTATCTCCTCTGTTCTCTTCTCTGGTCCAGTCCGTCTCCTCTTTTCTATTCTAGTTTGATTTTAGAACCCATCCACATTCAAATTCTGGTGTCCGTGTGATTCGGTAGAGTTGTGGGGATGCGAGCCCGACCGTCCTAACACAGCAGCCCGACCGTCCTAACACAGCAGCCCGACCGTGCATGCATTCCCAATGAGTGCCTAACCGAGCATGGAGTGACCCCGGGCCGTGCATAAGCTACGGGATTGATTCTGTCTCTAGAGCTCGACCGTGCTAGTGTTGAAGTTCGGTCGTGCGTGTGTAGAAGAGCTCCAGCCCGATCGTGCACAAGTCTTAGCCCGACCGTGCATGTTCATTTGCTTCCTCCCCGGTTGTGCTTCAGTTTGTGTTCGGTCATGCATGTGTAGGAGAGCTCTAGCCCGGTCGTGCATAAGTCTGAGCCCGACAGTGCATGTTCATTTGCTTCCTCCCCTGTCGTGGTTCAGCTTGTGTTCGGTCGTGCATGTGTAGGAGAGCTGCAGCCCGGTCATGCATGTGTAGCTGTCCGACCATGCTATGTGTTCATCATCCATATTCATCTTGGTTGTGCTCATATTCACACTTTGATCACTTTGTCACGTTTTCGGGTGGATTTTGCGTAATTAGTCATGTTTGCTTCACATGTCTTCCTTTCCTGCATAATACACGAAATGATAGAAGAAGTCGTCAAATATACTCAATAAGTCGACAAGTCCAAGAATCATAATCAAAACCAAAACCTAGGAATGATGAGAATACTATGATGGATCATGTGTTATCGTCGAACACTAAGGAATCGATACAACTCTAAAGCTAGTGAACTAATGAATAGGACGTGTAAACTTAATAAGTGATTGGAATACAAGTAAAGATAAACTAACTAACAAATTAAGGGATTAAACTCAATGAACTAAACACCACAGGTATCGAGAGATGCATGATAATGTAATGAAGTTCTAACTTGATCATTGGTCTTAGATATTATCATGAGTCAGGGAATTTAAGCTCTATTTCTAAGAACTGACTGGCGTAGACCTATCCACTACCTAGCGTGCATACTACTAGTCTTCCAACTGCGTAATCTCACCCACTAGATGCATTAAGACCGCTATCCTAATCCCTAGATCCAATTGACCGACCTTGCGTAGATTCTAAATCAATTGAGATCCTAAATCATGGCTAATTTCCAAAGTCTAATCCTCTGGTGTAGATTCATTAGACTTCTACAATCATTCATTCAAGTTGCATGCAAGAACGAAAGAATTAAGAACAACCAATCATTCTGAAAACAATCAAATATCATAGTCATTCATTCAGGTTGTGTATAAGAATAAAAGCATTAATAGCACCAACTATTAAGAACAAGACTTCATTACATATCGACAAAACTCTTTACCCCGTAGCTACTAAACTACTCGGACATGGACTTAGAAAACAAAACACGAAAGAAAACTATTGTTAACATAGATATAGAATGAGATTCCTCCGTATCCTAATACCATAGTCTTCAACAGCTGCTCCACGTTTCGGGTTCGTCGCGCCGTCTCCAGCCTTCGGGCAAGCTGATCTCTCTCTCCTCTCTACGTGTGTGTGTGTGGTGTGTGGTGTTCTGTCCGAAATTTGAGCTTTTCCTCTTGACCCCTTCATCCTCTTTCCTCCTTCCTTTCTTTCTTTTTCTCCTTTTTTCCTCTTTAGCCGAATCTAAGCTCTCCATCCCTTTCCTTTTCGTCCTCCTTTCCTCTTCTCTACTCGTTTCCTTTTTTGCGGTTTCCATTTTCTTCGGCAGCTTGTGTTTCCTTTTCCTCTTGTGTAACAACGGTTTTATTTTGTTTTCTATCATTTCATCTTTGGCTGGCTGCCTTCTTTCTCTTATCCATGTGTTCCCATTTATTGTTCCGGCAGCCATTTCGGTTTTCTATCTCCAACGGTTGCAGTTTCCAATTTTTGTGTAAGCGGCTATCTTTCCATTTTTGTGTAGGTGGTTGGAAGTTTACATTTTATTCCAGCAACTTGCTTCTATTTTATGTAAACCATATTACCTTTTCATGTTCCAACTGTGCTCTTCTTAGTTTTGTTCCAGCAACCGAAAGTTTCCATTCTTGTGAGCCACGACCTAAGTTTCCAATTTTGTGAGCCGCCTATTTCCTTTTCTTTGTGGCAGTGTGGCTTCTTTGTAATCCATTTGTCCTTGCTTCCATTTTTCTTCTTTGATTCAAGATCCTTGGATGCTGATCGTGTATAGTTGATATAAAAGTGATTTTTGCTTCATTTACTCGTGCATGTACCCCGTATTCCATTTTCTGCAATAACACGAGAAAACGCTAGAAGAGGACTAAATGATGCTTAATGCTCGGTAAAGTCTAAATAATTGATTAAACTAAGTAAGAAAATAGACTAAAATACTATAAAAAAGTAGACGTTATCAGAACTAATTTACCTCTTCGTTTGACATTCTTCGATGTCTCAGGAGCTTTACCTTTGGAACGCTGGTCCATTCTTGATTTCTAAGCATTCTTGATGGTTGTCCTACTGATCAAGTTTCTTATGTCCTTCCACTACTTATTGCTTGCTTTACTTTAATTTGTTTCTCAAATTGGATTAATAAATTCAAATATCTTGCAAATCGTTGTAGTTTTTATTTCTATCTTTCTAGCAATCCGTTCGTTTAAACCATCTAAAAAACTATCCATCCGCCTTTCCCAATCATATAGGCTTCGGGGGCAATTCGTCCAGCAAAAATAGATGGTTTTAAGTTGAATATATTGTCATCGTGTTCATTTCGCTGACTACTACGTGGTTCTTCGTCCAATTCTTTCTCATGGCGGGGAATGTAGTGTTGTTGTTGTTAAGGTCATGTTGAGGTTGTGTACGACCTTCTTGTCATCTAGGATGAGGATTTGGTTGTTCTGAATATTCCATGTCACTTTTTCGCAAATTCTTGGTGCCTCACATTCTAGTTAACTTTATTCTTCTTCAATCGAATCACCCGAGACTCCACTCGATGGAGCATTTGCATAATCACATCAATTTGATTATGACGTTTAGAGTTTTTCATTGCTTTTCCATATTCTTCATTTACATTTCTTTTTCTTTTTTTTTCTTCAAACTAAAAAACAATAAAAAATAAATAATTAGTACGAAAATTAATTGAAAAGGATAGAAATGTACATTTGGTCCTTGAACTAGGCTCTAATTAATACTAAAATTGATACACGCCTGGAGATTTGCAACTTAAGACGCGTTCGAGAAGCCCGTTATACACGATCTGTCGAGTAGGATTTTTCGAATTTTATAGAATCTCTTAACTGGCCTAGGTGCACTGTTCAAGAGTTCGTCTAATTGATCACACGAGGCGAAAGTAGTTCCGTAAAATGAAGAAGATGTATAAATAGGGTTTTGGTGGAATGAATGGCACCACAAGAGTGTGAAATCCTCTTGATATTGTCAAAATTGACTATTATTTCCAGATAAGTTGAAGATACAATCTCTTGATGAACAATCAAGAACATAAAAATTTTATTTCTTATCAAATTCAAGTCTATAGATATAAATGTGATCTAGTCCTTTATATAAGAGATAGTTCAAAACATACATAAGGAAAATGCATAAATAAGAGATTGAAAATCAATCTACTAATTGTTAGGAATATTTTGTAAGAGAAAAATAGAGGATTTGGAGGGATATAGATTAATTTGAATAATTTTCTAGCCGTTGAAAATTATAAAGAAAGATATTTATCTTATACCTTTTCTTATTTGTATCATTTGAACTCCTTGGTTTTGGTATGTGGGTTGAGGTCCGGTTCAATGGAGAAAACTAATACCTCATTCACTATCTCTACTCCTTTGTTCGGCAAACTCCTCGTTCGTCGGAAAAGCTCTATCCATTTGGTTCCTTGAATTAGCTACTTGTCACTGTGACCGTTTCGTTGTCGTTGTCAGTCGTCATGACTAAATTTTCACTATCTTGGAGACAATACAACACCATAGCACAAAAAAAAAACTCTTTTAGAGGAAACCAAAGATCCTAAATGATGCATTTCATATGAAAATAAAAAGTTTCTTCTTGCACGAAGCTTTATACCTTCTGTTAAGATGGTGCACGTGTTCCTGACATGTTATAACTAACTCCAGCAATTCTGTGACTAAGAAAATGAAGAATACCAAATTCCTGCAAACCTCTGTTTCTCTCGTTTCCAACCTTCTGAAATTGAACTTCCCTAACTTCAGCTGAATCACATGATTATCTCCAAAGTGTATTTATTAGAAATGCAAATTTGCATGTAATTGTGTAAAAATTTTTATAGAAAAATGATGGATTTATTTCCGGTTGTCTCATTTAAATATAAATATTGTTCTTTGGAAGTAAAACTGGCTTCATAGTGTGTTTATATATAAATATAAATATAAATATATATACACTTACTTATATATGCGTCTGTGTGCGCGTGTTGAAAACGTAATTCCCGCCCATTTCCTGAAGACAAGAAATTAACCCAAATTAAAAAATTTTTCGATAAAATTCCTATTCCCACTCAAAATTTTTTGAGTATTTTGCTTATTCCCCCACAAGTACCACACTTATTCTATTCTCCTTTATGTATTATTCCTAATCATATTTCCCCCTCAAGTTTTTTAATTCAGTCTATTCCCCCACACTGTTTAAAATTCTGTTAAATAACCAGAATTTTGATCCAAACCCTAAAAAACCATCAATTTAACCCGATTTCATACCCAATTTTGACCCGACCCGATCCGACCAAAATTAAAATTGAATTAAATCTGGTTTACCCAATTATGAACCCGGTTCGGTTTAATATAATTTTGACCGGTTTACTGAATTTTGACCCAACCCAATTTATTATAATTTTGACCCGGTTTACTGAAATTTTGACCTGGTTTTGTTGAAATTGACCCGGTTTTGCTGAAATATTTATCCGGTTTGCTGAAATTGATCCGGCTTTGACCCGGTTTTGTTGAAATTGACCCCGTTTCGTATAAATTGACCCGATTGTTTCCCGATTTTGTTGGAATTGTTATCCGGTTTATTGAAATTGATCCGGTTTTGACCCGGTTTTGTTGAAATTGACCCTGTTTTGTTGAAATTGACACGTATTTCTCGCGGTTTTGCTGGAATTTTTATCGGTTTTGCTGAAATTGATCCGGTGTTGACCCGGTTTTGTTGAAATTGACACGTATTTCTCGCGGTTTTGCTGGAATTTTTATCGGTTTTGCTGAAATTGATCCGGTGTTGACCCGGTTTTGTTGAAATTGACTCAATTTTGTTGAAATTGACCCGGTTTTTTTCCCTGTTTTGCTGGAATTTTTATCTGGTTTGATAAAATTGATCCAATTTGATCCGGTTTTGTTGAAATTGATCCCGTTTTGTTGAAATTGACTCGATTTTTTCCCGGTTTTGCTAGAATTTTTATCACTATGGAATTTGCTGGAATCAAAATGCATTCCTTAAATTTTATCACTAAATTTAGAGACGGTCGAAAAAATCGTAAATAAAATTTTGTTCCTAAATAATATATATATATTCGAATATTCACAGGTAACCATATATTTTTTGGATACCCATAGTTTGAAATATAACAACTACTTGGCGCTTCTACAGCTTTTCGGTTTCGGGTTCAAAATGTTTTTTAAATATATCGCGAATTTTATTTTCATAAATTATTATTTTTCATATTGTTATATTAATTATAATATCGTATATATATTATAAATATAAAATGATAAAAAAATATGTACAAAATATTATTACATGAATAGACATGTTTAATTCGAATCCGACCTATTTCAGCAAACCTAATTCAATAGAGATAAAAATTCCAATAAAACCGGGAAAAATCGGGTCAATTTCAACAAAACGGGGGCAATTTCAACAAAACTGGGTCAAAACCGGATCAATTTTAGCAAACTGGATAAAAATTCCAACAAAAACGGGAAACAATTGGGTCAATCCGACAAAATAGGGTCAATTTCAACAAAACCGGGTCAAAATCGGATCAATTTCAATAAACCGGATAAAAATTCCAACAAAACCGGGAGAAAACCGAGTCAATTTCAACGAAACGGGGTCAATTTCAACAAAACCGGGTCAAAACCGAATCAATTTCAGCAAACCGGATAAATATTTCAGCAAAACCGGGAGAAACTGGGTCAATTTCAACAAAACCGGATCAAAATTTCAGTAAATCGGGTCAAAATTATAATAAATTGGATTGGGTCAAAATTGAGTAAACCGGTCAAAATTATATTAAACCGGACCGGAATCATAATTAGGTAAACCGGATTTAATTCAATTTTAATTTTGATCGGGTCGGGTCGGGTCAAAATTGGGTATGAAGTCGGGTCAAAATTGATAGTTTTTTAGGACTTGGATCAAAATTCTGATTATTTAACAGAATTTTAAATAATATAGAGAATATACTGAATTAAAAAACTTGAGTGTGATAGGATTAACAGAAATAGGATTAGAGATACTTGAGAGTAATACATGAGTGTGATATATGAGCAGATAAGCAAAGTGCCCAAAATTTTAGGCGGAACAGGAGTTTTACCCAAAATTTAAATTTAAAGCTTTCGACCAGCATGAGCGCTCCAATGGAGATCTCCCTCCAAATCCCTACTTCTGATGAGATGGTTAGCAACCTTCACAACTCTTCGATGGACATTTCTCACCAAAACCCTTCTGAATCAGCGGCTTTCTCCAATCAAAATGCCGTCAAAGACCAAACTCCTGCGATAAATCCTTCATCGCCATGCCTTAACGAACAGAAATTCCTAGTGTCTGGTACGAGAATGCTTCTCCAATTCGTTTCTTGAGGTTACCAGCTTCCATTCTATGGTTCTTCTCCTAATGACATGCTCTTGTTCGTGTATGTGTTTGTCTGTTTTGAATTTGGGGGTTTTTACGTTCTAGTTGAGGTCTGCTTAAAATCATCAAGCACAGCACGATTTGAAGATGTTCGGAGAGCTGTGGAAGGGTATGTGAATACTATTATTTAATTTCATTGTTCTCTGTATGGTTGATGATGGGTATGATTTACATTGCAGGATGCTGGAGAAGAGAAGCATGAGCTATGTTGATGGGCCGGTCCTAATTCCCGCGGATGATTTGTTTCTTGTCGAAAACGTGCAAAGGATCTGCATCTGCGATACGGGTATGATTTCTCACTTAAGATTTAATTCTGTTGGGTTTAAGTTGTCGTGAAGTTGGTGTTTTGCCATTGTTTCTAGAGGAATGGGTGAAAAACAATGATGTTCTGTTGTTCTGGCAAGTGAATCCCGTTGTTCATGTCTTCCAGGTAACTCTTGCTTTGATATAAGTCAAGAAGGCACTCAGACCATTTTTCTCTTTGTTACCATAAAAAAAACATCCTGCTTTGCATGTGAACTAAATGCAGCTTATTGATGAAGGACCATGTGAAGAACTGGGTGGTGATGGTCAGCTTGCTAGTTTCAATGAATGGATTCTTCCAGCAAACGAGTTTGATGGCTTGTGGGAAAGGTATGTCTGAAAGTTTGGTCTCAGCCTGTTTCTTGGTCATGTGGCTCTTGAGCAAGTTATTTAGCAGTCGATGTTTTGCTTGTGCAGCCTAATTTATGAATCACGACTCAAGCAACGATTACTAAGATATTCTGCAAGCGCATTGTTGTTCACACAGAAGGGTGTAGATCCAAATCTTGTATCATGGAACCGGTAAGGAATAATTGGTGGACTTTGCTGGTGCATGACTTTCTGGGAATTCATAGTACAATTCTTACTTATTACTCCTTTTTCTACATCGAGAGAATTTTATCAAGAACTTTAGAAGTGTTTTAGCAAGCTGAAAATGTTTTTATGTTACTACGCTTGTTGTCTTCTTTGATGCATAATTATACTAATCGGTTTCTACATAATAATTTATGAATTTCCGGGTAGCATTATTCTGCTGCACGGACCACCAGGCACTGGCAAAACGTCTCTATGCAAAGCTTTGGCTCAGAAGCTATCAATTCGGTGCAACTCCAGGTCCTCCTCTTGATATAAACCTTTTACATATTATCATCCTTTGATTATCATTATTATTCTTGTAGTCTTTCGCTTCTGAGATGCATTTCCTCTATCAGATATCCACACTGCCAACTGGTCGAGGTCAATGCTCACTCTTTATTTAGTAAATGGTTCTCCGAGAGTGGCAAGCTGGTATGAAAAAATATTGCCCTTATTTATGTGTTCACGTCTTATTCCTTCGTCTTACTTATTCCTTGTTCTTGCATTTAATATAATCTTTCGCTAACTCATCCATCACCCTCTTTTCGTGATTTTCGATCTTGCAACCATGCTGATGAGAGTAGTATAAACAATTTATTTTCCTTAGGAGAACTTCTTTTTATGCTGGAAATCTTCTTACAGAGATACAACTGACAGCTGGTTAAATGTTTAGCAGGAGTTGATTTTTCCTTGGACATAATACGATGTGTTTGTACTACTTACATCTTTATTCAACCACAGGTTATTCTTGCTGTTCTGAGGCAAAGATACCGAATTGATGTTAGTTGCTGATGTTAGTTACTTGATGTCATGCCCATGCTAGATTGAAACAATCGACAGTTCAAATGAGATGGAAATCACTTCACCATTTCTGTTATGTAGTGATATTATTCGTCCTTATATTAGAACTGTTCTAGGGTATAGCATCATTCTAACTACTTTTGCAAATTCTACAACATAGGTTGCTAAGCTTTTCCAAAAAATTCAAGAGATGGTAGAGGAAGATAGCAACCTTGTATTTGTTTTGATTGGTAAGCATCATACTGCCACAGTTCTGGATACTTTCTATAGGTTTTCTCCCTTCCAGTCTGAAATTGCTTTGCCTGCAGATGAAGTTGAAAGTCTTGCTGCGGCTCGAAAAGCTGCATTGTCTGGTTCAGAACCTTCAGATTCCATTAGGGTATTCCAACTGGCTTCTGATTTTAGTTTCATACTGCGTCAAGATCTACTGTGTGTGGAACCATGATTCAGGTTTTGAAAGACTCGTGCGCATACGTGTTGCAGGTTGTGAACGCTCTACTAACACAAATGGATAAACTGAAATCATCACCAAATGTGATAATCCTCACAACATCAAACATAACAACTGCTATAGGTAAGTTGGGCCATTGTGTCGCTATATTTGTGTTAGGTTTCTTTTCTTATTTGAATTAATTTTCGTTCTCGTCTATGTATTTGCAAGGTTAAGTTTGTTTAGCCTAAAAGAAAAACAAATTCAAATCAAGATGCTTGAACGTGCTTATAACCTTCTCTTGTCATTTTGTTTCCAAAACATATTCCACTTCTGGTATTCCTTTCTTTTGTAGACATGTCAACTTCCTGTGAGAGTGAAGATTGCCCTGGAGTCACAGTTCTCTGAATATAATTATATCTCCCATGCTCTTTTTGCAGATGTTGCATTTGTGGATCGAGCTGATATTAAAGCATATGTTGGCCCTCCAACTCTTCATGTGCGTTACGAAATTTTAAGGTCTTGTCTTGAGGAAATTATACGTAAAGGAATCATATCAAATTTCCAGGTAACAAGACACTCAGTAGTTTCCTACATAGGACAATAACTCGATCCTAGTCTTTTATCTTCACTGAAGAAATATAAGCCGATTATGCCTCTTATGCTCCAAAACAACATTATTTAGGACTTTGATGGACCTTCTATTCCAAGCTTTTCCAGTCTGAAAGAGAAGTCAAGTACAACCAAGATCCACGATGTAAACACAGTGCCCTGGTTCTGTAAACAATTGGTAGAAGCGGCTGAAGCATGTGAGGTCAGATAGTTTAATTCCTTCATAGTGATTACAAAGAAGTGACAACAAGACTAATAGAATTTATACGCCGTTCGCTTAATTTTTATGAGTTTCCAATGCAGGGTTTAAGTGGAAGATCGTTGAGGAAGCTTCCATTTCTAGCACACGCGGCACTTGCAGACCCGAATGGACATGATCCTAGTAAGTTCTTGTGTACTATGATAGAAACAGCTAAGAGAGAGAGGTCTGAACTGCAGGAATGAACATCATGTGAACTGATAAGCAAATACATACAATTGGCATGCTTATTCCGTTCACTTTGCCTGATATATTTACTCGGGTGGACATCATAAATAGCAAGCAAATTCATGTTATTTTTAAACGTATCAAATACACTGACAATTTATGATTTTCCCACCTCAGATAAGATTTGTGTAATAGACTAATATATATAGTATTGATTAAGGCTAAACTCATATTTGATGTGTTATTATAGTTTGATTTGTCCTATTTTAATTTTAGGTCTTTGATTTTGATATGCATGTTCCAAAACCGAACGTAATTCAAAAGAAAGTATTATATCATGTTCTAGATGTATCTCATACCAAACCTTGATAAGGCCTTCGGAAAAATGATCACCATGCTATAAACTCAAAGTGGACTTGCAAACTCAGTAACGGTTTATAAAATTAAATTTAATAAAATTAGTATTAGTTGGCGTTTGAAATTTAAATATATATATATATATATCCATTTTAATCTTCTATGATGATTCATATATGAAGGAGAGAAAATATGAACACCACGCCATAAGAAATAAAAAAGTAAGAGTTTTGTATTTGTTTGTAAGATGTAAAAATGAAAGTTTTGAAGATTTCAGAGAAAATGCTTAAGCTTTATTCTTGTTTAACAATTTTAGAGTTTCAGGCATATATTATATATAATAGAGCAATCAAGGGCAATCGATAAAACCTAATGCTAGTTGAAATTAAGTCCTTACACTTGGTTGAATTGATTCGGGTGTCGTGAAGTTTGTTGATGAATGTTTCCTAACCATACCATCATCTTCTCGTGGAGAATATTAAGAAGAGAGGAGACAGAGTACCATCCTCTGTTTCATAGGTGAGGACAAACTTCGAAGGTTTCAATATTTGTGTGGGCTTGAGTTTTAGACTTTACTCTTCTCGGCTTCCCTCTTGTGGGTTTGTAGTGGTTCTTCCTTAATATCCCCGCTCAAACTCGAACGCTGTAAGGAACAAAGTCCGAGTTTGAATCTGAAAGCTTCAAAGTGTTGTTGAAGTAGAGGTTTTATCATGATGTCCGCCAGTTGAGAACTGTTTGGAATGTGACGCACTAGAAACGAGCCAATTGTCACCTTCTCCTTGATAAAATGGTAGTCCATCTGAATATGCTTGCATTTGGAGTGGAGGATTGGATTAGTTGTCATCTGAATTGCAGATAGGTAGTCACGGTAGAGAAGAATTGGTTTTGTCAATGTAATACCAATGTGATGATGGATGAAAGTTAACCACGTAAGTTCTGTTGTAGTACTAGCCATAGCTCTGTATTTTGCTTTTGTTGATGACATTGAGACTGTCCGCTGGCGCTTAGCAGACCAAGAGATCAAACTTGAGCAAAGAAAAATGTTGTATCCAATGGTAGAGCGACGAGTTTCTTTGCATCGCCAATCCGAGTCACTAAAGCCATAGAGATCAAAGCATGCATTGCCATGAAGATCAAGAAAGCTGTTTCTATGAATTTTGAGCTCGAGATGTTGAGTTCCCAGAACAAATCTCAACACCTCTTTTTAGAAGCTGAAAGTCTCCAAGAGTTGGTGAGTGCATCTTTTGGCACAACATGTTAAATGGAAATTCAAATCTGGTCGAGTAAGAGTAAGATACTGAAGAGCTACTACCCTATGTCAGAAGAATTGTCCATCTTTGTAAGGTTGAGTATGTCCCATAGGAAGTTTAGCTGGTAAAGGAGTGGCACAAGGAAAAGAGAGGTGCATCTCAGACTTTAGTAGGATCTCTAAAGCATACTTACTTTGATTTCTATGTAGACCTTCTACAATCCATTGTACCTAAACTCCGAAGAAGTAGTATAACCTTCCCATATCCTTCATTCGGAAACTGTGAACTTATCTTCTGTATAAGTGTTTCAATAGCCGAGTCTGAATTTCTTGTTAGTATAATGTCATCTACATAGAGTAGAATCACCAATGCCACTGATTTGTCTCTAAAAAACAAACAAGGAGGCATCTACTACACTGTTCTTGAATCCCATACCAAACAAAAACTGACTGAACTTATCATACCATGCTCGAGGAGGCTGTTTCAAACCATAGATAGCTTTGTTGAGCTTACAAACATAATTTGGGTATTCTGAATTAGCAAAACCAGGAGGTAGCTTCATAAACACTTCTTCAGTGAGATTACCATGTAAGAAAACGTTTTGAACATCTAACTTTTTTAAGGTCCATCCTTTAACCATGGCTATTGAAAGAAATGTGCGGATGGTAGGAAACTTTACCACTAGATTGAATGTTTCAAGATAATCAATTCCCTCTTCTTGTAGATATCCCTTTGCTACTAAACGAGCTTTCAGTCGATTTAATTCACTGTTTGGTCCTAATTTTGTTTTGAAAATCCATCTGCATTCAATGACATACATACCTGTAATTGTCCTCTATTTTGTAGTCAGAGGGTGATATGTTTGTTGTGTCCTGTTTTGAAGAATATGAGGAGGTAAAACCCAGTTGTGTGTACTCTGAGAAGGCAAAGTTGTCGTTGTTAATGGTACTGTCATAGAACCAATGGAGATTACATCTGGTAGACTGTACCATACCAAGTTGGCAGAATAGACAAATCACTACAAACATATTGAGTATGATTAATAGATTGTATATTCCCAGTGAAAGGGAAATTTGCTTCATCAAACACAACATGCCTTGAGATGTAGGCAGAGGGTGATATGTTTGTTGTGTTCTGTTTTGAAGAATATGATGAGGTAAAACCCAGCTGTGTGTACTCTGAGGGCAAAGTTGTCGTTGGCAATGGTACTGTCATAAAACCAGTGGAGATTACATCTGGTAGACTATACCATCCCAAGATGGTAGCAATAGACAAGTCACTGCAAACATACTGAGTAGGATTAATGGACTGTATATTCCCAGTGAATGGAAAATTTGCTTCATCAAACACAACAGGCCTTTAGATGTATACCCGAACTGTTTCTTTAGAAAGACATTGATAACCTTTGTATGTCTCGCTGTATCCCAGAAAAACACGTACATATCTTGATGCCATCTTGTGAGAAGCATAATCACGAGGGTAAGGAAAACACTTATAGCCAAATACTCGTAGGAAGTGATATTGGGACTCCTTGTGAAACAAAATCTCAAATGAACTCTACATGTTGTTCTTTGCATATGGTAGGAGATTTTGAATGAAGTTAACAGTACTGAATGTGTCTACCCAGTACTTCAAAGGAAAATTGCTACTGAGTAAGAGAGCCAATCCAATTCAACAATAGTTGTATGCTTTCTCTCAGCAACCCCATTTTGTTTTGGTGCGTAGGGACAAGTTATTTGGTGTTGAATACCACATTCTTTGAGATGTTTTGAAAATCTGTTGTTTACAAATTCTCCTCCTCCATCACTCTGAAATATCTTGATAGTGCTACTAAATTGATTCTCAACCAGCTTTTGGAACTCAATGAAAACTTCACAGAAATCACCTTTGGCTTTGAGTGGGTAGAACCAACTAAACTTACTGTAATCATCGATAAAAACCACATAGTATTTGAAACTCTGATAAGACATAACATGAGTTGGCCCCATAGATCACAATGTATCTTTTCCAAAGGAGTATCAACTATAAACTAGACAATGCAAAAGGAAGTTTGAAGCTTTTCTCTAACTACAGTGATCACACAGACTCTTTAGTTTCCGTGAAACAGAGATTTTATTATTTGCTTGCAGGAACTCCACAATACGCTTGTTAGAGTGACTCAATCTTTGTTGCCAAACTTTTTTAGATGCCACTTGATGTCTTATAGAATAGAAAGCTTGCTTGTATCCATCCAACTTGTAGATTCCATTAACTATGTGTCTCGTTGCTAGCACTCTTTGACTGCTTTTTGTCCACACATACCGGAGTCATCAAATACACAAAAGCAATTGCAGTCTCTAGTTAGCTTTGAAACATATAGTAAATTCTTCCGAATGTCTGGAAGCACAAGAACATCTTTCAGGTGTATGTTTGAACCATTAAGAGTTGTAGAGCCAACATGTGTTATTGGGAGATAATCACCATTTCCTACCACAATTGTATCAATACCAATATAAGGAGTAGAGTGTTTGAGGTTACCAAAAGAGTTTGTAACATGAACTGATGAACTTGTATCAGAAAACCATTCTTCACCCTGATACTCTGAGATATGAATAATAGAGAGATCTTCTGGCGCATGTGGAAGTTGGTAGGCATGATTAAATCTATACCAACACTGTATTGCAGAATGCCCAGGTTTATCACAACTTTGGCAGGTTTGTCGGGACTGAGAAAAGGATATTGTTGCCTGTAACTTCAGCTCCTGGTGTATCATTCACAGTAGGAGAAATTTTGTTCTGAAAATGTTATAGAATAAAGCATCGAACTCTTGTAGAATATGGAGTTGTCCTTTACCTCTTGAAATACGTTCACTACCACATCTTCCATTCAGATACTGCGGTTAGCATTGTTTAAGTTCTGAATTCCATTATTTCTATACCCTGAAGGAGGATTTTTAGAGGCACATCTAGTATTGTAAAGCATGTTCTGCATACTAGAACCATTTGAGGAAGAAATCCGTTTATCATGATAGAAACTGATCGAGATATTTTTAAATCTTTCAGCAACATATGCCATGGACGGATTTACATATGGTCCTTCAATCCTGCTGCAGTGTCTAAATTCAAAACCATTGAGTTGAGAGACCACCTCATAAAAGGGAGAACTGGTGGTCTGTACATGGTTATGCAAAAGGAGTCATATCCATCACCCAAACCTTCTAGGAAATATAACACTTTGAGGTTTTCATCAATAGGATTTCCAATAGCAAAGAGTTGATCACAAAGTCCTTTAAACTAAAACAGGTATGCATCTAAAGATGTTTCACGTTTCTCTATCTTTTGAAGGCGAGCTAAAAGATCAAATTGTTTGGCTACAGAGCTTCTGATGTAGTGGTCGAGTAACCTAGAGCTTCGGTAGAGAGAGTCCCGATGATCCATGTTTTCACCAATTTATCTGTTTGTAACCTTGAGTCGAAGTCAGGTATATGTTTGAACCATTAAGAGTTGTAAAGCCAACATGTGTTATTGGGAGATAATCACCATTTCCTACCACAATTGTATCAGTATCAATATAAGGAGTAGAGTGTTTAAGGTTACCAAAAGTGTTTGTAACATGAACTGATGAACTTGTATCAGAAAACCATTCTTCACCCTGATACTCTGAGATATGAATAGTAGAGAGATCTTCTGGCGCATGTGGAAGTTGGTAGGCATGATTAAATCTATACCAACACTGTATTGCAGAATGCCCAGGTTTATCACAACTTTGGCAGGTTTGTCGGGACTGAGAAAAGGATTTGTTGCCTGTAACTTCAGCTCCTGGTGTATCATTCACAGTAGGAGAAATTTTGTTCTGAAAATGTTATAGAATAAAGCATCGAACTCTTGTAGAATATGGAGTTGTCCTTTACCTCTTGAAATACGTCCACTACCACATCTTCCATTCAGATACTGTGGTTAGCATTGTTTAAGTTCTGAATTCCATTATTTCTATACCCTGAAGGAGGATTTTAAGAGGCACATCTAGTATTGTAAAGCATGTTCTGCATACTAGAACCGTTTGAGGAAGAAATCCGTTTATCATGATAGAAACTGATCGAGATATTTTTAAATCTTTCAGCAACATATGCCATGGACGGATTTACATATGGTCCTTCAATCCTGCTGCAGTGTCTAAATTCAAAACCATTGAGTTGAGAGACCACCTCATAAAAGGGAGAACTGGTGGTCTGTACATGGTTATGCAAAAGGAGTCATATCCATCACCTAAACCTTCTAGGAAATAGAGGTTTTCATTAACAGGATTTCCAATAGCAGAGAGTTGATCACAAAGTCCTCTAAACTAAAACAGGTATGCATCTAAAGATGTTTCACGTTTTCCTATCTTTTGAAGGCGAGCTAAAAGATCAAATTGTTTGGCTACAGAGCTTCTGATGTAGTGGTCGAGTAACCTAGAGCTTCGGTAGAGAGAGTCTCGATGATCCATGTTTTCACCAATTTGTCTGTTTGTAACCTTGAGTCGAAGTCTGGGTTTGTTCCCTCTACAATATTATCTCCATTCTTGACTTTGGAGATCCATGGAGGGCATGGCACAACACCATGGGAAAAGTCGACCTGACGATGGGTGGCAAGGAGTGCTTTAATCAGTGCTTTCCAGTATAAGAAATTGTTGTTGTCAAGCTTGAGAGTAACAGATCCAACAATATTAATGTGTTGCAGAAAGAGAAAAGTTGACTCAACCGCTATTTGAGGCTCTGATACCAAGTGAAAGTTTTGAAGACTTCAAAGAAAATGCTTAAGCTTTATTTCTGCTTAACAACTATAGAGTCTCAGACATACATTATATAGACAGAGAAATCAATGGCAATTGATGAAACTTAATGCTAGCTGAAATCAAGGCCTTATATTTGATTGAATCTCACACAAATATCTTCTTAGGAGTGAGGAAGAATCTTCAGTTGTCGTAAAGTTTGTTGAGGAATGTTTCTTTGAGCATGCCATCATCTTTATTCTTGTGGGCTTCACTCTCGTGGGCTTGCAGTGGGCTTGCAGAGGCTCTTCCTTAATAGTAAATTCATATAGGATGACGATGATGATGTTGATGTTTGACAAATAAGATATGGTCATGATATTGAATATCTTGTATTATTTTTTCAATCATCTTGATCAAACATTGAAATTTTTATTTTATTTTAAATACATCATTATCTTAAGTGGAACACGTAACAACACATCATAGGTACTCTGTGATTTATACATTTACATCAGAATTTTAAAAACCATTTATAAAATGACAGTCTTATTTTTTTTATTGACGAGTAAAAAAGATGGTTATGCTCTTAATGAAATGGTTGAGTTTCATGTGTAGTACACGGTTATAATACTATTATGAAATTTGAAACTAAAATTATAATAAAAAGAAAATTAATTAGATTAAAATAATTTTAAAATAAAACTATTTTCAATCTTTTTTTAAAAATGAACTAGATACATAATCGTCATTAAGATTGGGCGAAATATTCGAAGTTTTCGTATTCGAACAAAACATTCGACAAATACAAATAGAAAACTCAATTTTCCGAACTATTCGTATCCGTAATACTAAATAGATAATTTATTTAATATATAGATACATATATAACAAAATTAATTTTAATGATCAAATTGTAAATAAAAATATTATTAATCTTATTTTAACACTCATTATATAAATATATAGACATATATCCAATATATTTATGATTAAAGGATGAAATATTAAATATATTAAAATAACTAATATTTTGAAGTTTTAATTTGCATTCAAGATTCGATTCTAATCCAAATGGGTTGGATAATGTTATAGAGACATTGCACGACATAGAAAAAACAGAATTCACTAAATATACATTTTTCATGAGATTTTTTATCGTAATATATTAATTTGATAATCTAACAATTTGTTTCATTATTTAGGTTAGTTGACGATATTAGTAGAGTCATCGACGAAACTAAATTTAAATGACTGATGTAGAGATGAATTTGAAGATTTGGTGTTTTGTTTTTTATATTATGTGTATTTGTATTTTTATGTGATTTGATGATTATTGATTTTTTTATTTATTTTACTTTTTACATTAAAAGATTTAGATTCGGATACTGATATCCGATGGATATTCATGTTTACAAATATCAAAGTTTACAAATACAAATTATAAATATGGATATTCGTCGAATACAAATACAAGTAGTCGGATATTCGCAAATTTTCATTATTTGTCCAACCCTAATCGTCACTATTGCAGTCATAAATCACTTTTAAGCATAATTGTCACAAAATTGTTATCAGAACTTCTTTTTCTTCCCTTATTGCACACTCATGCTCTTTGTAAGTTCTAGTTTTAGACGAATCAGAAGTTAATTCCTTTTGAACCCACATAATTTCATGATTCAAAATTTATTTGAAATGACCTTGAAGTGTGTGAAATCGAGCACTTATGTCAATCCATCTCAGATTGAATAATTTGAACGCTTCCAAGTACATGATGAAAGGAATACGCACTCTCAAACATTTGATGTGTAAGTAAATTGTTTTAGATTTCATTATTTTTAAAGTATGGACTTTGTATTTACTTAATCGTATGGAAGTAGTTGCAAATTGATTTATTTTTTCAGATTTCATTTTAATGATTATGTATTGGTATTATGTTGTATGGCATATTCCAAACCCAACATTCAAATTTGAATTCAAAGATATTAACTCATAAGTGCTCACATGACGAAGATATGCAATTTAACTGAGACTATGTAATTTCTGCAGACATCTTGATGAAGGACGAGATGGCATGATTAAATAGCGAGTCTTGTTTCAAATATTTATTTTATGTAAAGGAACATATTATGAAGATTAGTATGATGGTGAATCTTATTAACAGAGCCATCATCACGAAAAAATGAGTTGTGGTTTGTGATCAACCGACTGCCAACCTATTACTCGTGAAGAGAGCATGCATTAAACTGTTGTGAGTATCGAACGATTTAGAGAATCTTGGAATAAATGCTTTCCGAAGGAAGTATTGTCGGAGTAATTAAGTGCCCAAAGTGTAATTTATTCTAATTATGGATAATTATGCAATTAACCGAACTTTAATTATAAAAAGTTCATAATTGGTAGGCAAATATGATAACACTACAGATTATCACTCAACCTTGAAAAGGAAATCTAGAGAGAATGAGTTGTCTTTGAGAAAATTCTCTATGCAAAATGGTTTAGGACAAATGTTGCTCGACCAAACATTTTTACGAGATAATGTACTCGGTCGAACAAAGAGATTGTTCAACAATGTAACAGGGTTAGACAAAAGTAGTTACTCGAGCCAAACAATGTCAATGTTTCCGAATTTGGATCTACTAAGTGTAGTTCCAGTTAATTCTATGGTTGAAATGCTGAATTGTACTTGGACGACTAGTGAAGGTGATCAACCTGAGCAAATTCACTAAATTTGACCGTTCAATCGAGCAATGTGATTTTTCGACCCAAACATTTCTTTTGACGAATTTTGGGACGAGCAATGTGATTGTTTGACCTAAAAATTTCATCTAGAATTGGTACTCAACTAAGTAGTTTGACTACTAGACCTATGCAACGCGACTGCTCGGCTGAACACTCGACCATATAAATGAACTGAGCTTATTTGTTTCATCGAATTGTCTCAAATCAATATAACTTCCTCTTTCTTTGTAGTAAGTTTATTGTGTGCCTCCTAAATTTGTACTTCTAACTTGTTGTTAGTTTTAACCTGCTCAATCTTGAGTTTATTAATTCTTAACCACTCATTGTAAATTATTTCAACATCTACATCAACGATTTCAATGTTTGAATCTTCTTTAACTTTTTGTCTTCTCTAATAATTTTGAATAATACCACAAAATTAGCTAAATCTTCTTTATCATTGTCTTCAGATTCTAAACTTGAATCAATAATGAAATTTGTGACTATCTGTGAATGCAGTAAAAATTGGATCGGAGTTTGTTTGTGTTGTTTCAGGTAGTTGAGAAAAATAAGGGAGGTAATTTCAAATTAAAGGAGACTGGAGCAAGTCAACGAGAAGATCGAGGAGAAGATTGAGGAACCAAGAGAATCGACCGGATTCAAAGCTGAAGAGATTTCAGCATGACGGCGCGGCGGAAGAACCGGTGGTGGTTGCTGAGCCGAGAGAAAAGGCAGATAAATTGATCTGAAAT
>CM071869.1:19828052-19858333 GCA_036759665.1 Gynandropsis gynandra | reverse complement strand
AAAGTGGTTCCGGGATAGCCAAGGGCTAATCCCTTCTCCTAGAACAAACAAACTACTCGCTCATGCGTCTGTAAACAAACATAAACAAAGTAGAAAGTCTAAGGAACATGAAAACCAAGCGAAACCGAAGTGTCGGGTTGATCTCCAATGCTCCTTGCTTGCCTCCTCGCAAGAATTCTTCTCCAATCACGAACTGAATGAAAGGTCCAATGTTCGCTACCTCTAATGACGTCTTCTGGCCTCTTTTATGCCTCCTAAGTCGGTCTAAGTGTTGCCTTCATTGCCCCCACGAGTTCCCTTATGTTTTAAGTTAATTTTACTTAACTTTTTTGTTTTCTCGGGTCGCGACCCGCTCGGGCACACAATGTGCCCGCTCGGGTGCGGCTAGGGCAGACGCGCAGGTTGTGTGCTGCAAGGGGTGCCCGATCAGGCATGGTGTGTACCCGCTCGAGTACAAGGCATTTGGTCGGGTATTTGCTTGCCCGAGTCGTGCATGAATTGTGCACAAAATTTGCCGTAGCTTTTGCCGGATCGTGCATGAGTTGTGCCTGACCGGGTGGAGGCTTTCCATGCTAAATTTCGTGCCGTTTGTCCCGTGATGATCCTCGAACTTGCTCCTTAGCTCCGTGCATGTCCTTTTAGCTCCAAAATGATCCAAATACGCGTAAAAACCTGTAAGAACATGAAAACACGAAAACAGGTAAAACGGAAACGGAATCATACGTAAAACACCACATATATATCAAAAACGTCTCTTAAATCGTGCAAGAAATACGTATGAAAACGAGATGATCAGAGCCTCGCCCGGTCGTGTACTCTGTCCTGCCCGATCGGGCATCAGCACCCGATCGCGTGGTTGAACAGCCCGAGTCGTGTAAAATCTCGGGGGTTTTCAGGCACAGTTAACGCCCGAGCGGGTACCTTGTTTGCGCCCGATCGGGTATTACTGCCCAATCATGTTGTCTTCGTGCTCGGGTTGTGTAGGGTATTGCAAATAAACCCCGTAGGTTTTCCTCGAGCGGGTAGACCTCAGTGCCCGAGCGGGCACTCTTCTATCCTTGTTTTTGCTCTTTTTCGCTCGTTGCTGGGGTGTTCCTTTGAGTTCGAGGCTTGATTTCGGCTCCGAGTGAATTTATTTTCAAAATGTGTGGTTTTACTCAGGAAATCGCCTTTTTATACTCGTTTATGCCTTGTCGCCTTAAAACCTTAAAACCAACAAAATGGCGTATGTAAAGAAGAATCATATCGGAAATGTAAATCTAACTAAGAAATATATGCGAAAATGATACTAATACCTAGCCTAAAATTGATACACTTTACGTGTTATCATTCACTCATATAAGAATATTTAGTCTCACTCTTTAGTAATCACACCTAGTCCTGAAATACTTTTTTTTACGTTAATGGAGCTAATTGAATGTGTTGTCCTTTGAAATTAAAGAGCACTTGTTGTTTAATATTGATGTCCCTATATTGGTACCACATCACATAGCATATTTTCCTTGTACTTCCTTATGCTAAATCTAACATTCACCTAACAATGCGCCTTGGTTCTGTCACTATCGTTAGCCATTATAGTTTGTACGACTTTGGATGTTTTGTAATGACCAATCCTAACTTCTGAACAAGGGATGCGCTAGCCACATTTATGTAACTACCTCCATCCAAAAACATGCTACACATATTATCCTTGAAAAGCTCATGCGTGTAGAAGATGTTTACCCACTGTACGGTAGCTCTTCTGTCGATTGCAGATTCAATGCGCTATGTGCTTGTAACAACTCGTCATTCACTACCTCATTCTCCTTATTATGCTCATGTGAATCAGGCACGTATATCTGATTATGCGACTCATCCTCCGCTGATGCAGTGTCATAGTCTCCATCATCTCGAATTATCATGGCCTTCTTGTTCAGATAGTCTCGAGCAAAGTAACCTCGGCTTTGACACTTGAAGAAATCAGTATCACAATTTCAAACTATTGTGATGGTGGTACCTAGTGGTGTTGTTCATGACATCTTCACCTTTGCTTCGCTTTGTATCCAACGTTTGATTTTTTAAAACGATTAGCTTTATGCTGATAATTTAAAGAATTTGTATACCTCTAAAATGATTTTTCCTTCCTCTTCAACCATTTCTCGATCTTGACCGCAAGATGCATCAAGTCATCCATGATAACATAATGATATGTTTCTACATGGTCCCATGTATCTGGATTGAGATCATCTAGACATTAAACTATCATTATCTCTTTATCTTCCTTGATGTTTGCCCGAATCATCGGAAAATCCATCTCCTTGTAGTAGTCTTTTATGATCCTACTACCTTGTACCAATTAACATTGATTGGTCTCTCGATGATAGTGAGAATGTACAAATCAACACCTCATAATGATATGCATATTGTCCCATGTTATAGTGTCATGCTCTCTATTACGCTTTCATGAAAGAATACGTGTATCCAACCAAGCTAGTGCGTAGTCGTTGAATTTTTCTAATGCCAATTAACGTTCTAACAATCAAAACCATTTATTTCTTTTGTTGCCACTCCACATATTCTTCCACATCACTTTGAGTAATGAATGTAGAAATTTCCATCTTGATGTTGTTGATATCATTGTTGATCATATCTCTTGCGTGTTGGTTATGCCTCATAACACGATCATACTCCTCATCTAGAACTTCAACATACTCATTCTCATTCATGTATAGCGGGTATGGATTACGAGCTGTATTTGGTCCCCTTCATTTTTTCTTAGCGAACCAGATGTGACGTGTCTTCAACTCAATCAACTTGTTGGTTGACAAAGTGAGTTCTTCTCGCATCATCCTTTGGAATTCTACCATCATCAATCATTTTCATTTTCATTTTATTTTCCATTCACATTACGATGATTCGTAATGATGGTTTTTTTAAACTAGACATAAAAAATAGCTACAAAACAAGAGGATAGTAAAAAGATAGAAGATGAATAAAAGGGAGATTAACGTACTCACGATCTCTCAAAAGGTTTTTCGTTGAATTTCACTCGTTCTCATGTCCTTTTTTTGCTTCTCTTGTTCGATTTAGTTTAGAACTCAATAGTACATTAAAAGTTAGTTTTCAATTAATTCAAAATAAATATTGACGCTACAAATGTATAATGATGTCACTATGTCTTAGTTTCCTGACCTAGTTCCAAAGACACTTCTATATTCTTTCTAACACTATTTCCATTTTTCTTTATTCTTTGTTTTTATTATTTTTCCTTTTTTCATTTTTCATTTTTTTCCTTTTTTTCTCATCCTTTTTCATTTCTTCCTTTTGTTATTCTCCCTTTTGTTGCTTTTCGTTTTTCTTTTCTTCTTTTATGTTTGCTTTTTCCTTTTTCTTTTTTTTTCTACAACGAAAAGAATAAAATAAACTAAATAAAATAAAAAGATTTCTAACATAAGATGAAAAAAAAAAATCTAACGCAAAAACGAGAATCTGATACCACATGATATGAATTTATACCGACGTTCTATTGTTAGATAATTGAAAATCAGACTGAATTTGTTCTTCTCAAAGATTCAAACACTAAAAAAAATAACTAAAACTTGACTAGAAAATTTCAGACACAATGAATGAGACCACTACACTTGTGATCTAGTGTTGATAAGTGGATGAACATTCAAAATCTCTCGAAGCATTCAATAGCTAATTCTGTCAAGGCACAAAAAGAAAAGAAAAGAAAACTCTTTATAGATAAAATTTAGTTAAAATTTCTTACAATATGTGTCTTATTTATAAGGTCCAAACAATAAAGGAAAACTAAAAAAATGAAAAATAAGCAAAACACGGTAAAGTGTTTGGTCGAGTGGTGTAACCAATTGGTCAAGCGATGTAACCCCTCGGTCGAGTGATGCATAAAATTCAAACCCTAAAATAAGACTATTAAAGTACACTTGGTCAAGAAACTCCGCTACTCGGTTGAGTACACCAATGCTAAGTTGAGATGTGTGATGCTCAAGCTAAGTAATTCAAAATCGTTGAATGTTTTTTACCCTGTAAGTTCACTCGAATCAACCCACCATCGCTTGGGTTGAGCGACGCCATGTTTATGTGTACATTACTCTTAAAGAGTTTGCTCATGTCGATCGACTCTCTACTCAGGCTGAGCATCTTCAGCTACTCCAAATTCTTGCTTCTCTCGGACTCTTCTACTTGCAGGGAAGTCACATATGTTTGTCTTATAGCCTGTTGGTGCCTTCATTGTACCGTTGCAAGCTCTTTTGCTTCCATTTGATGGAACATGGTATTTGTCTGCTTAGTCGTAACCCATCTGACCTATCTGTGTGTACTCGGTGCCTCGTTCAGAGTCTTGTCCACATCAATTGGTGGCAAAAGGTTATACATAAGTAGAAAGGGTTTATTTTGATTAAGCTTTAGCACCTATTGCTAGATTATAATTTATTATATTGTTGCTTGGTGTTACTTGTTTCTTTGGACTTAAATTTTTTAAGATGGATGTAAAGAATGATTTCTTGAACATGATACTAAAAGAAGAAGTTTACGTTAAACAACCGAAATGATTTGAAGATCCTCCTAAACCTGGTCATGTCTACAAGTTGAAAAAAAATGATATATGAACTCAAACAAGCACCACATGTGTGGTATAGTGTTCTAATCCATAATAGTTAGAAAAGATAGGGAGTAGACAAAACTCTTTCAAAATAACATTCAGATAATGTTCTTATGTTGCTCAAATCTATGTGGATAATATTGTTTACGGGTCTAAGTCACATGAAAAAATTGATTGGTTTATAAAGATTATGACAAAAGAATTTGAGATGATATGTTTGATGAATTGCACTATTTTATAGGTTTATATGATATGATCCTAGAGGACGCCGAAGACGTGACCAACGACGCAGAAGAGTTCGTGACCTGCGGCACAGAAGAAGAAGAAGAAGGCGCGGCCCGAGACGCCAACAACTTGTTCATGTTCGGCACCACGTAATCCCATAGACGACGTGGTGGAGGAGCCTGTGGTTCTCGCAGCTGAGGCGCGAGTGGCTATTGCTGCATTTGCCCCAAATTACCGAGAGGTAACCGAGCATGTTCATGGCCGTTCTGATTATCCATATTGACCCGAGCCAAGGCCGCGAAGCTCAAAGACGCTATTGTCGGGATTCTTACGACCATCCACACACACGAAGAGTATTCATATTCACGTGAAGTCACGAGCCTAACCAACATCGTTCAAGCCGAAGCTCAACCCACAACGGTAATTAATTAGGTTAAGTGACCCGCGTGTACTCTTTTTCCCCTTCGTCGGTTTTGTCCCACGGGGTTTTCCGACGATGGGTTTTTAATGAGGCCACGAGTCACTTATTCCCGCGACCTAATTAATGACCCGAGACCCAAGGAGAGCGCCTTTCAATGTGCACGGCCAGCAAGAAGTTATCTTCTTGTTTGAAGAAACCAAGATATTAATTAGGGCTTTTGCATGGAGACCAAGCATTTAATGTAATTTTTTGAATTTCTTCTTGTTTTTATCTACATATGGCCGGCCACCTTTGTAACAACAATCAACCAATTTTCAATCAAACTTTTGAAATTTTACCTTTGAATCAATCTTGATTTTATCTTGAATTCCTTTGTGAGTTCTTTGGTTGTTGGTGTGTAATATCCAACTTCCTATTCGTTGGTGTGTCATATCCAACGATTCATTCGTTCTTCCTTGGTGCGTCATATTCATTGAAGACGAACTCGGTAAATCGAGAGCCTTCCGCAACTCTCGTGTGACCACTCGCTCCACACACCCTTGTGCAATCCGTTGCAGCAAGGCATATCCATCACTAACCAAGTCTAGAGCGTCGATTCAGTCGGGATCGCGTCAGTTTGAAACCTACAGAAAATAAAAAAAAATATATATAAAAAGGTATATTCGAACGTTCAAAAGTTTATCCCGTGATTGATTAGCTTGAACGAATCCGTGATATACGTTTGGAGTAACTCGTGCGCTTATATTCAACGTTAGTAATCTATTGTGTGCGAAGCTATATTTCGTGCATTTAAGTGTCTATTAAAATTTATATTTGAGAACGTGTTCGAAGATATTTGTGCGTGTCTAGTTCGTGTGTTTGAAAATTTATTCGTACGTATCTAGTCCGTGCGGTTGAAATTGTTCGAACGTGTGCGTGTGCGTCTATATCCGTACGTGTTCTTGTTTAGGTTTTTTGTGTTTGTTTTCTTTCCGCTTGTGGCTGCTCCGTTTGTTAAGTGTGCAGGAGCTCACGAACAGATTCACGCAAGGAAAAACCCAAGACAACACGGGTGAAATGGAAGGCGATAAAAGCCGTGTCAATGAGAGACTCATTGAAGCTCTCGCGGCTCGCCTAGAGCAAAGTATCAACAACAAGATGGAGGAATTCCGTCAAGGGTTTCAAGCCGAACGTCCCCCACGGCCAAGAGATGGAGCTGCTCATGTTGCGGGCTGATCTTACGGAAGATCGAGAGGCAACAATGTCACGGTTCTTTGGAGGTCTCAACATAGACATCCAAGACCAACTCGAGCTACAACATTACGTGGAGATCGAGGAGATGCTTCATAAGGCGATCCTCATCGAACAACAACTCCAGCGGCGACGCAACCCCCGTTCGGGTTATGGGGCTGGAAAATACGGACAAACACGAGATGAGAAACCGAGTTATCCCCGGAGGGACAACACGGCACAAGCAGGCCGCAACCCGCTGAAGACGCAGACCGCGGGCCGAGACGCGCTGAAAACTGTTTCAGCCGCACCCCAAGACAAGGGTAAAACCGAGGCCGCAACTTCGAGGGCTCGGGATGTAAAATGCTTTAAGTGTCACGGAAGAGGACACTATGCCAGTGACTGTACCAAAAAGAAAGTAATGATTCTTCGTGATGATGGAGAATTTGAACCCGAGGACGAAGCGGCCGAACTATCAGACGAGACGCGAGAAGAGGAACCAGCCACGGGAGAATTGTTGGTTACGCAACGTGCCCTAAACACACAGCCCAAATGTGACGAGCAAGAGAAGCGTGAGAATCTGTTCCACACCCGCTATTTTGTTCACGGCAAGGTTTGTAGCGTCATCATTGACGGTGGAAGCTGCACGAATGTGGCTAGCGCTACGATGGTTCCAAAGCTCGGACTCAAAGTTCAAAAGCATCCGAAGCTGTATAAGCTTCAGTGGTTGAATGAGAATGGTGAGATGAAGGTGACAAACCAAGTGACCGTCCCATTTTCCATAGGGAAATACGAAGACGAGGTTCTATGCGACGTACTACCGATGGAAGCGAGCCATATTTTGCTCGGAAGACCTTGGCAATCCGATCGTAAGGTAAAATATGATGGATACACTAACAAACATTATTTCGAGTACAATGGCAGGAAAACCATACTTGTGCCGTTGTCCCCAAAGGAGGTAATGCAAGACCAATTACACCTAAAGAAGCAAAGTGCACTTGAACTTAGACGCCAAATTTTTATGCGCGATCGGGTGAGATCAAGAAAACTCTCTATTCTGACCAAACCATATTACTGTTTGTTTATAGGGAAGCTCATTCGAGCTTAGCTAACCTTACACCGGTGCTACCGAATGAAATTTCTAATCTATTGCAGGAATACAGCGACGTCTTTCCCGAAGAGAGTCCCATCGGATTGCCACCGATACGAGGAATCGAACACCAAATCGATTTTGTTCCCGGAGCAACGTTACTAAATCGACCAGCCTATCAAACCAATCCCGTGGAGACAAAGGAGCTGCAAAGGAAAGTCGAGGAGCTTATGGCCAAAGGACATATTCGCGAGAGTATGAGTCCATGCGCCGTACCAGTGCTACTCGTACCGAAGAAGGATGGCAGCTGGCGCATGTGCGTTGATTGTCAGCAATCAACAACATCACGGTGAAGTATCGACACCCTATCCCTAGGTTAGACGACATGTTAGATGAATTAACGGAAGTAGGGTATTCTCGAAAATTGATCTTAAAAGCGGTGACCATCAAATTAGAATGAAAGAAGGAGATGAGTGGAAAACTGCATTTAAAACTAAGCATGGTTTATACGAATGGTTAGTCATGCCCTTTGGATTATCAAATGCACCTAGTACGTTTATGAGGTTAATAAACAATGTGCCTAGGGAATTCATAGGTAGATTCGTGGTAGTCTACTTTGACCGCATTCTAGTCTATAGTAAGAATTTGGATGAGCACCTAGGACATTTAGAGTCGGTTATGAAGGTACTTAAGAAAGAGGAATTATATGCCAATCTAAAGAAGTGTACCTTTTGTACGAATAATATTGTTTTCCTAGGATTTGTAGTGAGTGCAGATGGTGTTAAGGTCGACGAGGAGAAAGTCAAAGTCATTCGGGAATGGCCGAGCCCAAAGACTGTCAGGGAAGTCCGGAGTTTCTATGGACTCGCAGGTTTTTACCGGCGATTCGTAAAGGACTTCAGCACCATATCTGCCCCTCTTACGGAAGTTATTAAGAAAAACATGGGATTCAAATGGGAAGAAGCTCAAGAAGTAGCGTTTCAAACGCTAAAGGATAAATTGACTAACGCTACGTTGCTTATATTACCCGACTTTCTTAAAACTTTCGAGATTGAGTGTGATGCATCAGGAATAGGCATTGGAGCAGTCTTAATGCAAGATCGGAAGCCGATCGCCTATTTCAGTGAGAAACTCAGAGGAGCAACTCTTAACTACGCTACTTACGACAAGGAGTTGTATGCACTTGTTTGGGCATTACACACTTGGCGACATTACCTGTGGCCGAAGGAGTTTGTAATCCATACCAATCATGAATCGCTCAAGTATCTAAAGGGTCAGAACAAGCTGAGCAAGAGACATGCGAGGTGGGTAGAATTTATTGAGACGTTTCCTTATGTCATCAAGTATACACAAGGTAAGGAGAGTCGTGGCTGTGATGCCCTGTCTCGAAGGTACGCTCTGTTAAGTACCTTAGATGCAAAACTTCTAGGTTTTGAACACATTAAAGATTTATATGCAACTGACCTAGAATTCGGAGAAACATATAAAAATTGTGAGAAATTTGCGTCTGGACATTTTTATAGGCATGATGGTTATTTAGTTTGAAAACGTTGCAGGATCATTTCTACTGGCCACATATGGAGAGAGACGTGGAACGTATCTGCGAGCGATGTGTCGCTTGTAAACAGGCTAAGTCTAAGATTCAGCCTAACGGTTTGTATACTCTACTCCCTACCCCAACTCATCCTTGGACGGACATATCTATGGATTTTGTGATAGGTTTGCCTAGGTCTAAAACGGGAAAAGATTATATCTTTGTGGTAGTAGATAGATTTTCTAAAATGACACATTTCATACCATGTCATAAAACTGATGATGCATTGCATGTAGCTGAACTATTCTTTAAAGAAGTAGTACGTTTGCATGGCATGCCTAGCACTATAGTTTCCGATAGGGATACCAAATTCCTTAGTTATTTTTGGAAGACCTTGTGGTCCAAGTTAGGAACCAAATTATTATTTTCTACGACTTGTCATCCACAAACCGATGGTCAAACCGAAGTAGTGAACCGAACCCTAGGAACTTTATTACGTGCACTAGTTAGGAAGAATTTAAAAACTTGGGAAGAATGTTTGCCTCATGCTGAGTTCGCTTATAATCATGCTATACATTCTGCATCGAAATTCTCTCCTTTCGAGATCGTGTACGGGTTCAACCTCGCTTCACCCCTGGATCTATTGCCTATACCATCAAGTGATCGAGTCAGCTTAGATGGACAACGAAAGGCCAAATTGGTCAAACAAATTCATGAAAAGGCAAGGAAGAACATCGAGGAAAAGACCTAGCTTTGCGTAAAACAAGCGAACAAAGGACGGAAGAAGATGACCTTCAAGCCCGGAGATCAAGTGTGGATTCACCTAAGGAAAGAGCGTTTTCCGAACGAGCGGAAGTCAAAGCTCATGCCCCGGATCGACGGTCCATTCACTGTGACCAAGAAGATCAGCAACAATGCCTACCGACTAGATCTGCGAGGTAAGTATAATGTAAGTTCTAGTTTTAACGTTTCTGACTTAATGCCTTTTGTTGCAGAACACGCGGATTTAAGGATAAATCCTTTTGGAGAAAGGGGGCATGATATGATCCTAGAGGACGCCGAAGACGTGACCAACGACGCAGAAGAGGACGCTACCTGCGGCGCGGAAGAAGAAGAAGAAGGTGCGGCCAGAGATGCCAACAACGCGGCCCGAGACGCCAATAGCGTGGCCCGAGACGCCCCCAGCACGGCCCAAGATGCCCACAGCGCGGCTCCGCCAACCCCGTAACCCAAGACGCGACCGTCACAAACGCGACCCGAGACGCGATTAGGTCAAGATACGTAGGTCCTGTAACCTGAGCTAGAGCCATGGAGGAAGAAGCCTTGATCAAACCCGCCGGTCCCGTGACCCGAGCCAAGGCCGCAAAGCTCAAAGACGCTATTGTCGAGATTCTTAGGACCATCCACACACACGAAGAGTATTCATATTCATGTGAAGTCACGAGCCTAACCAACGTCGTTCAAGCAGAAACTCAACCCGCAACGGTAATTAATTAGGTTAAATGACCCACGTGTACTCTTTTTCCCCTTCGTTGGTTTTGTCCCACGGGGTTTTCCGACGACGGGTTTTTAACGAGGCCACGAGTCACTTATTTCCGCGACCTAATTATTGATCCGAGACCCAAGGAGAGCGCCTCACAATGTGCACGGCCAGCAAGAAGTTATCTTCTTGTTTGACGAAACCAAGATATTAATTAGGGCTTTTGCATGGAGACCAAGCATTTAATGTAATTTTTTGTTGTTGGTGTGTAATGTCCAGCTTCCTATTCGTTGGTGTATCATATCCAACGATTCGTTCGTTCTTCCTTGGTGCGTCATATGCATTGAAGACGAACTCGGTAAATCGAGAGCCTTCCGCAACTCTCGTGTGACCACTCGCTCCACACAACCTTGTGCAATCCGTTGCAGCAAGGCATATCCATCACTAACCAAGTCTAGAGTGTCGATTCAGTCGGGATCGCGTCATTACATGTCAAACAATTTGGACAAAGGATGTTCATGACTCAGGAAAGTATGCAAAAAAATAATTAAAAGGTTTGAATTAGATCACAACAAGTCAAACACATACATGTATGTCAACATCAATAAATCTTACTAAAGATGCATTAGGAGAAAATGAAATTATCTTAGTATTATTGGATGTCTTCTTTATCCCACTGCAACTAGACGTAGTTTGTGCTTAAGGGTCTGATTAATGGACATAAAAATGGTCGCAAATGCAATGTTTATGGTTTTTGGCGGTTAGGGATGGGACAAAAAGTGTGGTGAATCGCAATCACCTAGAAACATTCTCAATCGTTAATTTTTTCATTGTGTGTTCACCGTTCATTTACTACAATCCTAAGTACATGAGCTTATTAGTGTAGAGGAGACATTACTTACGATTCTTTAATAGTTTCTCAACACATGTAGGACCTATCTGAGATACTAAGATCTCTTCTAACTTCTTTATATAACTAAGATGTCAACAATTATACTGCTACAAATTTTCCTATGAATACCCGAAGAACATGACGTGTTAGGCTCATAAACGTACTACATCCATTTGTTAACCCAAAAGGCATGACTAACCACCCATAAAGTTCTAGTTTCTTCTTAAAATTCATTTTTCATTCATCACTCTCTTCATACGAATTTGATGGTATCAAATCTTCAAATCTATCTTAGAAAATATAGAAGAACCTTATAATTCATCTATTATATCACCTAAATGAGGTATAAGGTTACAATAATTTACCGTAATGTTATTGATTACACGACAATCAACACTCATGTGCCACAAGCCATCCTTCTTAGACACTACTATAATTGGTACAACACATGGTGACATGCTCTCTCGTACGTATATATTTCCTAATACTTATTTATTTATATATAAGACTCTTATTTTTCTATCCATTTCTTTTATTCTTTTTCTTTTTATTCTTTTTTTCTTCCTTTTTCATTTTCTTCCTTTTTATGTTTCATACTTTTTGTTTTAATTCCTCTTCTTTTCTTCCTTTTGTTGTTTTTTCTATAATGTTTTTTCTCTTTCTTTCTTTTTTGTTGTTTTTCCTTTTTGATTTAGTTATTTTCCGAATACATAAATAACAAATCTAAATCAAACTAAAATAAATCAAACAAAATATAAAATAACTAAAATAAAAATAACTCAAATAAAAAAACAACATGATAAAAAACATAGGCTAATGCAAGAACGAGGTTCTAATATCACTTGATATGATCGTAGACCGATATTCTATTGTTAGAAGGATGGCATTGAACTGAAACCTCCTAGTCTTTTTATAGCAAGAAAAAAACTTGTCTTCTCTAAGAAAATACATCATAAACCTCATCTACAAACTTAACAAAAATCTCTAAATCAGCAAATGATACTACAACACTTGTGATCTAATATTGATAAGCTAGTGAACATTCAAAATCTCTCGAAGAGTTCAGTTACTAGATCTCACGAATTAGCAAGAAAAAGACAATTTATATTGATTAAAATATCATTAAAAAGTATTACAATGGGCCCACGATTTATAAGGACCAAAAAATAATGCAAAATGAGTAAAATAAACAATCTTAGCGAAACTCCTGTCAAATTGCTCCGTCAAATGGTATGAGTAAAACAACTTATTGTAACAAAACTCGGTCAAACCGCTCGGTCAAATGGTATAACTGCTCGGTATATAGCTGCTAAAGCCTTAATCCTAAAATCTTAAAAACTAAAGTATGTTGGTATAGATAAATCACTCGGACCGAGTGATTCTAGTCAAGTAATTCTAGTTGAGCAATTCTAGTCTAGCCATTCAGGTCGAATGTTTTTATCTCCTCCAGATTCTTGTTCTTCTTAGTCTCTTCTCCTTGTAGGGATCTCTAATATTCTTCCTTCAGTGCTCCTAGATATTTTCATGGAGACGTTTCCTATCCCTTCAAGTGCATGTGAGCGAACACGTCCCGATGCTCCTTTGCCGTGACCCTCATTGTCGGTGCTCAAACGTCTTGTGTCGGATCCAAGATCTTATCATTTGTAGCATCGTTCACTAAGTTTGGAGTTTTCTAGTCAAGTTATAGTTGGATTTTGGGTCATCCTTTCTTTAGGAAAGAAAAGTTCTAGGTGCTAATATTAAGTTATTAGGAGATTTCAATCCGTTTCCATCCATTTAACAAGAGAACGTCGTTCTAGATTCATATAAGACGTAATATCTATATATTTATATTTATATTTCTATATATATATATATCCATTTAAATATAATTTTTCATTATCAATGTATTTATATCTATATTCTATTTATATATATTTTGAGTTATATATTATTTCCATTTATATATATTTACTTATTTCTACCTTCGCTTTGACTATTGGGTTATGAAGATTATCCAATCCAATCAACGTAAAGGTATCTCTGCTTCTTCTTTTTTTCTATTTGGAACATCAGGTGTGTTTTTTAGATTAATAAATTTTGGTGGTTGCTTCCAACATGTTTTATTTTGTCAAAATCAGACTCCATATGGCCGACTCAATGAAGTACCTTGTCAACCACTGTTGTCGTTGTCTTTTACGTTTCATCTTATATGATTCCAATACCATTTTCGAGAGACTCAATTCTTTCCTTCTTCGAAGACATCTTAATACCACATTACCATAACTCAAATAAAATTTGTGATGTCAATTGATATCCCGAAGGTATTATACCAAGTTCACTTAGAAACTTTCTCATTTTAGACCACTTCCTTAGTTTCCTTACAAGCAACTATATATTCAACTAAAATCATCGAATCATCTACATTATCTTGCTTCAAACTATTCCAATTCATTCCTCAAACACTTAAGCAAAAAATACAATCTGCCATGGATTTGTTACCATCTTATCGAGTAAAACATATACATGTGGACCCTTTTAACTTCAAGTTAGAGTCTTCGTACATGAGGAATTGTCTTTACTCTATCTCAAGAACTTAGCAATGGTCTTTACCAATTTTCAATTTTCCTCGTTGTAATCTGCATAAATTCGACTTGCTAAATTTAGTGTGAAGAAGGCTACATCAAGTCCTGTATCATGGAATACATAGGACAATCCTCCGATGATAGATTAATTCTAATGCCTATCATTAGATAGAACCTCTTGGAATTTTCCATGTTATTTCTCTTCATAATGATAACTATGTACATGGACCAAAAGAGTCCAAGCAGCATCATTCCTCTATCTCTATAGATCTTTATTCAATGAATATTGGTCGTTCTCTCAACTCTTTGATGTGGTTAATCTCAAATAACAATTACCTAGACTGATGCTTCCGCAAGAATATGGATCTTATAGTACCAGGGTCGAACACGAGGAATCGATGCAACTCTAAAGCTAGTAACTAATGAATAGAACTTGTAAAATCAATAAGTTGTTGGAATACGAATAAAGATAAACTAACTAACTAACAATCGGATTAAACTCAATGAAACAAACACCACTTCGAGAGATGCACGATGATGCAATGAAGTTCTAACAAGGTCATAGTCTTAGATACTATCACGAGTTCAGGGAATTCAACCTCTAATATAGGAACTGACTGGCGTAGACTTGTCCACTACCTAGCGTGCGTACTACCAATCTCCCGATTGTGTAATCTCACCCACTAGACGCATTAAGACTGCTATTCTAATCCCTAGATTCAATCAATCAACCTGGTATAGATTCAAAACCGATTAAATCCTAAATCATGGCTAAGTTCCAAAGTCTAATGCCCTGGTGTAGATTCATTAAACTTCTATAGTCATTCATTCGAGTGACGTACGAAAGCATTAAAAACAACCAATCAATCTGAAAACGATCAAATACCAAAATCATTCATTCAAGTGGTGTACAAGATTGAAAGCATTAAGAACCACCAAGCATTAAGAACAAGACTTCGTACATATCGGCAAAACTCTCTAACCTATGGCTATGGACCTACTCGGACATGAACTTAGAAAACGAAACACAAAAGATAAGTATATTCAATATGGATAACGAATGAGATCCCTCCCTATTCTATTACCGACGTCTTCAACAGCTCTTCCACGCTCCGGCTTCGTCGCCCCGTCCTTGCCCTTGTACGTGTCTGCTTTTTCTCTATTCTCTCTTTCTACGTGTGCTCTGTTTTTTTTCTCTACTTTCTGAACGAATTAGGCTGCTGAAGCTCTCTGCTTTTTTGCCTCTTTCTCCTCTTTTCTTTCCTCTATTCTTTCCTCTTCGGCTGTCCTCTCACTTTCCTCTTCAGCGGTTGATATTTTATCTTTCTTACAGCAACTGTCGTTTTCCTTTTCCGAGCTTTTCCATCTCTTGTTTTTTCATTCTTCTGTAATTGTCAATGTTTCCTCTTTATTTCCCAGCTATGTAGCTCCCCTTCCTCTTCTCTAATCATATTTCCTTTTGATTTAAGCAGCCAGCACATTCTTTTTCTTATTTTGCGAAGTTTCCTTTTCTGGTTTATGCAAGTGACGAACACGACCCGAGCGAGCTGATGAGTCCCCCACACGGGATGGCTTGGAGAGGAGAGCCCGTGCAGGCTAGTGAGGAGCCCGACTCGGGCTGAAGCTGCTGGTGCAAGGAGTTATGGTCTTGCCCCGTGCGGGCTAAGGTAGGCACCCCGCACGAGCTGTTTGGGAAAGATGATCTGCTCGGGCTTGACTTGAGCTCGAGGCGTGCTGAGATTGCTGGTCCATGCATCCCGCACGAGCTAAGTGTCCACCCCGCGTGGATTCCCTCTCCATTCACTGCAAAACACGAGGAAACGTTAAAAGAGGACTAAATGATGTTTTAATGCTTGGTAAAGTTCAAATGAATGATGAAACTAACTATAAAAAGAGACTAAATACTATAACAAAATAGACATTATCATTATTTCTCTTCATAATGATAACTATGTACATTGACCAAAATAGTCCAAGCAGCATCATTCCTCTATCTCTATAGATCTTTATTCAATGAATATTGGTTGTTCTCTCAAGTCTTTGATGGAGAACTATTTGGATAACCAATACTAGTCTTTTGCAATGGCGATACATTACTTTCAATTAGTGTATGTCATTCACATAGAACACAAGAAAATAATAATGCTCCCACTACCCTTCTTCATACACAAATTTCTTCTTCGCATCTAACAAAGTTGAAGTTAAAGTGAATGTTCCAACACCAAAAAGGTTATTTTACTTCATAAATGGATTTTTCTATCTTACATACCATGTCACTCATAGACGACAATGCAGAATCACATTTTGGTTCACATAGACCTCTTTCCAGAGCTCTCCGCTTCAAATCAATTTTTCATATCTTTTAAACATGGTATACAACTATAACATGTAGGATTCCAATAAATTTAAGCATTGTCACATAGGAGACTTTTTTTCTCATAGTTAGTCCCTTCATGGTGATTATATCCCTTGGCAACTAGACACGTTTTATAGATTTCTGCCTGGTCACCCACTCCAATATTTTTCTTGTAAATAAATCTAACTAATTGGTCAGGATTTCTTTGAATATTTTACCAAAGTCCAAACTTTGTTAACTTACATTGATTTCCATCTCGTATTCCATGACTTTCCACCATTTTTCAGAGCTTGAACTTTGCATTGCTTCCTTAATTCATAGGATCATCATCAACAAGATTACTCTCATTCTTTTCCACCATAAGATTTAACTTATCATGTGCATTCCGAGAACGTACAGACCTTTTTAGAGGAACTTGAAGAGAAGGTTCTTCTCTAATTGGATTTTGTTCTTGATCTTGTTCTTGAATTAGCTTTTGTACATGTCAGGTAATTTGTCCTTGATTTTCAACTATTGAAGTAAAAACCCTCTTGTTAAATTTAAAATGTCCAATAAAGGTTTCTCATTTTGCATGCTCCTAATCTTGTGTTCGTTCAATAGGTTCTTGAATCTCACTAAGAATTATTTCTTCACCATGATTTCTTTCAGCCAGAAATTCCCTTACTTAAAAGACTACATTGTTTGCTACAAACTCTTAATGTTATGAAAGGTGATAGAGATATGATACGAGCATGGACAACATCGAGGAATCCGAGCATGACACGTGCTAAGGCTAGGAAGCTCAAGAAATCCATAGGAGGACTACTTGTAGTCGTGCGGATTCATGACGAGTGCTTGACTCCATAAGAAAAATTTAACATTCGAGTCGTACTTCACGCTGAAGATCATTTTAAAACGATCAACAATTAGGGCAAGTGTTTCGTGTGTAATCTTTTCCCACCGTTGGCTTTATCCCACGTGGTCTTCCTAATTGTTGCTCTGAGGCTTCATACGCCTATTGTATCAAAACACATTATCGTTACATTTCTTTTTATTTTAAATTTTTTCATTTAATCAACAAGTCTTGTATGGCTTGCATGCATTAGAACATTAATTATGGCACTGAAGTCTTGCATGGTTTCTTCTCTTTTTATGTGGCCGGCCGCTCCCCCTGCCCCCCTCCCCCCCCATTGTAAGAATCATCTTCCATTTTGAATTTCAAACTTTTCTCTTCGAGAAATCTCTTGTTGGTGTGTAATATCCAACAAACTCAGTTCGATCTTTTTTGTGTATTATATCCAACGAAGTCGATCTTCGGTATATCGAGAGTCTTCCGCAACTCTCGTGCGACCCATCATTCCACACGCCTTGTATAGAGAAGTCTCTCGGCTCAGCCGCAGGAAGGATTATCCCTTGAAAACCTGCGTTCTAGAGTGTCGATTCAGCGAGGAACTCATCAAGTGGTATCAGAGCTCGCTCTAGAAAAAGGTTTGTTCATCTTCTCGGCTGATTTGTTGTTCATTGGCCGATAGTTAGTTCTTTGAGATATGAGTATTGGTTGCTTGTTTATTGCGTGTATTGTTCGTCGTTTGTTCGTTTGTGCTATGTGTATTGGCTGCTCGTTGTGCTACGTGTACTGCTTGTTGGCTGCTCATTTTTATTGTGTGTGTAGTCTGTCCGTTTTTGGTGTTATGTGTGTGTCCGTCATCTACAATGGAAGAAAGCGGAGAAGAATCCAGCCAAGTGAACAAGTTGTTGATCGAAGCTCTTATGGCTCGGTTGGAGCAAACTCTCAATAATAAAATGGAGGAGTTTAGGCAGGAGATTAAGCAAGAAATTCAGGGCGGACAAAGAGTAAATCCTACTCTTAATCCATGAGAAAAAAATTCAGCAAGAAGAAGAGAGTGATTACTACGAACATAGCAGTTTATCTTCTTCTCGTAATAGCCAAAGATGATGCTGAGGGGTGCAAGAAAATAGGGACAATTTGAGAAATGACCTTGCCAGTTTAAGCTCAAGATCCGTTCGTTTCATGGCAAGGCTGATCAGAATGCGTATTTGGAATGGGAGAAGAAAATCGGCTCGTCTTTAGTTGTCAGCACTACGCCGAGATCAAGAAGGTTAGAGTTGTTGCAACGGAGTTCTACGATTATGCTTTGAGTTGGTGGGATTCGTTAGTCACTTTTAGGCAATGTAATGGAGAGGAACCTATGGAAACGTGGCTGGAAATGAAAGCCATAATGCGTAAACGGTTGTTCTGAATCATTATCACCAAGAGCTGCATAGGAAGTTTAGAAAACTCAATCAAGGGAATCGAACTGTAGAAGAGTACTATCAAGAAATTAAGTTGTTGATGTTGAGGGCTAACATTTCGGAGGATAAGGAAGCTCTCATATCTCGATTCTTTGGAGGATTAAATCTGGAAATTCAGGATAGTTTGGAGATGCATCATTACGTTGAAATAGAAGAGATGCTAGATAAAGCGATTTTAATCTAGCAACAACTCAAACGGAAAAGAAACGCTCGTTCTAACTTTGGGACTGGAAGATTCAACTTTCAACGGGATGAAAAGCCGAGTACATTTGAAGCACATTACCGTTACATTTCTTTTTATTTTAAGTTTCTTTTCATTTAATCAACAAGTCTTGCATGGCTTGCATGCATTAGAACATGAATTTTGGCATTGAAGTCTTGCTTGGCTTCTTTCCATTTTGAATTTCAAACTTTTCTCTTTGAGAAATCTCTTGTTGGTGTGTAATATCGAGAGTCTTCCGTAACTCTCGTACGACCTATCATTCCACACGCCTTGTGTAGAGGAGTCTCTCAGCTCAGCTACAACAAGAATTATCCCTTGAAAACTTACGTTCTAGAGTGTCGATTCAGCAAGGAATGCATCAAGATACTTTCTTTGTTTTATGATCCCTTATGAAACGTCACTAAGCAAACCTAGCATCAAGCCTATCTCGTTGCAGTCTCTTAATAAAACCAGGACAACTCATACTCTTATGTGTTTTAGATTCGGTTACATCCTTTCCATACACCATATGTAGTTTTCGATATTTTCTTAATGGGAAATCATATATATATAAAAAGGAGGATTTTCCTCCCCTCTCCTGCTGCCACGTCAGTCGGGAGGAAAAATCCCTCTATGGCCATGGATCAGTACTTTGAAGAAACTGGTTTGCCTTGCAACTTCGACAGGAATGCTGCATTCTCTGCCAAAAATAAGGAATCGGAAGAATGATGTTTGGTCTTTGATCTATAAGACGAAGAAAACAAGAACGGAAGTTACAATGCAGCAGCAAATCAATGAAAATGCGTCAAGGTATAAACTTTGCCCCTAGCTCGGATTCTGATGCTTGAATCTTCCTTTAGGGTACTTGTAGTTCACGTTTTTATGAGATTTTGATGTCGAATGGTTTGGTATTGTAGTGTCCATGCTTATGCTTATGTAGTGTTCAAATCAGAGCAGTCTGCTGAAGCTTCTTCTGCCCATAACATGTTGCTGGTACAATTTTCCTCCTGTATGCCATGATTAAGCTCATAAGGAAGTATCAAAGAAAGCAGCGAAAGCGGTAAAGGCCAATAGTTGCTGCTCTAAAGGCTAGAGCAACAGGCTCGCAAGATAGCGATGTTAAACGTGTAGTTAAAATCCCCTCATCCCGTGTTTAGACCAAAAAATAGGAATACATCAGTTCAATCTTTGTTCATTGTATCTCATTATTTTAGTCGGTGTGCACTCTCTCTGCATATTCATTGTCTCTCTGCCTTCCTCATTCCTCTGTATGCACTCTTTCTTCCTCCCTCATTCGGCGTCTTCGATCTCTCTTCCTCCCTCATCGCCGACGATTTTGTGCTAATTCGATACCCTACCAAGATTTTGACTCAATCACCCTCTTCCAAGCCCTTCGCCCCAAAATCTCTCTTCATGATGGTATGTCGGACGATGAAGATGAACAAGTAGAGAATGATGCTAATAAGTTCGATGGAAGTTTAGATGGATTAGGGTTTGGTCTTTTGATTCCCATGGAGAGCGAGAGATCCTTGATGGAAGATTAATTGATTTTCATTTGATCATATGAATGATGTTCGGTTTTTGATCTATTAGACAAAGAAAACGAGAAAGGAAGCTATAATGCAGAAGCAAATCAATGAAAATGCGTCAAGGTATAAACTTTGACCCTAGCTCGGATTCTGATGCTTGAAACTTCCTTTTAGGTTACTTTTAGTCCGCATTTTTATGCAATTATGATGTCGAATGGTTTGGTATTGCGGTGTCCATGCTTATGCTTATGTAGTGTTCAATCAGAGCAGTCTGTTGAAGCTTCTTTTGCCCATAACATGTCACTGGTACAATTTTCCTCCCGTATGCCATGATTGAGCTCATAAGGAAGTATTAATGAAAGCAACGAAAGCAGAAAAGGCCATCAGTTGCTGCTTGAAAGGCTAGAGCACCAGACTCGCAAGAAAGCAGTGTTAGACGTGTTGGTAAAATCCATTCATCCCGTGTTTAGACTAAAAAAATAAGAATACATCAGTTCAATCTTTGTTCATTGTATCTCATTATTTTAGTCTGTGTGCACTCTCTCTACAGATTCATTGTCTCTCTGCCTCCCTCATCCCGCCGTATGCACTCTTTATTCCTCCCTCATTCGGCGTCTTTGATCTCTTCCTCCCTCATCGCCGACGATTTTGTGCTAATTCGATATCCTACCTAGATTCTGACTCAATCTCCCCCTCCAAGCCCTTCTACCCAGAATCTCTCTTCGCGATGGTATGTCGGACGATGAAGATGAACAAGTGGAGAACGATGCTAATAAGTTTGATGTAAGTTTAGATGGTTTAGGGTTTGGTCTTTTGATTCCCACGGTGAGCGAGATATCCTTGATGGAAGCTTGACAGGTGACATTTACTCTCACTTCGTTACAGAATTTGATTCCTTTGAAATGCTGAATGATCCAAAACTTGCATAGACAGATTTTGGGGCTTAAGCTCAGTCACGATGCCACGACTGGTTGGCGAGCGATAGAGAGCAGGGGCGAGATACTGATGGCAGCGACAACCCTAAGAGGGCGGTAATGTATTTCATATTTATTGAATTAACCTAAGGTAAATGTGAGAAATTCTTCGGTGATTGTCGGATATTGCCAACAAGTTGTTTCGTCATTAGGTTAATTCAATCGATTTTGTTTTGCGTTGCAGTAGTAGGGTTCCCGCTGATGAGGTGAACCGGTCGAAGGGTCCTCAAAGTCCTGTTGGCTCTTACGAATATCAAGCAGTGAAGGTGGATGGCAGATCAAGCATTCTTCAACTTCAGTTACCGCAGACACCTGATCAAATAGTTTCACGGAATGTGATACAAATTGTAATGCACATCGAGATGACATTTTCGCCAGAGTCTCGGACAAATGGAAAAGGATCTCAAATACAAAAGTCCTAAGGACTATTGGAAAGCTGATTAGTGGTTAAAGAGGTATGAGGAACACTTTGTGGTTAACCTATATTGCCTTTGATCTCTTTAATGCCTTTGTAAATTACATCTAAACAGTTCAATCCTAGTATTTTCATTGCCTTTGAAAATTACCTTTATGAATAATAACAGATGCAAATGGAGGGAACTCGAAATCCTGCATCGGTAGTGCCGGCAAAGGCAGTAATGGAGGGAAGCGGAGAAGAAAATTGACGTCTTCAAGCGGGTACCACAGCCCCTACATTTCCTGAAATTTTGATATCGTGATTTAAATGCTTGCTTATGTGTTACTGGATGTTGTGAATTATGATGCTTATGGAACCATCATGACCATTTCTAAGGACAAGGTGAATCCCTCTCCCCTTTCTGATTCATGGAAACTCAAAGCGATATTTTTCATTGGAGTTGTCCTTGGCATTTACCTCGCAGTGATGCCCGTAGTTTTCTTATGGCTTGCAGATGGCACTGAATTCTTCTTTGTGAATCTCAATCTTACTTGAAGACTCATTACACCCATAAAGCATCTTAATCACTGTTCCTTTCTTCGAAAACTGCAGGAACATTTTGGGGTGAGATCAATCATCAAGAACGAAAACGAGTAAACGGCTGCTATATACCTTCAAGTTGGTATTGACAGTCACCAGGTTCCGTAGCTGGTCCTATATCGAACGTCCTGGCCTTCTGTTAGTCGTCGTCTTCATCATCGCCCAACTGGTGAGTTAAAGCGTAAAACTGAAGATTCCATCAAAATTTTCCTTTCATTGACATTGAATTTCTTTTACGCAAGATTGCAACGATCATTGTTGTTTAAGCAAACTGGGTCTTTGCAAGAATCAAAGGCATTGGATGGGGATGGGCTGGCATCATCTGGATTTACAGTATACTGTTCTACATCCCGCTCGACGTCCTTAAGTTCATCATTCTATTTTCACTTCGTGGCAGAGCCTGGGACAACGTCATCGAGAACAAGGTATACCAACAAAATACCAATGATTATATTTGCATTTTGCTAACAATGATCTCTTAATTCAAACAACGTTCACTCTAAAGAACGACTATGGAAAGGGAGAAAGGGAAGCACGATGGGCTCACACTCAACTAACCCTTCAAGGTATGGAGACAACTAAAACATCCGAAACCATTTTTAACGAAAAGAGAGAATAAAGAGAATTGTCTTGACTTGCTGACCAAGCCAAGAGACGTGCTGAAGTCGCAAGGCAATTCCAATATCAACTCAGAAATCCATGTTATTCTTTCGTTGAATACGTTTATAAATTTTTCCCTCTTCTGTGTTAGGTTACGGGAGCTTCATACATTGAAGGGTCACATTGAATCAGTGGTGAAGAACAAGGGAATTGACATAGACACAATCCAACAACACTACACCATATAATTCAAAACATGTTTCTCTTCAGCCAGATTACTGAATAAAACCTACCTGAATACGAAGGCTGCTGCAGAAGAATCAAGTTGCTCCATGCGGCTACTACATTCTATGTTGAGAATTTTTTTTTCTTTTTTGAGTAATAAGATTCAACCATTGTTTAGAAAGTAGAAGTATACATGATAAGCACTGCAGACAGAACCATTCCAATGGAGTTCTTCTGCAGATTTTGATTCCTTAAAAGTTGTAATAATTCTGAAAAAAAATATCAGTTGTTCCTCTGCAACATATGCATTCACTATGTTGCTTATATGAATAATCTTCTTTTATCAATTTTTTGAACAGATACATCATTTAAAATGATGTAGTGGTGGGAGATGGTTAGAAAAGAATAGATTCCTACTAGAGCTTTCCATGGAAAGATCTTCAAAGTTTATGCATTATGCATAAAAATGACTTGCCAACTAATAGGTAATGTACAGATACGGTTGAGTCATTGGCTTCTTATTTTCAGTTATTTTCAGATGCTGACTTGAATCAATGGTAAAACCTAAAACCGAGTTAATTCAATCGATTTTGTTTTGCGTTGTAGTAGTGGAGTTTCTACTGATGAGGTTAACCGGCTTAAGGTTCCTCAAGGTCCTGTTGGCTCTTACGAAAATCGAGTAGTGAAGGTGGATGGTAGGACAAGGCATTTCTTGACTTCTTTAGTTACCACAGACACCTGATCAAAGAGTTTCACAGAATGTATACAAATTGTAATGCACAACGAGCTGACATTTTTGCCAAAGTCTCGCACAAATGAAAAAGTATCTCAAATACGAAAGTCCCTAAGGACTATTGGAAAGCTGATTAGTGGTTCAGAGAAGAGGTATGAGGAACACTGTTTTAAAAAAGTTAGATATTTTTCACAGGATGTTTAAGTTACATTAGTTTATAATTTCACTCTTCAATCTTGTGATACCACAGAAGAGAGAATAGTGGAGTGGATTCACGATCGCACATAAGAGTTGGAAATAATTCCATTGATGCGAAGACATTGAGGTAGCAGTCACTTACAGCCGTAATGCCATCACAAAGATCTTCTCTCGAAGGAAAATCGATCCAGAACGGTAAGCATGTGCATAAGTTCATGAGCCTTACTTTTAGTCAGAACTAACACCTCCTCTCTTTTGCTTTATTAGGTTTAAATGCTGCAAGAAATGCCAAAACACCTCCTCCCATGCATCCATTTTCCAAATTAGCAAAGAGATGGGTCTAGATTAACTAAGAAAAACATGTTTTCCTTGAGATACTTTTCCATCAAAGCCACTTGAATTCTGATTCAATCAGATGACTTTGTTCATTCAAGTAAGTAAGATCTCTTTAAATTAGATGGATATGTTTACCATGGATATACAACATTCAAGTATTTTGGTTACTAAAAGCGTCATATTTCCAATCTCTTCATATCCATTTCTTACGGATTTGTAGATTTTCCTTCTTATTGTAGGAAGGCTAGAGAGTATATCAGCATCCAAGCTTGAGACTTTTGGATAACTCATTACTTCACCATTTTATTAACATTTTTACAAAGAATTTTTTATTTTTTCCGTATTTTGTGCAGATTATACATCATCAACTTGCAGGAACCAGTTCAGGTCAGCTCCAAGACATTGCATAAGCATCAAGAAACACCTTCTTGAATCCTCGGATTTCTAAATTCACTTGTCGGTTGTCTAGGTATACCATTTTCGTGAATTGTCATCCTTTCTTAGTGATGATGTTAGGATCTTGAAGAATTGGATCATATGGATCATATCTCTGGTACAATGAGCTTTCTCTAGGAAGAACCTTATAACCAATGTACTCTAGACCGAGCTTCTTTGCAGGATCTCCATAATATGTCTGTGCTGCCCAATCTGCTCCCAATGGGATTAACTGAACAAACACACTTGCAGGTCTCATGAACAGAAAATGGGTCATGGCAGCTCCATGAACTCTGACCAAGACATTGCTTGAGTTAAGCACCTTATAAATCTTTGCCAATTCCGTCGACTTATCAGGCCTTAATACTTCAACTTGAAACTAATTTGCTTAGCCATTTTTACCAACATATCCTCATTTGTTGTCCCCCGAGAACCATTCCTTGAAAATATCGCCATCTTTGGCCTCTGCAAGCTTCCTTTTGCAATCTTTCTTCTCTTTGCTGCTTTTGGACTAAAACGAAGCTCCTTCTGACTGACCAAACTGTTGATTCAAGGTATGTAAGCTTGATCTAGAGGTTTTCGAAAATCTAAGATGTTTTTGTGATCTTTCATTACAGAGGGATCTACTGTCAGCTCATCATGGATTCTAAGTCCAATGATGGCTTCCTTAAAGCAGTGAGTTCTCTTATCCCTACCGAAATCAACAAGTAGATCATCAGTAAGCTGAGAAAGAACATCTCCATACTTCATCTCCCACCACTTTTAACAAAATTCTCTCTTTCAGATTTGTGTGATGTTCATAGTGAAGATTTGTTATGTTGTTTGGCAGGAGGAAGAAAAGGCGAGGTTGGTACATGAGATAGGCTTGTAGTTGACACAGCTAAACAATTTGTTCATCAACCAGAGAAAGAGGAATTGGCACATCAATCCTTCTTCTTCCACTGTCTTGAAGAACAAATGCAAAAGGTATTTCATGCGCCACATGCACAATCATGATCGCACGTATTTTCTTTGTATCGAAACACAATGAATGATAGTTGTACGTATTTTCTTTGTCTCGAAACACAATGAATGATATTTGTACGTATTTTCTGTCTCAAATCTAATGACATTATTCAAGTTAATGAATTATATACAAAATGTAAGATAAATATAGTGTAATTATCATAATTCGCGCGTAGCGCGAGTATCATCTAATGTTTTTCAGAAAATAGGTAGTTGATTCTAAAAGTAAATTTCCACATGTAATTGGAAAATCAATAAACCCCATCATGGATTTCACCATATCCAATATTGTTTGATTCCTTCTTTGAAACATTGTTATCCTATGGTGTTCTTGGAGAGGTCTATTATGTAAAAATCTCATTTTGTCATAGATGATCAAGATAATCATGACTTTGATATTCTCATTTAAGATCATACCTCAATATTTTAATGCTCTTTCTCATTTGTTTCTCAATTTCACTGAAAACTCCTAAATATTTAAAAAAGATTTAGATTTGTGTGACAAACACATAAATTTGACCTATCATAAGTGAAAGTGATTAAATAAAAATATCCTTATTCATAAGTCCACAAACATTTGTATATATGAATCCTAAAAGATCAGTCGTTCTTTCTCTCATTCCAGTAAGTAGAGATTTGGTCATATTGGCCAAGATAGTATTTTTTATGCATAGAGTTAATTTTTCCCACCAATATAACCAAATTTACTCTACCAAATGAAAATTCGATTGATTTGATCATTTCTTTACTCTTTTGACTTGAAATATACATAGTAATCATATTAATATTAATATCATGTGACACATAATTACCATATTGCAAATAATCGTTCACAAATAATGCATCGCCATAAAAAATAGAACATACTATTATTATTAAAGATTTTACGACAACCATATCTATCTAATAGAATAGAAATTATGTTTAAAATAAAGTTTGGAACATGTTAACAATCTTCTAGCAACAAAATCTTTCATGTACATAGAGAAATCGTTCCTCCCACTAATGTCGCAATGCTTGCATTATTTTCTACATGTAGATCGAATTCTCTTCTCTTTAGGCTCATGCTAATTTTTACCCCTATAATATATTGTAGAAGTTAAAACTATTATAGGTATCCAATATCTACATAGAAGAACCAATAGTTACTAAAAATCATGAAAATATTTTTCATAAAGCACTTACTTTGTTTCTTTTCTTTGAGAGTTCCATGATAATCATTGCAATTTCACTACCACTGTATATTATTCTTGCAGAAGAACCATTTTGCATCAGATTAGTCAACTTTTCAATCTTTGGCATTGACTTTAGTCACACCACCCGTAGCCATGTTGAGCTTCTTGTTGGGATTTTCCACTAAAAAAACGAACGGATCAACAGATTACAACGGAAATTGAAAAACTATCAATGACCAGAAGTCCGATGCAATTCGTTAGTATTGCCAACGGATGATCAACGAATACTATCTCTTGCAAATTTGCTTATGCATCTGTTGGAAGACCGTTAAAAATCGAAATTTTAATCCAACAAATGCACGTTGGAAAGTTTAGAATTTTGAGATTTTCGTTGGAATAATCCAACTTTTTATTTCAACGGACATTTGTTGGTATTTCCAACGGGCATCCGTTGAAATATTCACTATTTATACATCAAACTCAAATTGTTTACCATTAGACCATCAACTCAAAATATATCTTCAAACCATGTCGTCTTCTTCAAACAGAGGTATATACAGAGCAAGAGAGTGGATGTGTAGAAAAAAGATCACATAACTAAGGAAGTTACTTGAGAATTCTTGCACGAATTGGAGTAGTTCATGAGTTTTGTGTCGATGCAATCTTTGTGTTAATAACGCGAGACAATGTTATGTCCCTACAAAATATGCAAAAATATGAAGTATCGAAGTCGAGAAATTGTTTGCAAACACCTTTACAAGGTGAGTTTAATAGAGAATTATGAAATTTGGTTATTTCACACTAAAAATTATGGCGTTAGAGATAGTGTGCAAGGAACACAAGCAATGGAAAGAAATGAAGAGGTTCATTGTGAAACGTCGACGACCAATCCATATATGCAAATGGTGTTAGATGTTTTTCTTAGAGTTGTTGAGCAAACGCATGAAGAGACAATGAGGCACGCCGATTTTTCAACCTATTGGATGCGGCGAAACAACCTATATATGAAGGTTGTCATGAAGGTCAGTTTCATATATCATTGTCATCAAGATCAATGAGTATAAAAACATACTACAATGTAGCTGAAATTGCATGGATTCATTTTGCAAAACCATGCGTGAATATTTATCGGGAAATAATCAGCTCCTGAGACATATTATGAAACACAATAATGTTTTAAAACATTTGGGAATACCACATGAGAAAATTGATGTTTCTAGAAATATTTGCAAGTTGTTTTAGGAAGAAGATAAAGATATATCGGAATGTAAATTTTGCGGTGGTTAATCTCAAGTAATAATTTACCTAGACTAACGCTTCCGCGAGAATACGGATCGTATAGTACCAGGGTCGAACACAAGGAACTGATGCAACTCTAAAGCTAGTAAACTAATGAATAAGACGTGTGAAATCGATGAATGATGGGAATGCGAACGAAACTAAACTAAACTAATTAACGGGATAAACTCAATGAATTAAACACCACAGGTTTCGAGAGATGCACGATGATGCAACGAAGTTCTAACAAGATCATGGTTATAGATATTGTTACATATTCGGGGAATTCAAGCTCTTTTCTAGGGAATGACTCTCTGCATTAAGATCGCTATCCTAATTCCTAAGTTCAATCAACCGACCGTCCAAGGTTCTAAATCAATTGAGACTTCATATCATGGCTACGTTCCAAAATCTAACTCATATCCCAATGCAATTAGATTTTTATAAACATTCATTCAAGTGGCCAACAAGAACAAAAACATTACGAACAACCAATCAATCCGAAACGAACAAATATTATAACCAAGCATTAAGAACAAAACTTCATTACATATCGGCAAAGCTCTCTAACCTATGGCTATGGACCTACTCGGACATGAACTCAGCAAAAGAAACACAAAATATAACTATATTCAACATGGATAAAGAATGAGATCCCTCCCTATTCAATATCGACGTCTTTAATAGCTCCTCCACGCTCCAGTTTCCTCGCTCCGTCCTTCGCCCTTGTGTGTGCGTTATGCCTACATGTGCTCTGTTTTCTCTCTTCTTTTCTCTGTTTTCTCTCTTGATTCGCCCTTCCAGCTCTCCTCTTTAGTTCCTTGCAGCAGCCACCTCCCTTTGTTGCCTTTTCTTGAGTTTTCCAAATCTTGATTAAGTTGGCCACGTTTCCATTACTTTCTCCAGCGAAATATGACTTATTCCTCTTCTCTAAAGGCGTTTTCCTTATTGTATAAGTCCCCCACGAACTCCCACTTGTTTTAAGTCAAATTAACTTATTTGGAGTTGCAGGTGATGGACGCGACCCGCTCGGGCAAGGTAAGTGACCCGCTCGGGTACAGCGCAGACGATCGCGCAAGAACGCGATGAAAAAGGGCAGCCCGCTCGGGCTGAGGTGGTGCCCACTCGGGCTGAGCTGCTGCCCGCTCGGGCTGAGACCCCGAGCGTGGGTTTTCTTGCCCGACTCGTGCACAATTTTTTGGACAAAATCGCCGTAACATTTGCCCGCTCGGGCTAGAGAAGTACCCGCGCGGGTAGTGGCTTTTCCTTGCCGATTCTCGTCCCGCTTGTCCCGTGATGATCCTTGATGTTTCTACTTTGTTTTGGCACGTCCTTTAGCTCCAAAATGACTGAAACGGGATGATCATGATGCTTAATGCTTGATAAAATCAAATGAATGATGAAACTAACTATGAAAATAGATGAAAATACTAGAACAAAATAGACGTTACCAAACTCCCCAGACTTGAACCTTTGCTCGTCCTCGAGCAAGACTAGAAAGAAGTAGGAGAGGAGTTAGACAACAACCGGAAACTAGCACAATCAACTCAAAAAGTCAGCCACCCTACACAACAACGCGTCACACAAATATAGATCCAAGCGCACCGAATTTAGACCCCTATCTACCGAAAGCCACTAACCGTGCAATCCTACGCATGTCCTGAGTTCATTTCACTAACCCCTAGACAACATTCAAGCAATCTCCATACCTATTCTAATGCACAAACAGTTCGATACCATTCTTAAGACAATTATTTTTCTTCTTTTTCGGTTCTCTTTTTCTTCTTTTTTTTTCGATTTCCACACATTCCCACTCAGTTTCTAGGACGTCGGAGTTGAAGAGGACACCCTTCTACTTAGACCCAGGTTGCCAATTGGCACACTCATAAGGTCTCGTAACCTTAGCAGAGTGAAGAGGTTGCGTTTTT
>CM071869.1:19801089-19814667 GCA_036759665.1 Gynandropsis gynandra | reverse complement strand
CTTGAAGCCATCCTTGATGGACTGCCGGAGGAGTACAAAACTGTGGCTGACGTGATCAATGCAAAAGACACCGCAATCTCCATCGAAGAGCTGCACAAAAAACTCATCAATCATGAGGCGAAACTTGGGAACTCCCTCCGCCAGCCATTGCCCTACCCGTCACGGCTCATCTTGCCGCTGCCAGACCTAAACCACGAAGCCGGAATCCTCACTGGAGTCGCAACAATAACAGGAGCTCCACGGGAGGTTACCGAGGCCGATGTCAAGCTTGCGGAACTCAAGAACACAGCGCGAAGTTCTGCAACCAATTTCGCCTCATATCCATGAGCTCATCCTCGGATCCGATCCAAAACCGATGGACACCCCCTCAAAGTTCGTGGCCGCCCGCTGCTCACGTTGCTACATATCCCACCTTTGACACTTCGAGTTGGCTTCTTGATAGTGGTGTCTCGCATCACATTACATCCGACTTGCAGAACCTATCACTTCACAGTCCATATCAAGGAGGCGAGGAAGTCACCATAGCCGATGGCTCCGGACAACCCATCACTCATACGGGTTCCTTTTCGCACTCTTTACCAACTCGTTCACTTACGCTTGATAGTGTGCTTTGTGTTCCCTCCATGCACAAGAACTTGGTCTCGGTTCATCGTTTATGCAAGTCTAATGGTGTTTCCGGTGAATTCTTTCCTCATATGTTTCAGGTGAAGGATCTAATCACGGCCCGGTTCTTCAAGGAAACACTAAAGATGGAGTTTATGTGTGGTCGTCCCCTACTACCAATGCCTCACCCACCGTTGCCTTCTCTAGCCTTAAGCCCATCGTTTCCACTTGGCATTCACGTCTAGGACATCCGTCACTACCCATCCTCAAATACGCCTTGTCCAAGGTTCAAATTCCGCTAGTTCGAGATTCTTTAGTTTCTCCGTGCAATTCTTGTCTTAGTAATAAGAGTCACAAACTCCCGTTTCATGAGTCGTCTATTGTTTCTTCTCGTCCACTTGAATTTATTTTCTCTGATTTACGGACATCTCCTATTATTTCGACGGATGGTTTCAAGTATTATGTTCTCTTTGTTGTCCATTTTACGTGTTACTCTTGGCTTTATCTGCTCAAACAGAAATCACAAGTTCGAGCAACTTTCATTGCTTTTAAATATCTTGTTGAAACCAAGTTTAACACTAAAATCGTCAACCTCTACACCGATAACGGTGGGGAATAAATAGCCCTTGCATCTTTCCTTTCGGACAATGGCATTTCACACTACACAACCCCTCCACACACCCCCGAGCATAATGGGATATCCGAACACCGACATCGTCACATTGTCGAGACCGGATTATCTCTCCTTATGCATGCCTCCTTACCGCTACCCTATTGGTCCTATGCCTTCACGGCCGTAGTTTATCATATAAACCGAATGCCAACTCCTCTCCTCTCCTGTGCCTCACCCTACGAAACCCTCTTCCAAACATCACCAAACCTCCATAAACTTAAAATCTTTGGTTGTTTGTGCTATCCCTGGCTACGTCCTTATGCTTCTCACAAACTAGACCCTAGATCTGCTCCTTGTGTCTTCCTTGGCTACTCCAACACTCAAAGTGCATACCTTTGTCTTGACCTATCCAAACTCCGTGTCTTCGTCTCTCGTCACGTTGTCTTCCATGAATCTGTATTTCCATTCGCTAACCTTTCCAAATACATCACCCATCCTGAAATACCCACCCCCTCCCCATCCTCCAATGGTCCTTCTCTATCACCTATCCAACCACTTACCTTGTCACATGCTCCATCTCCTCCACCGATGCCCCCACGACTAGATTCTTCCCTGATCAATGTTGAGAGTGACACGGACACCAGCCAAGCTGTGGACTCCTCTCCATCCTCCACTCATGTACCGCATTTGGAGGCGGCCCGTTCTCCTACCGTGGGGGAATCAACCACTCAAAACGTCCATCCAATGGTGACCTGCAGCAAGGCCAATGCCATTCGATCTGATCCACCGTTTGCTCATGTGTGTATAGGTTCTCTTGACGAAACCGAACCAGCAACAGCCACACAAGCCCTCCGCAACACCAAATGGAGACAAGCTATGAGTGATGAATTCAATGCTCTTCTTCAAAATGAGACTTGGGAACTTGTACCTCCTCAAACCGCAAGCAATATTGTTGGATGCAAATGGGTTTTCCGTATCAAACAAAAACCAGATGGTTCCATCGATCGCTACAAATCTCGCTTGGTTGCTAAAGGCTTTCATCAATGTCCGGGAGTGGATTTTCACGAGACTTTCAGCCCAGTGGTTAAGCCCGCAACAATCCGTACCGTGCTTAGCCTTGCGGTCTCCAACGGATGGCACATCAATCAGCTTGATGTCAACAATGCCTTCCTCGCAAACTCACCGAAACTGTATACATGGAGCAACCATCTGGATTTATTGACAAGTGGATGGTACATCAATCAGCTTGATGTCAACAATGCCTTCCTCCAAGGCAAACTCACCGAAGATGTATACATGGAGCAACCGCCTGGATTTATTGACAAGGATCACCCCCTTCATATCTGCAAACTCCGGAAAGCTATTTATGGTCTCAAGCAGGCACCTCGTGCATGGTACTCTGAATTACGGAATTTTTTGCTTGGTAGTGGCTTCAAGAATTCTCTTGCGGATGCTTCACCCTTTGTTCTTCACACGCCAACCACCAAGCTTTATGTTCTCATCTATGTCGATGATATGATCATCACGGGTTCTTCCTCCACTCAAATTCAGACCTTCATCAACTTGTTGGCGTCTCGATTCTCAATTAAAGATCTCGGTGCTCTCACCTTCTTTCTGGGAATTGAAGCCACGAGAACACCACAAGGTCTACACTTGTCGCAGCGCAAGTATATCACGGACCTTCTTATTCGAACAAACATGAATGATGTGAAATTTGTCTCTACACCATTGCCATCGACCTCACGGCTCACCATCTCCTCGGGCTCACCTCTTCCTGACTCAACCGAATTCCGACAAGTGATTGGGAGCCTACAGTATCTTTCCCTCACGCGTCCAGACATGAGCTATGCTGTCAACAAGTTGTCTCAGTTCATGCATCAACCCACGGATGAGCATTAGCTATGCGCGAAACGTGTGCTTCGTTATCTTGCTGGCTCTCGTGCACAAGGTATCTTTCTTGCAGCTCAAAACACTTTGTCTCTTCATGCTTTCAGCAATGCGGATTGGGTTGGAGACTCATCTGACTTCAAATCCACGGGAGCGTACATTGTTTATCTTAGCAAGCACCCGATATCGTGGTCCTCCAAGAAACAAAACGGCCACTCACGATCATCCACCGAGGCGGAATATCGGTCAGTTGCCAACACCTCGGCCGAAATTTGTTGGTTAGACAATCTCCTCACGGAACTTGGTGTTACCCTCATGTCGGCTCCGACTATTTACTGTGATAATATTGGAGCTACTTATCTCCGCGCCAATCCGGTTTTTTCACTCCCGTATGAAGCACCTAGCACTTGATTATTTCTTTGTCCGTGGCCAAATTGAAGCTGGTACCCTTCGTGTCTCTCATGTGCACTCCAAAGACCAACTCGCCGACATCCTCACCAAACCTCTAGCGTGGTTACAGTTTCACGAGTTATGTTCCAAGATTGGAATCACCTCGGATGATTCATCTTGCGGGAGCGTATGAAGGATATTATTGTAATAAGGGCATAATTGTAATTTTCTATTCGGTTAACTCTTTAACCTCTTGTACATATAGACGGATTTTACTAACCTCTTTGTTTGAATTAATAATTCGAATTCATTATTCACAAGAAATGCGGTATGTGCGCTATTGTTCATGGTTATATCAGTAAGTGGTATATCAGTAAGAATCTTGTTTAAGCTTGTGAATGCCTTTAAACAGCCTGTGTGTAATCGTGCTTCTTGTTTATTTAGTTTTTCCTTCTTTGCACGCCAAATCTTGACGGAGATGTGACTAGCAATTTCATGGCACATCACAAGACTTCAATGAAGGTACAGTTTCAGAGTTAGTAAAATCCGTCTTTAACTTCGATTAAAGGTCTATCAGTGACCTGGAATATACTTACAAAAATAATCAACAAACACTGTACTTTGCAGCGGAGGAAAAAACTGCTCAAATTAGGGAACAGCGGCTTGACGGTCTTAGGAAAAGACCTGAGTTCGTTTCTAGGGTACTCTGAAAGCAGTCGAACCCTAGCCGACTTCCTATCAGATGTTTTAGATGGCCAAGATATTCCGCGAGACAAATTTGGGATGAGGAAGTGTTGAACCTCTCGAATGCTGGAAGGTAAATGTTTTCCCATTTATTGCCTAATAAAAATCAATGCATTACTAAAGATTCAAACTCTAGCAAGCCCCATGCATGTTATTGATTTAAATGTTCATTTTGAACCCATATCCGCTTATAGTCAGCAAAAAAAGATTTCATTTCAGAAAACATCTGTGTCACTAGATTCCATTTTTCGCGTTCCAAATTTCCATATCTGGAAGAATGATCATCTCCAGTTCCCTTCCGTCAGAGATTGTAGAAATGCATCATCGCAGTGATACCACAAAGCTTCTCTAATGCACAGTTCATGACAAATCTACATTTTCACTCCTGGGGACGACCCTCGGCGATTTGCTTGTGTTCTCGTGTCCAGCTACAGTTTCTTGCTTCTAGGGCTAGAGTTTGATACACGTCCGATGCAGATATCAAAACACTAAATCGATGTCTGAACTAAATTAATTACAATATTGAAGAGCTCTGAGCCACTCCTAGATCAGGCTCAGAAACAAGAAAAGGAAAAACAATGGAGAAGGGCAGGTTTTGTTCAGGAACTGGTTGCTTCAACCATTCTCTAGATTTCAAAACATCCCGGTTCCTCAAATGCTCTCTCTTCCACCAACACTCTGGCGATGCTGAAGCAGTAACTAATCATGTGATCCTTGAGAACCATTTGTGATGTTGTATTTACCAAAGGAGGTTCGTTTGTATTTTATTAAGTAAACATGCGGGGTTTAAACATCTGGTTTACCATTGTAACCAATAGAGACAAACTCTCTTTCAATAAATCAGAATCTGAAAATTTATTTTGTGATAATACCTATTTAAAATTCTCAGTTACTCGAGATCATCTTTTTGTTCTGTACAAAGTATAACAGGAAACTCAAGTGTTTCGAGAGAAGAACAAGATCAAAAAAAGGAAAAAAAAAACAAAGAAATAGTCTTGTGACTCTGATTGGCGTTCTTCGCCAAGGTTCTCAAACCCTTGTAAGAATCCTGTCACTTACTTCTTGCAATAAACGTATTGAATTGGTCATGTCTGAAAGTTTGAGACCAGCAACATTGGACTTACAAATAGACAGAACATTTTGAAGGGTGGCCGGTGGGAGATCCTGAAGTAGTGCTGAAACAGCAAGGTCATGCTTCCTAGTTAACTCATTTAACTCCTCCTCGTGCTTTGCTAACAATTTCTCGAGTTTACTCACTAAGTTCTTGATCTCTATCTCCATACCCGTTCGCATTTCACTGTCTCCATTTCCATCAATCATCTCTTCCTCGCAATCAACTGAAGAATGACAATTTCGATCACCATCCGGATATGACTTTAAGTCATGATGCTTGGTTGGAGATTTTGCTTCTTCGGTTTCGCCCAAAGACCAGTACTTTCTACCAGATGGAAGTGTTTCCATTGAAAACGCACGAGGTGAATTAGTTTCTGCACTCAAGGTACATTTATCGGTCAGGGCAGGAGAGTCATCTTTCTCTCTTCCACAATCATCTGAATTTGCATTTCCACCAGGATTTTCTTCATTGGATTCTCTCGGCGTCCATTCAGGAATATGTGACCGTATTTCTGAATCAATTATCTCAGCGATGGTTGAAACATCTTGATCTGTTAGGTCAAGCTCCTCCACCATCTCAGTAGCAACAGCCGTTGATGTATCCGCCTCAGTATCAAATGGGAAATGAATGTTGCGCAGATGACCTGGGACATATGCAAATTAGTCTGAATTGGCTTTTAAGAAAAGCCACTATATATATACACATAGGAAGAAAGAAAGAGAACCTGTGGAATTGGCTATGCGCAGTTTCAGGAATATAGTGTTAACATCTTTTCTTTGCCCTTGTACGGTCAAGTCTATACTGGACTCAGCTGTAATATTTTTCTCTGCATTTACTCCATTGCTAGCATCTGCAATTTCCCAGCCACAATTAGCATCAAATACTTACAGCCTATGTATGAAGCATGCAAAAAGCTGTAGAATTCCACCTGAATGATGGGTTTTGGAAGGAATAGGATGAGTTAGAATCTCTGTTTCATCATCCGAACGCAGAAAAGGGTCTTCCAGAAGTTGCTTGGCTGTTAGTCGGTCAGTCACTTTCGCGATACACTTTTCTATAAATATTCTAACTTCAGAATCCTCCACTCTTGCAAGTGAAGCTGGTTTTATTCCCTAATATGATTAACAAAAAGTCTGTCTCAAAAAGGAATCTAATTGCTATATAAAACAGACTTCAGCATAGTTGGTGAGGGATGTTAACATACAAAATTTTTTTCCGTCGTAAAAAAGCAATTAGAAAGATAAAACAATACTATAAGAGAATTACAGCGACATAAAAAATGCTCACAACGTCAAAGCAGAGAAATATAAGAAACATGCATGGCTACTTAAAGGAAATAAAATACAAACTTACCGCAGTCACTTTCTTATATATTTGAGCAGCGTTGGCACATTCGGTATATGGGTACTCAAACGTGACCAACTCAAGCAAGCACATACCAAAAGCATAAATGTCAACCAGCTCATCGTACTCCTCTTCGTAAAGTTCGGGTGCCATGAATTCAGGAGTACCTAGCAACATCCAATATCATAACTCAAGAAAGTCCAGTATTACTAGGCATTAGAAGAAGGCGGTATGACAAAAAAACTCACCAATAACACTACGGGCTAAATGAGTCTGATGCAAAATGGCAGCTAAACCAAGATCTGCAATTTTGACCTCACCCTGGTTACCATTGATAAAAATATTATCACACTTCAGATCTCGATGGATCACAGGAGGATCGTGACCATGAAGATAAGCAAGACCCTCTAGAATCTGTCGAGACCATTTCTTCAATGCTCTCAAATCAACATGCTTATGCTTCTTCCTATACCTGACCTCAAACGGAAAAGCATACCTTCAGCTAAAGACAAAAGTCCAGGTGTTACCGATTGTAAAAAAGAAATCCATTAGACATTAGAACTCACTGTCGCAATGTTCCTGAGGTGAAAATTTCAGTGATGAAGTTAATTGTTTCGTTTTTGGAATCAACCCATGAATGGTAAAACTTTATTATATTCTTGTGTTTCAGAGTCTTGAGCAGATGAACTTCCGAATACAGACGCTCCATATCCACTGAATTACGTAATAGATCAGCTACCTTGATCTGATTCCAAGCTACCTCTAATCCTTCCAGTTCATCAAAGGCTCTGTATCTGAATTTGGTAAACTCTATCAAGGACATACAACATTCTACTCATTCAACAAAATGAATCAAAATAAAACCCTAATTGTTACAAGCAAAGAGCTATGATTAAGAAATTCTAGCAATAAAGCCTGGTGAACATAGATTTTCTGCAGACAAATACCGCTCGAGCTCGGAAACAAGCCAAGCCAATAGAACAAACCATGAAAAGGATACACTTTTTTGAAAGCTCCTCTTCCTAGAACCTCCTTGTACTGCAAAATCAATGGAACCGCGTAAAGAAAATGAATAATGCTTCATCATCATCATCATCATCATCATCATCGGCAGCAGCAGCAGGAGCAATAAATAAGGAAACAAATTTGGGATCTCAAACAAACTACCGAAAAGTGAGCAAAATCAAAATAAAAAAAAAACAGAAAATGATGAAAGTCGACACAAACCCGACCGTAGCGACCACTTGGGTCAACTTCGATAAACCCATCCGGATCATCCTGTTCTTGCTCGACCGTCAAATCCTGAGGCGGTCCCATCATGTTCTCCACAGAACCCAGCAAACCCTAGTCCGAAAATTGTACCTGTCCGATGCAATCTCAGAAGATTGGATTTGTTAAAACGAGGAACTAATGAATCCCAAGCGAAACAAGGCGGAAAAACGGATTCAAATTCAGGTTTTATCAGAGGTCCAGTGAAGGATTTGAGATCGAAACAGAAGTTTTCTAGAGCTTGAAATATGATCGTGACAGACTTCGAATGAAAGATCTCTCTTTTGTTCTCATATGGAGTTTTGGGTTGCTTCTGCACTTGTTTGTTTCCGCTCAGAAAGTCGCACTATTTTTCCCGGTTTCCTGATTATTTTCTCGATATTTTCAGCGATCCAAGGATTTTTTTAAAAAATGTAAAAGTGTCGTGTGGCAGTCTCGCACTCTCTATCATCGTTGTTTTTCTACCAATCTCTTAGATTTTTTTATAACGAATGTTAATATTAATATAATATGAAATAAAATTAGAGATAATAGTAATGATAATAAAGAGTGGGTGGGTGGTTGTTTAGCCATTAATCGTCTCTCACCATTTTTAGAGGGTCCATTTTTCTATCAATCGTGACTAAAAGATCATAGGTTTGACCGGTGAAAACACGACGTTTACGTTTGATAGTATTTTTATCAGTGATTGGCGGTGTTTTGTTATTGAGTTTTGAACAAAATTATCAAAATAGACAATAATTAAGAAAACAATTTATTTAAATTTTTTTGGTTAGTATATATTTTTAATTATAGTTTTCAAATATTTGAAATAAATTTAAAAATTCAAAAAAATTATAAAAATATTTAAATATACAATACATATACATATATGTATGAATATATACGATTAATATAAATTATAATAGAAAGAGAGAAGAGATAAATTAAAGACGAGAGTGTTTTGGTAATTTTATTCAAAACGCACCAAAGCGCAAACGTAACGCAACATAATTTCAGATTTTTAAAATCTGTGTTTCGGTGCGTTTTCGGGTGACTGCAACTCCACCAGTCGGTTTTAATGTCGCCCGGAGTTGTCAGAAAACGCAGTCGCCGCATTTGCGTTTGGTTGCGACTCCACCAGTCAGGGCCTATAAACTTTTTTTTCGAGGCGGAGGTGGCCAGTCGGGAAGACATAGTGGACAGATCCTCAAATTGAGAAATTCTAGGTTTATCTCACTTTTTGTGCGCTAAGGTTGTGAAAAGAATTGGCTAAACTAAGATTCAAGAAATATTATATTTGACTAATTAATATTTGAAAGATTGTGGAACACTTGGTTATTTGTATGGTGGAGAGAAACAAACTTCTCTATTCTTCGGATTGGACTGTAGGTTAGTAGTACAAGGATGCAGTTAGGTTGTTCAAACCACACAGAGTTATAAACACAAAAGAAAAAGAAGATCTGTTGCAAACCGATCATCTTGAACCGATACGATCAATTGATATAGATAATCGAGAGAAGATTCTCGTAATAACTAACATAGATAGAGAACACATCCACGATTATGAAGACGTTGAATCGAAAGATGCAGAAGATGAACATGACAAAGAATTCAATGAACAATTGAAGGAAGACTTGCCAATCGAAGAATCAACCGAAGAAGAAATGTGAATTGTATATAATATAATCAACTTTCAACGAGCATCTGTTGGAAATCGCAACAGAAACCCATTGAACCATTTAATTATATTCGATACTTAGAAAAATTTCAAGGATTTCTCAATGGACATCCATTGATAACGCTCACGGATGCCTGTTGTAACGATTTTATATGCCAATGAATGACCGTTGGTAGCTTGCAACAGATGATCATTGAACATGGTCATCATGGCTATGCTATGGCTAATACCTCGATGTACGTGTTCCAACGGGCATCCGTTGAACTTTTCAATCGATGCCCGTTGGAATGAAGGCATACAACAATTTACGTAGTCCGTTACCTCGGAAAAACACTTTTCCAATGGGCATGCATTGGGGATTGCTTCGGATGTCCGTTGAAAAACCAACAATCATGTCACTTAATTGTGTCTGTTGAGGTGACATTATTTCTAATGGGCATCCGTTGCAATTTCCAATAGATGTCTGTTGAAAAATCTGTATTTTAACCATTGAACAGATCATTTTTAACACAATCTCAAAACCAAAATATCAATTTCTCTCAAAAATAATTTCTAAACACTTAAAAAAATGAGATCTCGACGATTTATCGATCACGGTGGAATGTTGGCGGGTTCCGCGGGAGCCCCACCACCACATCCACAGCCACCATATCAGCCTCGTTCACCTATATCGGCACCACGGGTATTTGATGAAGAAGATGATATGGTGGATTGTTGAGATCCTCGCTGAATCGACACTCTAAAACAAATGTAGTGACGGGATAATCCTTGCTGCAGCCGAGCCGGGAGACTCCTCTACACAAGGCGTGTGGAATGATGGGTCACACGAGAGTTGCGGAAGGCTCTCGATATACCAAAGATCGTCTTCAGGGATATGACACACCAAGAAGAACGAACTTGTTTGTTGGATATTACACACCAACAATGGAGATTTCTCAAAGAGAAAGGTTTGAAATTCAAATTAAAAGATTGATTGATGTGTACAAGGGGTGGACGACCACATTAAGAAGAAGGAGGTGGAAAAGAGCCATGCAAGGCCTTCAATGCAGAATTTAATGTTCAACATGCATGCAAGCCATGCAAGTCTTGTGGATTAAATGAAAAGAAAATTGGAATAAAATAAATGTAACGGTAATGTACTTCGATCCGATCGACGTATGAAGTCTCGGGTCAACGCTGGAAAACCACCTGGGAAAAACCAACGGTGGGAAAAGAGCACACACGAAACACTTGCCCTAATTGTTGATCGTTGCAGGATGAGCTTGGACATGTAGTACGACTCGGACGTTGGAGCTTCCTTGTGGACTTTTCGAGCACTCGTCTTGAACCCGTACGGCTGCAAGTAGTTCGACGATAGTTTCCTTGAGCGTCCTAGCTTTAGCATGCGCCACGAGACCTGATGGTATGGTTAAGGTGTCCTCCTCTCTAGCTTTAGCACGGGTCATGGGACCGGCGTCCTCCTTTCTCGCCTTAGGACAGGTCGCATGACCGACGTCCTCTTCTCTCGCCTTAGCATGGGTCGTGGAACCGACATTCTCCTTTCTCGCCTTAGGATGGGTCGCAGGACTGACGTCCTCTTCTCTAGCCTTAGCATGGGTCATGTGACCTTCTTGTAATGTTAATGTGTCCTCTTCACGCTCGGGTTCCTCGACGTTGTCCATGTTTATATCGTCCTCTCCCTCTTTAAAAGGTTTTGTCCTCAAATCTGCTTGATGTGCGACAAAAGGCACCAAGTCAGTAACATTAAAACTGGAACTCACATTATACTTACCTTGCAAGTCGAGTTGATAAGCTTTGTTGCTGATTTTCTTGGTCACTGTGAAGGGTCCATCGATCCGAGCCATTAACGTTGATTTTCTCTCGTTCGGAAATCGCTCCTTATCGTATGTGGCATAGTTGAGGTTTGTGCCTCCAAGCTTTTCGCTGAAATAAGCAATTCTTTTCCATTCTTACATCAAAACTACACCAATTCCTACACCAGACACATCACATTCGATTTTAAATGTCTTAAGGAAATCTGGTAAAATTAGTAGAGGGGCATGAGTAAGCTTCTCTTTTAACGTTTGGAACGCTTCTTCTCGTGCTTTTCCCCACTTGAATCCGCATTTTTCTTGATGACTTCGGTGAGAGGGGTTGCCAAAGTGCTAAAGTCCCTTACGAATCGACAATAGAACCCCGCGAGTCCATGGAAGCTTTGGACTTCCCCGATGGTCTTTGGGTTCGGCCATTCCCGAATGGCTTTAACCTTCTCTTCGTCCACTTTGACTACATCTGCACTTACAGAAAAACCTAGAAACACAACGTTATCCCTACAAAAGGTACACTTCTTAAGATTAGCGTAGCTCTTCCTTTCTGTGTACCTTAAGAACCGATTCTAAGTGACCAATGTGTTCTTCTAAGCTTTTATTAAAGACCAATATATCATCAAAGTAGACCACAACAAATCGACCTATAAATTTTCTAAGAACGTGGTTCATTAGACGTATAAAAGTACTAGGTGCATTTGTCAACCCGAAAGGCATCACTAACTATTCATATAAATCGTGTTTAATTTTAAATGCAATTTTCCATTTATCACTCTCTTTTATTCTAATTTGGTGGTACCCGCTCTTAAGATCAATTTTAGAAAATATCCTAGACCCATGCAATTCATCAAGCATATCATCTAAATCTAGGAATGGGGTGTCGATACTTCACCATGATATTGTTGATTGCTCGGGAATCAACACACATACACCAGCTGCCATCCTTCTTTGTCACGAGTAAAATGGGAATGGCGCACGGGCTCATGCTCTCTCGAATGTGTCTTTTTTCCATGAGTTCCTCCACTTGCCTTTGCAACTCCTTAGTCTCCACCGGGTTGGTACGATAAGCTGGCTGATTTGGAAGTGCGGCTTCGGGGATGAAGTCTATTTGATGTTCGATGCCATAGGAGGTAATCCCATGGGGTTGTCTTCGGGGAAAACATTTTTATAAGTCTGCAATAAAGAATTGATTTCACTCGGCAGCACCGATGCAAGGTTAGTCAAGCTCGAAAGAGCTTCCTTAAACACGAATAATCAAACCGATTGACTAGAGTGAAGAGATTTCTTGATCTCACCCGATTTAGCATAGAAGTTCGATGATTTTAGTACACATTCTTCTTTCTGTTTTAGACGAATTTGATCTTGTTGAACTTCTCTTGTCGTCAAGGGAATAAGGACAGTTTTCTTGCCACTAAACTCAAACGAATGCTTGTTAGTAAAATTGTCATGTATTACCTTACGATCCGATTGCCACGGTCTGCCGAGAAGGATATGGCTTGCTTCCATTGGAAGAACGTCATACAAGTCCTCGGTCTCGTATTTGCCAATGGTGATAGGCACGATTACTTGGTTGGTCACGTTCATTTCGCCATTCTCATTGAGCCACTGGAGTTTATAAGGCTTCGGGTGCTTCTTGACCTTTAACTCGAGTTTTTGGACCATGGTAGCACTTGCGACATTAGTGCAATACTCGTCGAGTATTTTGCATGTGATTAGGATTAGATGTTGATTTTTGTTTTTAGGAATAAACGGATGGATACCTAGCATGAATTTTCGAGTTTTAGTCATTATTGTGCAACTTTGTCGAATCGTGAACAATAGTCTAGGTTTGCTTAGAAGTCTTCTTAATTCCGATTAGTTGAGTAATTGTGCTTGAAACCATGACTTATAGTTACATTCACCTCCTAGTTTCGGTACCAAGTATCATATCTCCGCGTATACTGATTATTCATTGCTTGCTTGATAGATTTTACCGTTCATTAGACTCCACACGCTTATACTCCGCTGTCAATTTTTTCTCCGTGTATAAGTCTTAACTATTTTAGGTTTTCATTGACATGAGTACATCGAGATCGATGGTTCGGGTCTAAGTGGTGGGTTGAGGCGCTATTCTACATCCTAAGGGTTAGAGTCATGCGTATTCTTCATA
>CM071869.1:19762216-19783166 GCA_036759665.1 Gynandropsis gynandra | reverse complement strand
TAATCCGACCAAAATCACTCTAAATCTTCCTAATCAGACCTAGATCTAACCCATGCTAGTCCTAATATCAAGAAAGTTCACGATTTTATCTGGATTTCGCGATGAAATGAGGGAAATTTCAGATTTTTGGAGAAAGGGAGTAAGTTTTCGAGCAACCGAGCGGTTCTACCGGTGGTGGTGAAACGGCGGTGACACCAAAGTGATTCCGGCGACTAGATCGGCGTGAGGAGGTTGCTAACTGAAAGTGCACGATCGGGTTTGGCTTTGTGAAGTGAGTGGCCGCTCGGGTTACTCGAGTTTTAAACTTACCTTGTAAAAGTTACGATGCCCGATCGGGCACACTGAAGACGCCCGATCGGGTGCTTCTATTTTTTGACCTACCCGGTCGGGTGACATGAACGGGCGAATCATAGAGTTTATGGGTTTAGTTCATGTTGTCAGCCACGAAAGTAGGGGGCAGCTTGTCTAGATCACGTGTCTATGCCTTGAGAGAGGGTAGATATCATGTTAGGATCGTCCGCCTTAGATAGCTTTAACTGGGATTGCATGATAGATAGGTTGATCGTTGGTTTCGGTAGTCTTGTGGTGAAACCGGTTTCCTAGGACGCTTGTCTTATCGTTAGAACCCAAGTAGTTTAGTTATTTTCAGTATTTCATTCCTTATTCACCTTCTTTCGTTAGCAAGTTTGATTCATAGTTCGGGTTTAGGTAGCGTTGCATAGTCTCTGTGGGATCGACACCTAAAATACTACACACGTGCCGTGCACTTGCGGGTAGATTAGGTTATATTTAACTCTGATACGCATCAAGTTTTTGGCGCCGTTGCCGGGGACTATTGTCAACGCGTCTTAGATTCGAACCTTGAGTCCTTCTTGCTTTATTTTTCTTTTTGTTTTTATTTTTGCTTTTGTTTACTTTCGATTCTTTCTACCTAAGTTCCTTTCGTTCGTTCTTTTTGGTGTATGACCAGGTCGCAGGGCACTTCTAGTCTACTCAGAATCGACCCAGAGATCGAGCGAACTTGCAGACTACTGAGAAAGGGTAAGGAAGAAGACAACACAGAGCCGTCAGAACAACAGAATATGGATAATCAGAACGGCCATGAACATGCTCAGTTACCTCTCGGTAATTTGGGGCAAATGCAGCAACAGCCACTCGTGCCTCAACCACGAGAACCACAGGCTCCTCCACCACGTCGTCTAAGGGATTACGTGGTGCCGAACATGAACAACGTGCAAACGGCCATAAGGATGCCTGCTGTTGCAAGAGAACAATTCGAGATTAAGCCAGCGATGATCAATATGCTTTATCAGAAGCAATTCATGGGTGGAAACCATGAGGATCCACATCAGCACCTCAGAGATTTCCTCGAACTTTCAGGTACGTTCAAAATTCATGGAGTCTCTGAGGATGCAATCTTGCTGCGTCTTTTCCCTTTTTCAATTGGGGGAAAAGCGAAAGCTTGGCTGCAATCACTCCCCGCGGGATCTATCACCAGTTGGGATCAGCTCTGCACACTGTTCCTATCGCGCTTCTTTCCTCCGAGCAAGACAATTCAGATGAGGGGGGAAATCACGACATTCCGATGCAGAGATGGAGAGACTATGTTTGAGGCGTGGGGTAGATTCAAGGATCTTCTACAGTCATGTCCACACCATGGACTTGAGCAGTGGTACGTTATCCAAACTTTTTATAACGGGATTGCAGATGAGCATCGTATGAGGTTGGATAACGCTGCAAGAGGATCATTCATGGATCTAAGCGTCGAGGAGGCATTTGAGCTGATTGATAACCTCGCCATGAACCACACCATGTGGTCCACTCCAAGAGGTATGCCTAATAGCACTCGTCGTTTATATGAGCCTAATAGCACTCGTCGTTTATCTGTGGGATCGACACCTAAAATACTACACACGTGTCGTGCACTTGCGGGTAGATTAGGTTAAAGCCTTTCCTTGCCCTGTACGTCGCCCCCTTGCATCTAGATCCGTTCTGGTCTATTAATTAGCTCGTTTGAATGTAAGATCTAGTTTGTTGCGAGAAACATGACCCGCTCGGGTAGTGGTTTTACCCGGTCGTGTACTTCGTCCTGCTCGATCGGGCATCAGCATCCGATCGTGTGATTGAACGGCCCGAGTCGTGTAAACTCTCGGGGATTTTTAGGACGAATTAACACCTGAGCGGGTACCTTGATTGCGCCCGATCGGGTATGTCTACCAGATCATGTTGCCTTCGTGCCCGGGTCGTGCAAGGTGTCGTAAATAAACCCCGTAGGTTTTGCCCGAGCGTGTAGACCTCAGTGCCCGAGCGGGCACTCTTCAATCCTTGATTTTGCTCTTTTCCGCTCGTTGCTCAGGTGGTTCATTGACTTCAGAGGCTTGATTTTGGCTCCGAGTGAATTTATCTTCAATTTATGTGGTTTTACTCAGGAATCTGTCTTTTTACGCTTGTTTAGGCCTTGTCACCTAAAAAACCTGAAACCAACAAAACGGGCGTATGTAAAGGATAATCGTATCGGGAATGTAACTCTAACCAAGAAATGTATGTGAAAATGATACTAAAACCTAGCCTTAAATCGATACACTTTACGTGTTATGATACACTAGCACAGATGCATCACATGGAGAGTATCATAGAGTTACTGACCGATCGAGCATATCAATCACCACCACCAGATGGGGCAACAACGTCGAGACAAAACCGATCATCGACTCCGATGTAATCCCTTCATGAGGCATCGACGAGCACGAGGATGAAGACGACGGTACCGATTTAGATGACATATTGTAAATTAGTTTTAATTTGTATAAGTTTTATCTATATTAAACTTTTTTTTAAAAAATTTAAAATTTTTCTCGTCATATTATCAATGGACGCCCGTTGAAAATATTCAACATTTTCAAAGGACAACCGTTGGATTATTTTAAATTCCCGTCATTTTATTGTTAATGGTTGTCTATTGATAACCCCCCATTTTTTCCAACAGACATTCGTTGAATGATTTTAAATTCCCGCCATTTTATTTCTAACGGGTATTTCAATGGGCATTCATTGACAACTTTTAACGAGCATCCGTTGACAACTTTCAATGGGCCTATATTGAACTGTGGCAACGGGCGTTCGTTGCAATATTTCAACAGATATATTTGTTGCACTCTATTGAAAGGTATCAATGGATATTATTCGTTGTATTTCTGTTGCAAATTATAACAGATGTGGATTTTCAACGATTGATTCCCAAACGGCTCTAAATCTATTGGAAAAGTTCATTTCCAACGGAAATTTAGCCATGTCCAACGGACATGCCTGTTGAAAATGTCTATTTTTTGTAGTGTTTATAAGTGTAAAAATGAAAAAAAAAAGTTTAGTGCATATGTTGTGTTAGAACATTTATATCCAAAAAGGTTTTGTGTAAAATGACAATTGGTTATCATGGTAAAGATATGAGTACAATGGTAACTCATACGTAGGTTGTAGAAAAATTACATTATATTTGTAATGATGCATTGATTACCAATGAAAGTTTTGATGATCGTACTCATTATGATTGATATATAGAAATGATTGGGGATGCTTTTCTCAGTCATTACATTATCAATAATTGACACATGGATGAAGAAATATCAAACCCTAAAAATGATACGTTTTATGAGCTACTTAATGTAGGAAAACAATCTTTTATGATTGTTGTGAGGATCATTCTCATTTATCACTTGCACCTAGATTGATGAGAATGAAGAGAGGTTGCAACATCATAGAATATTTTCATGGATCAAATGTGTCAAATGTTGCATGATGCTTTTCTTAAAGGTAACATCACACCTAATTTCTTTTATGATATGTCAAAACTCATTGGATATCTCGAAATAAAACTTAAAAATAATGATGTCTATGCAAACAAAAATAAGATCTTTTGGAAAGCCGATATAAATCTTTCGAATATCCACTTTTGTGGGGCTAAAAGATTTAAACCTTAACAAAAATAATCGTTGGATAAGAATTTCATGCAAAAGAATGTTCTAGATGTCATATGATGATTATGGTGATATGCACAATAATAGACATACTTATGATGTTGTGTGGTTAGAGTACACATGGACATCTTTCGTGTCCATATTATATGGATAATAGAAATTCACATACTAAAATATGGTAGAAAACTATATTGGTTTGATTCTAATCGTCACTTTCTTTCGTTAGATCTTCCTTTGAGATGCAATACAAGAAATATTTTAAAAATTAAGATAATAGATGAACATGTTGATGAAATATGATATATTATTTGAGCGGTTAGATGTTATTTATGGGTTTCAAAGAACTGTTAAACTATGATAGCAATGGGCATGTAAAATGCAAACGATTTAGATATTACCATAAAGGGTTTAGACACAATTTTTTTTTGGGATAACCATATTGGTGGCACAAAATTGTTTTTGATATTAATACAATAATGAATGTTTTTGGAATCTTGAAAGACAATGCAAAATAAAGTTTGGATATGTGAGTGCACGAAATGAGCTTGAACATAGGAAAGATAGTAAAACACATGTACCCATGTTTAGGCTTAGCGTTGCAAAACAAAATGCAATTCTATAATTGTTAGAAAATTTGTTAAATTTTAGGACGATATGCATTAAATACAGTTTGTTGTGTTGATTAAAACGATGGAAAGTTGCATGGCATCATCGTTGTTATGTTTTCATGCAATGATTTTTTTTTAATAGCTATTGCAGAACTTCTCTTCAACTATTTAGGAGTCATTGTGTGGTATTAGTTTTTTTAGAGATATTTACTCGCAAACATTAAAATTTAATGTTGTGTTAAGATATTATTTTGCACATCTTATGTGTCTTGGAAGATGTCTTTCCTCCTTTTTTAGATGTAATGGATCATTTGATAATACATCTTTTTGATAAATCTGAGTTGGGTGATCCTATACAATTTGGATGGATGACTTAGAATGGTTCTTTTTTCATCTTAAAAAGAATGTGAAAAAAAAACATAACTGAAGGATCAATTCTGAACCTATACATAAACAAACATATTACACTCCACGGAGTACTATGTCAATCGATACATAGTGACAAAATCAAAGAAGACAACACAAAGAAATAATGAAAATCTTTTATTCGAGTACAAGAAATTTTTATCAGTAATAAAAATGGACAGTTGAATGAGAAAGTTACACAAATCTTGTAACTTATCAAGAGCTTCATGATGCATATAATTCAATTTTATTAAATGCAAACAACTTTATGAATATGGAAGATAGTTTTATTTCATAGTTTATATCACATATATATATATAACAAAAATATTTTACATATATATACATGTACATATATATATTTTATGAGGAGATACAAATAAAGAATCCATATTTGAGGGATAAAAATCTAATTGCTATGAAACAACAGTCATTTAAAACTATGTAAGTATTGTACATAATGATAATTGGCCATAATATTTATTTCAAGTCTTCATTGATGGACAATTGCAAACATATTTGGTAGTCATGAATCTGTTGTTTTCGTGTGGTAGATTAACATAGTATGACCTCCAATACGAATGGTCAAATGTTGACCTATTATGGTTAGTAATGGCTACATATTTCATACACTTAATCATTGTTTAGATAGAATATAAATAATTATGATCTTTGTGAAAAAAATAATTCTTTTTTATTTCTTTAAATAATGAGATTTTAATGGTATTCACAAAGAGATTTTATAAGCGAGTATCAAGGATTGTTTTAGACTAAATGTGATAATTTTGAATTGTGATGTTTAAACATCACATAGATTTTGAAAGTTCATTCCTTTCATCTTGTCATCATATGTTGATCATATGGTTTTATTTACACATACAAACACTAATAGAAAAAGAGAGAATTGCTAGTTTCACTCTTGAATTACTGTTGAAAAGCCTTGTTTCAAACACAAAACCAAGTATTTTCAACGCAAATTTAAGTTATATTTAAGTTATATTTAAGTTATATTTCGTGTTTTTAGTGAAAATATTTGTATAACAAATTATATATATATATATTTCGGGTTTTGCTGCATCCTCAGGCTGCCACCTCAGCAAAACATCCTCTTTTATTTTATTTTTTCACATAATTACTAAAATTACTAAAAAAACAACATTGAATAATTAATTCTAAAAAATAACCACCATAAAATAATTAATTCTAATTATATACATTTATACAATTAATATACATATACTTATTTTAACATCCTCTTTTTAATTTTTTCCATGTTTAACTTAATTACATATTATACAATTAATATACATATACTTATCTTAACATCCTCTTTTTATTTTTTTCATGTTTAATTTAATTACATATTATATATATAAATGAAGATTTTTCCTATTTTTTCTACGTTTCCATTATTAGAAAAATTAGAAATATTTTTATACGATTTTTCTCCATTTAACGTCCTATCTTCCCTTTCAAATCTTTCACTTTTTTTATTTAATGCCATTTAATGCCTTTAATCCAATTTTCCATTTCTTCTCACATCTGGCGATTCCTTCTCTCCCCATATCTCCCATTTAATGCCTTGCTCCAGAGATCCAAAATCCATACAACCTCTGCTCTCCACAATTGTTGCCTGCACGGTGGAAGAGGGGACGGATGGAGGCCGTTTGTATCTGTGATACGAGGGTACACACGGTGGAAAACCCCCTTGTAGGAGGAGATTGTTGGGCGGAAAGAAAATCTACGAAGTTGCTCCGCTTGGTCATGCGTAATGGTGGAAACCCTATGATGGGATTCGATGGAGAGGAATGTCTGCCATGGAGGTTTGGAAGAGGCCACGGTGGGAGGCCGCGTGGATCTGTGATTCGAGCGTCCACACAGTGGAAGAGGTGACAGGGAGGCCGCGTGGATCTGTGCTTCAAGGGTACATACGGTCGAAGAGGCGACTGATGATGCTGAGCAGCGCGGGAGCATGGCGAGGGAGCAGCTGCGTCGAAGAGCAACATCGGGGGAGACAGACTTTTGGGGTTCTGAGGAATTCTCCAGAACCTCTAGAACCCCTAAGGTTGCTGAAGACGGATGGGCCACCCGGTTGAAGCCCAAGGCGAAGGAAGCTGAAGCCCACGGATTGAAGCCCGTCCCCAGCTCTGGCCCAGCAGTTGGAAGCCCACGAAAATGAAGTCCAGCCCATGCACAAATGAATGAATGGGATGAGCATGAAGAATAAAGAACGGGGGGTTAAAACGGGTATTTTACAAGAGACACAAAGAATATATTTTGTCAGAGGTTGTTATGCAAACCGTTTGGGTATAACAGCCTAAAACTAATATATATGTATACAAGGAGGATAATCAATATATCGAGCAATATTTTTCAGAAAAACCTATTCACCAACAAACAGAGAAACACGTGAGGATTGAGAGAATAAGCACATACTGATCAACACAGAATTATTCATCATTTTATTTCTTTGTTTGCACTACCTTAAGAAGCAAGTAATGAACTAGCTCATGACTTTATTCATTGATTCATGAGTTGTATAACAATATAACAACAATTGGTATCAGAGCCCTTCGGATCTAAAGGCCGAGAGGGAGCACAAGCACAAGCACGAGACGAAGCACAAAAACCAGCACAAATCTATACAGCACAAGCAACACAAACGGAGATGCAGAACACACCATAAATACCCATTTTTTACGGTAAGAGCTACAACCTATGGCTCATAAAAATGAAGGCACTGCTTAGGTCTAAGCAGCTGTGGAAGGTAGTCACAGAAGGACTACCAGAAAAACCTACTACGAGGGTTATTCCCATGGGTGAGGAGGTGCAGAAGGCTATCCTAACGTGGGAGGAGATAGAAGCTAAACATCAAACCGCACTGCAACTTTTGTTCAGCGCGGTATCTGAAGAAATATTTGCCGCACACATATATGTGTGTGAGACGTCGAAAGATGCTTGGGATCTCCTTAAGGAGAGGTTTCAAGGGGACCCTAAGACAGCCATGATCAAGCTCCAACGTCTTAGAGCAAACTATTACACTCTACGACAGGGTGACAAGGAGAGCATAAAAGATTTTGCTAATAAGGTGACCGAGCTAGCAAATGAAATGAGGGCGTTTGGAGACGATATTAAGGAGGACACACTGGTGTCAAAGATTCTATGCTCAATATAGGAGCGTTTTGACCCATACGTTGGGGTTATTGAACAGACAAAGGATCTCACCACACTCACGGTGGGAGAACTTGTCATTTCTCTTCAGTCTCAAGAGTCGAGACTTGAAGACAGACATGGTGGAGGTATGGAAGGTGCATTTCAGGCGAAGTTCAAAGGTCTTAAGGTCAGCCATGGCAGATCTGAGTCTAGTAAGAAACCCTATGGGAAAGGAGGTTACAAACCTAAGGGAAAGAACTATTGCAGTATTTGCAAGAAAGATAACCACCAGGAGAGTCAGTGTTTCTTTAGAAACAAGCAAAATCAAGGAGAGCAAAGCAAACCAAACAAAAGTAAGAAACAATACTACACATGTGGAAAACTAGGTCATTTTTCACGTGAATGCAAGAACAAGCGACCCGCACAGGATCAAGCACAGTTAAATCAACAAGAAGAAGAGGAAGAAAATATGTTATTTACGGCAGCACACTTGACACATGAAGTATTTGAAGACGATGTATGGTTAGTAGACAGTGGCGCTACAAATCATATGGCAAAACATGAAGGGTATTTCACAACGTTAGATAGGTACTTTAGGGTACCTATAAATGTTGGAAATGGAGGGGTTTTGACCACTGGCGGTAAAGGTAATATTCAAGTTCATACCAAGAAGGGTATCAAGGTTATTAAAGACGTGTTCTTAGTACCGGGGTTGGACAAGAACCTACTTAGTGTGCCACAAATGGTGAGAAATGGATACGAGGTTGTATTCATGGAAAACAAGTGTTTGATTCGAGATAGTGTTGGAACTAAGGTGGTGGAAGTACCTATGGTTAGAAAGGCTTATCCTCTGAAAATTGAGGATAGTCAAGGAGGAGGCTAGAGTGACTCAGGAGAAACTGGGAGTGTTTGAGCTGTGGCACAAAAGGCTGGGACACGCAGGGTTACACAACCTGGAAAAGTTACAGAGGGGTAACTTGGTGAAGGGGCTACCACAGGTACCCTTAGTGAAAGAGGTATGCGAAGAATGTGTGAAGGGGAAGCAACACAGGCAAGAATTCCCGAAAGCATTAGAATACAAGGCGGATAACATTTTGGGGTTGATCCACACGGATTTATGTGGACCAATGAGTACACCCTCGTTAGATGGGAGTATTTATCTGCTCACTTTCACGGATGATTATTCCCATATGACATGGGTATATTTCTTAAGACTTAAGTCTGATGTACTCGGGGTTTTCAGAAAGTTTGTGATTCAAGTTGAGAATCAAACGGAGAACAAGGTTAAAAAGCTACGGTCTGATAGAGGGACAGAATTTAACTCAAAGGAGTTTTCGGATTTCTTGGCTGAAAGGGGAATAATAAGAGAATTAAGTGTGGCTTACACGCCACAACAGAACGGGGTAGCTGAGCGAAGGAACCGGACCCTAATGGAAATGACAAGGAGTATGCTGAAGGATAAAAATATGCCTAATAGGTTTTGGGCAGAGGGAGTATTCACTTCGGCATACATCCAAAACCGATTGCCTACAAGGGCATTAAAGGATAAAACCCCTTTAGAGGCTTGGAGTGGACATAAGCCTTCTGTTGGACACTTGAAGGTGTTTGGGCGCCTATGTTATAGGATGATCCCATCACAGGAGAGAAGCAAGTTGGATGACAATTCTCAGACTTGTGTTTTCGTGGGTTATAGTAGCCTAAGTAAAGGTTACCGTGTCTACGTGATTGAAACTGGAAAAGTGGAGGTGTCAAGGGACGTGGTATTTGATGAAGAAAAAGGCTGGGATTGGGAGACAACTACTGAAAAACCAGAAGTTAACGTGCCAGTAAGTTTCCTAAATTCCCAAGGTCTTACTAATCCAGAGGGAGTACCTACAATGTTTGAGGTAGGTAGCTCATCAGGACATGGAGGTGAGAGTGGTAGTCGAACAACACCGCCTATGACTCCACACACCTACCACACAACAAGCAAGTATGGGGAACACAAGTGAATCGTCTAGGGAGGTTCACAGGACGCGTAGACTCAGTGACATTTACAGAATGGATGAGGATTCATATGAGATACAGTCGGAAGAGAGTTGCTACCTAGCTGTGGTAGAACCTACGACGTATGAGGAAGCACTAAGACATCCTAATTGAAAAGAAGCCATGGACGTAGAAATGAAAATGCTACAAAAGAATGAAACCTGGTATCTGACTGAGAGACCCGCTAATCAAAAGGTGATAGGGGTAAAGTGGATATACAAGGTTAAGATGGACGAGCTAGGAAAGATTCAAAAATACAAGGCAAGGCTAGTGGCGCGGGGGTTTACACAAACCTACGGGCTAGACTGCGGGGAAACATTTGCCTCGGTATCAAGGCACGATACTATTCGGACCTTGATAGCCGTGGCAGCTCAGAAGGGCTGGCCTTTACATCAAATGGATGTAAAGTCAGCGTTCCTAAACAGGGAGATCAATGAGGAAGTCTACGTTGAACAGCCACCGGGTTACGAGGTAATTGGTTCTGAACATATGGTTTTAAGACTAAACAAGGCGTTGTATGGTTTAAAACAGACACCGAGGGCCTGGTATAGCAAGATCGATACATTTTTCCTACGAGAAGGGTGCATTAGGAGTCATTCCGATGTGGCAATGTACATCCGTGTTAAGGAAGGTAATATCTTGGTGATATGCCTGTACGTTGATGATATAATCTTATCAGGGAGTTGTTTTAAACTGATTAAGGATTTTAAGATCAAGCTTAGTTCAGAGTTTGATATGAGTGATCTGGGTATACTTAAGTATTTTCTGGGGTTCGAGGTTAATTACCTCATTGATGGAATTTTCTTGAGCCAAGAAAAATATGCAACCCAACTTCTTTCGAAGTTTGGGATGCTGGACTCTAAGGGAGTAAGCACTCCCTTAACCCTAAACTCTAAGAACACAGAAGGCGGCGATGAACTTACCGATCATACGAAGTACCGGAGTATTGTTGGTGGGATCCTCTACCTTGCCTCCACCCGTCCCGACCTTGCGTTTGTAGCTTCATACCTGTCACGGAGCAATGCAAAACCGACAGTACAAAGCCTAAACAACGTAAAAAGAGTATTAAGATACATACGGGACACCACAGACTACGGTTTAACATTTACACAAGTGGAACATGCTGAGCTAGTGGGTTATGCAGATGCAGACCTAGCTGGGAGTACAGTGGACATGCGTAGCACAAGCGAGTTTTGTTTCACTATCGGTAGTTCGATTTTTAGCTGGGAAACCCAGAAACAGTCTATTGTGGCTCAATCTACGGTCGAGACCGAGTACATGGCATTAAGTTTGGCTACAAATCATGCAACCTGGCTACTACGTTTATTCGGGGAGTTAGGGTTTTGCATGCGCGGGGGTGTTCCTATCTATAGCGATAGCACGGCGGCTATCGTGATCGGAAAGAATCCGATCGACCACAAGCGAACTAAACACATTAAGATTAAGTTCCATGTGGTTCGAGAGGCGCAAAACGAAGGGAGGATACACTTACGGTTTGTGCGCGGAGAAGACCAGCTCGCCGATCTGTTGACGAAGCCTCTACCCACCGAGAGGTACACCACGCTGCGGAGAAAAATCGGAGTAGCTCCCCAGCCGCTCAGGAGGGAGATTGATGATGCTGAGCAGCGCGGGAGCATGGCGAGGGAGCAGCTGCGCCGAAGAGCAGCATCGGGGGAGACAGACTTTTGGGGTTCTGAGGAATTCTCCAGAACCTCTAGAACCCCTATGGTTGCTGAAGACGGATGGGCCACCCGGTTGAAGCCCAAGGCAAAGGAAGCTGAAGCCCACGGATTGAAGCCCGTCCCCAGCTCCGGACCAGCAGTTGGAAGCCCACGAAAATGAAGTCCAGCCCATGCACAAATGAAAGAACGGGATGAGCATGAAGAATAAAGAACGAGGGGTTAAAATGGGTATTTAAAACGGGTATTTGACAAGAGACACAAAGAATATATTTTGTCAGAGGTTGTTATGCAAACCGTTTGGGTATAACAGCCTAAAACTAATATATATGTATGCAAGGAGGATAATCAATATATCGAGCAATATTTTTCAGAAAAACTTATTCACCAACAAAGAGAGAAACACGTGAGGATTGAGAGAATAAACACATACTGATCAACACAGAATTATTCATCATTTTATTTCTTTGTTTGCACTACCTTAAGAAGCAAGTAATGAACTAGCTCATGACTTTATTCATTGATTCATGAGCTGTATAACAATATAACAATAGCGACGGAGGGAGACAGAGATAGGACGCACCAGACGGAGGTCGCGAAAGGAGACGATATAGTAAGGCAGTCGATGGACGGTAAGACGAATTGACGATGGAGAAAACAAGAAAATCTGGAGGATATGAATGACATGATGAACCGCCCACGATGTTCGACAAAACAAACATCGAAGAGGAAGATGAACAATCTAGACGGTTCCATGGTTGAGTTGGAACGAGTCGGACTTCGTCGGGGAAACACTGTTCCGGTGTCGGTGTTGTCGTAGGGTGAGACACGCGTCATCATTCAGGACAGAGAGACGATTCTGCTGCTCTTGTACAAGAACGAGGTGTTCGCCATCGAGAACAGATCTCCAGTGGAGGGCGCCTATAGCGAGGGAGTGATCAACGCAAGACTTGCTCGGGTATGTTAGGAGTGGTAATGCAACATAACTGAGTGGTAATGCAACAGATGGATGCATCGTGTGCCCATCCACAGATAGCACGTTCGATCTTCGGATGGGAGCCATAAGAGAATGGTACCGGAAGAAACCAGTTCTCAGAGTCGTCACTCGTGCCCTCCGAAGCCTCTTCGTCTACCCTGTGAAAACCGATGAAGAGAACATCTACATCAGCATGAGTTTAGGGGACACATCAGATGCATCCGCCGAGATCATGTTGAGCGGCCGAGCCCTGCCGGGGTGACAGCCAGCGATGTCAATGTTGAAGAGGTAAGACAAAGCTCTCTCTCTCTTTATATATATATATATATATATATGTGTGTGTGTGTGTGTGTGTGTTATAAAGGCGAAGAAGTAGTGTATGTATACAACAAAACAAGGTGGTATAGGTGAGGATGGTGGTGGATGAGGATCTCCAAGGGTTTTGGTTCACAGCGAAAAACGAATTGATAAACGGGAAGGCCACGGTGGTAGGGTTCTTGCTATTGGTTACTCGAGATTATTGGAACTCATTGTTGTTCGTCTTCCAATTATTTATCGGAACAAAGGTTTACATTGTTTTTTTGTTGTGTGTCCTTAGTTTGAAACTACATTGTCTTTATTTTTATTTTTTCCAACAGTTTACTAATATTAGTACCTTAAAGAAATGTTTCAGGAAGAATAATTCAAAAAAAATCGCCAACAACTATCTATACAAGACAGTTTGTTCCAAGATCGCACTATCAATATTTTGCTATTAGGGATCCATCAACAGCAAATTCGCATGCTGCTTTTCTGGTTGAATTTAAATTTATATTTTATTAACTTAGTTTTTACATTCCAAAAAGAAATTCAATATATTAATCATGTTCTTACTCTCAATGTATAATTTTTAGTTTTTTTTTCTTAAATTATAAACATTACTAATAAAACATATCTTCACTTCCAAAATAATTGTAAATTGAATATAGTTTAAATATTATTATATAAATAAAATTAAAATTTTTAATTTTTAAACAAATTTTCATTCCATTAATTTTTTTTATATAATTTGATGTATAATAAAATTTTAAAAATCTAACTACTCTTTTATGTAATAATTATATATTTTTATATATTAGCTTATGTATAACATATCAACTTTTATTTATTAATATATAATAATATATTATACATGTGTATTTGTTATTTATATATTTAAGTTATAGTATCATTTAAACACTTCAGTTTTAATCTTTCTTTTATTTTTTTTTTTTACATATTTTTCGTTACACTTGATTGTATAAAAGAAAATTTCCTTTAATTTTTTATTGAGCGAAAAATTAAATATTTTAATTTTTAACTATTTTTTATAACAATTCAAACATAGTGACTAATTTTCATTAATTGATATACAAAATCTGTCACCAATATTAATATCATATATCGCTCATATAAAGCTCTATTTGTAATACACAAATTATATTTCGATAATATTAGATTAATAAAATCCCGTGCATCACACGAATTCACTTACTAGTTATATATATAAAAGGAGGATGTTTTGTTGCATCTTCAGGTTGCCACCTAAGCAAATATCCTCCTTTTATTTTTTTCACATGTTCAACTTAATTAATAAACAAAAATAATATAATTAATAATTAATACATTAAATTGTTTACAATAACAATACCCATAACAATAATACATACTTATATAAAAATAATACGTACCTATACAAATTAAAATAAAATAATTGCATCCATCATACAATAATAGTACCAAATATTTTTTACATGTTTAACTTAATTACTATAAAAATTGTTTACAATAATAGTACCCATAACAATTACCTACAATAATAAAAATAATACATACTTATACAAGCTAAAATAACAATAATACATATTTATATAAAAATCATATGTACTTATATAAATTAAAATAAAATAACATTACCATCATACAATAATATTACAAATATATTTTTTACATGTTTAACTTAATTACTATAAAACTTGTTTACAAAAACAATACCCATAACAATTATCTACAATAAAAAATAATACATAGTTATATAAAAATAATACATACTTATACAATCTAAAATAAAATATTATTACTAATATGTTACAAATATATAATAATATCATTAGTTGTACATTATCTTATCATTACTCCTAACTATATAATGTATAAATATCACTGATTTTGATTTTGTTACTACGCATTATATATTTATTTATATATATATATAGATATATCTTATCACTATTCCTAACGGCTAATTTTTTCCACATTTATATTTATAAACGATTATTTTTAATTTAATTTTCATTAAATACAATAATGACTTTAATATAGATATATAAGCAACTAAATTAATAATTAATACGAACTAGTTAATGCAATTAATTGTATTTAATATTGTATGAAAATTAATTTATACAGTATGTATATTATATATATACAAATAAATAACAATTAATACAAATTAATTATAAAGTGTGTAATGTATATATACATATATAACGATAACAATACTAATGTATATATATATATATATATACCATACACTTTATGATTCAATTACATCACTTTAATATTATCATTAATATATAATTAATTTGCATTAATTTGATCATGCATTAATAATTTAGGTTTTAATCACTATGCATTATATATATACACATAAACAATTTATATTTTAATCAATACGCATTATATATATAGATAACGTATATGATACGTGTACATTACATTTATAAACAACTAATTTTTATACTTTAATATATATACATATATAAACAACTAAATTAATAATTAAAACAAAATAATTAATACAATTAATTGTATTGAATATTGTATGCAAATTAATTTACACGGTATATGTATGTATATATATAAACAAATATATAATTAATTAATACAAATTAATTATAAAGTATGTAATGTATATATACATATATAACGATAACAATAAATATATATATATGCACCATACATTTTATGATTTAATTGCATCATTTTAATATTATCATTAATGTATAATTAATCTGCATTAATTTGATTTTTTCTCATCTTAATATGCATTAATAACTTATATTTTAATCACTATGCATTATATATATACATGCACATTAACAATTTATGTTTTAATCACTAGACAATTTATGTTTTAATCACTAGACATTATATATATAAAGAATATGATACGTGTATATTTACATTTATAAACAACTATTTTTTAGTTAATTCTCATTAAATATAATAATCACTTAATATATATATATATATATTAATAATTAATTATAAAGTGTTTAACGTGTTATATATATACTGATAACAATATAATATATATATATATATCATACACTTTATGATTCAAATACATCATATGTATATATATATATATCACTAATGTACAATTAATTTGTATTAGTTTAGTCTTATCCCATCTTAATAGTATGCAATAACAATTTATGTTTTATTCACTATACATTGTATATATATATATATATAAACCTATATGATCTTATCACTACTCTTAATCACTATTCCTATCGGCTAACTCACGTTTACATTTTCATTAATTTTAATTTAATTTTTATTAATTCCACATTAACAATTTAAATCAATATAATCAGCTCTCTATATATATATATATTCACCAACATAATCAACCAAATATTCACAACGTATCCTATCCTAGTAATTGTCTAAGTACCACAGCATACTCTCTACTAATGAATCCATTGAAAATACCCAAAAAGAAATATTACCACACCACATCATGTTCGATGAATCAACTGTTGGACGTTGTTTTCAACCCATTATCGTCAAGGTTTTCCGCGTTTGGGAAACTCGTAACATAAAAAGAAATGGGCAACTAATGTGGATTGACTTCCTACTCATCGATGAACGGGTTTGACACTTTTATTTTTATCTTATAAGTTTATGATCTTCTATAATGAGACATTCTCTTAATTTGTATTCTTTGTTTCATTTTTTTTACAGTCATCTATGATTCAAAGAAATGTTAATTGTATGTCGCTCACACGATTCAACAAATTTTTGCAAGAAGAAACTGTTGTTCAACTTGAAGGCTTCGATATCGTTAAGGGGCACGACACTTTCAAATTGACCGATTTATCTATTGCGTTACGATTGAATGTTTCAACGATTGAATGATTCATATATTTTTATCTATTTCTTTTACTTAACAGTTCAAATGTCATTTATTTCCGATATAATTTTATTTTTCTCCTAAATTTATATATTATAGACTTTTATAATATTTTTCCAATAAAACTAAAAAAAAATATATTCCCCGCAAAGGTATCATCCTAGTTATTTTTAACAGTATAACGACAAATTTTTGTAAGATTAAACTTTATATAGAAAAATATACTGCACATTTATACTGTGCAAAACCTTCGCACATTCATCTAGTTACATATGTCTATATATCATTATGTGAGAATATCAAAAATGTCCTCTTAGGGCTAAAACATTTCAAAACTACCCTCCTAAATCTGATGGAAAAAAAAATTGGAGAAAAGACATATGTGCCCTTAATGAAAAACACATACAAATGGGGGAAAGACAAATATGAGAAGAGTGAAAACGAAAATTGAGAGGATGGAAACAAAGTAGAGAGCTATTTCCTTTCATTTTCGAGTGTTTTTCTTCTATTTTCGAGCGGTTTCCTTCAATTTTTGAGTGATTTCTTTCCATTCTCGAGTGATTTTCTTCTATTTTGAGCGGTTTGCAGCAATTTTCGAGCGATTTCCAACAATGTTTCAGTCATTTTCAGTGATTTCCAGCGTTTTTAGCGATTTTCCGGTGATTTTTGGCGATTTCCGGCGATTTGTAGGTGAGTTTCAGCGATTTCGACCGTTTTTCGGTGATTTCTGGCAGTTTCCGGCGGTCCCTCTGGATCATAGGGTCGAACAGGGTCGGACTGGATCGTAGGGTCGGACAGGATCGTAGGGTCGGACAGGATCGCTGGGTCGCAGGATCGGACTGGGTCGTTGGGTCACAAGGTCGTACTGGGTAAAAGGGTCGCATCGCTGGGTCGCAGGATCGGACTAGGTCATAGGGTCGTATTGGGTAAAAGGGTCGCAGGGGATATTTTAAGAATTTTAGTATTTATAAGGTTATTTTTGAAACGAAATTCTTTTTTTCGGAAAGGGTATTTTTGAAGTCTTTTAATCCTACAAACATATTTTTGAAAAATGTATGCATGCTTATGGTTCTAGGTATCAAAACTGCGACGCAATTGCTCCTCTTACCGAACTACTGAGATATAGATCGAGAAACAGGTCCAATGACGGTAAAAAAAACCTAGTTCATGAGCACAAAAACTGTTCAAGACAAACAACACCGTCTATTCTCTTATTCGAAAATCAATGAAGAGAAAACAGGATAGAGCCCGGAATCACTTCTAAAACTCGTATTCATTTTCTGAAAATGCAGGAAATGATATTGTTAAATTTATTATTTCTTGAGGGCATTCATCTTGTCTCTGAGATAATACAGTTTGGCTCTTCTAACCTTCTTCTTTTCCAGCACCTTAATCTCCTTCAGGTTCGGCGAATACCTGTCACCATAGACCAGTTCATTAGCATATGGCAGACATACGAATCTGGTATGACCAAAGGAGGTACACAGCAGCAATAAAGATCTTAAACTCGTAATATCATATATAATATTTTTCCACTACCCTTTAGAAATGAGAATGAGATGAGAAACATGGTTTACAGAAGAACCATGTTAAGAGAGCAAAAGCTGGCTTAGACAAAGTTTTGATACGATAGTTTCTTGCAGCCGAATGAGAATTCCCTTCACACTAGTAAAATTCCAGAATGTAAGAAATATATTTAAGTCTGATATCATACACGAGCTGAATGAAAGTTGAGATTACATAATGACTCATATCTCATCAGGCGATCATCTACAATTTCATGAATCTAAATCAATCCATTTGTCTATTAAGTAGAAATATTGCAAAGCGTCAGTAAGAAATGAAATATTTTCAGAGACATTTTGTATTTGCTATTAAACAAGAGAGAGAGAGAGAGAGAGAGAGAGAGAGAGAAAACAGACATAGATTCAACACCAACTCCAGCCACAAGCCTCCTAATCCTAAATGTAGAATTAAGACCAGCATTACGCCTTGCTATGACAATGCCTTTTACAATCGAAACTCGCCTCTTGTTTTCAGGCACTTCCTGCTCAAACAAGTGAATTCCCAGCATAAAGAAAAACAAGTCAATGAAATAGTTCATTCGTTTGGACACAGAAAACAAAAGATAAGATGTTTTTGTCACAATTTCTTCAGAAATACATAAACAATCTAACCCATGTTCAATAATATTACCACTTTGAGTTGCACGATGTAACCAGGCTTTATTTCAGGTATCTCTCTTTGAGCTCTCACTTCATCAACTGCTTCCTTATCTACAATCTGCAGAAGATGCAGATAGAAGCTCGATTTGTAATACATTTGCAACCAGGTAACGCTGTGAAGGTTGACAACAGGTGATGTACCTGCATTATATGTTTTGCAGTCTTATCAAGCCTTTTAAACTTGATCCTTGGAGGTGCATCACAAACTGACTCAGATGATTGGACAGAATCTCCAATGGTGGAAAAACCCCTCGATGAACAATTAGCTGCAAAGTTTCTTCCATAATTGCTTGAGCATATAAAATTATCTGAAATGCAACCACCATGCCTCTGCCAAGCAGTATCAAGCATATAAGACGTCACGGTCTCTCACATTAAGACAATCCAAGAATATAGCAGTAAAACATTGTCGCATAACCAAGAATCAAGAAGAATGGTAAATTTGGAAATGGTTCCTGTGTTAGTATTGCATAAATTGGCTACATGAAACTCATACACGAATATTAGTATTGCATAAATTGGCTACATGAAACTCATACATGAATAAACGACCAACATAAAGATGTCACTTGATGTTCTTTCCTATATATCGGTGTCTCTTATAGTGATCAGAGCACAACATTCATCCACAAAGACTCTAAATATTTCGATTCATATGAAAGGAAAAGCCCGACAAGTTTCATACCCCAGTGCCAAGACTCACTTTTTGAATGCTTTTTACTAACTTTTTCAACCAAACAAAACAATGAACAAAGCAAAAACTTCCTTTACTTCTATCAATACAAGAAAACACTCATCTTTCTTCTGTCCAATAAAAGTAAACAAACATAAACAAGAAAATAATCCAAGAAAAACACATACAGTTGAAGATGCAATGTTCCGGACCAAGTTCTTCAGATAGGTTGCCGGTGAATCCATGGATTCTAACCCTAGCTTTCTCAGTTCATGACCACTTCCGTTCACCGCCAAAGGGCTCGTTGACGAACCCAAACGAACAGTATTCAAGACGGAGATGTCTTGCCTTCTAAGAACTCTGAAACTGCCACAAAAACGATTGCATGTCCCAATTCAGTTCAATAGATAGACACCAAATGCAAAAACAAAATCCAAAAACTAGCCATAAAGAGAAACCCGACTGCACAATACACCGACTTCACATAACACAAATGAACAGGGACATCAAATCAATTCCTACAAAGATGGAACGTTGAAACAGACGCCTTGTACAGTCTACGATAAACCCAGAGCGAAAACCCTAAAACGCTAAACCAAGAAATCCCAGTTCCGTCGAATTGCTACTCGGACACGGGAAAATTACCACATTTTCAGCTGAAAATTGATTCCGTTGTTTGAGGATGACGTTGCCGACGGGATCCTTTACCTTGCCTCTCAAGGACGCTGGTTTCGGAGAGGGCGAGAGATGCTTGGGGTTTCAATTCAATGAACTGAAGACGACAAGCGACGAGGGTCGATATCCCGTTTAAGGTTTGGTATTGTGAAATGCGTAACTAAACCATATTTGGATACCGAACCAAATCCGGTTTGGATTAAAAATTGGATTTTACGGTTCATACCCATTCGGGTTAGGAATATATTTTCCAGTTTCCATTTAGGATCCGAGTATCGATTTTGCTAAAAATTGAATTCAGATTTTATCAATTTGTCCAGTTGTTTTTATTATGGGCTAACTTCAAAAATACCTTCGTAGGGCTAAAACACTTCAAAAATACCCTTCCCGAAAAA
>CM071869.1:19716595-19758627 GCA_036759665.1 Gynandropsis gynandra | reverse complement strand
TTCCTCTTCCCTTTCCCCTTCTTTTCATCTCCAAGAACTGCTTTCCGCGTCAGCAGTTCTTGCTCACGAATGTCCTCCCAACAAAGTCCCTTCGGATTTCTACGAATATGTTCCATCCATATCTGAACATCGGGATCGCATCCCTCATAGTCGTCCAGATCATAACTTGTAAAGTGTTCATCGCGATCAGCACAAAGAATACTTCGAATATCCTGAAAAACAAAAAATAGTCATTATTACCCTCTGTGACCCTTGTTTTCCTTGTGACCCTTGTATAATTGTTACCTTAGAATCTCCGATCAGCCTTATGACTTCTGCGTACTTTAGGTTAATACTGGGTTTAACCATCTTCTTGCACATTCTTGGGCATGATGGATCCGCATTCTCTACATCAACATACCATCCCTTTCCGCCCAAACTAGGGATGGTTTCGAAAGGAAGTAACTGCAACATTAAAAAAAATCAGAATGCAAAAAGTATGAAAAAATTCAAGTTATTCGAATAATATATACAACTTACCATTAGTGGGATCATGAAACCGCCACAATACCATTTTGGTTTCGGTGATTCCCCGCTAACGTGCTTGCGGCAAGTATCCACAATCTTGTCGAATGTGTAACGCCCCCATGGAAAGTCTTCACAAAATTCCAAATCATCAACCATGTCAATGAGATCATGGCTGATAGAGTTGTCTGATGAAGGCTTGTGATCAATAACTTGCGCCAACAACAACAAAGTTGCCAACCTCTTTTTGTCCTCGTCATTCTTCGCCTTCACAAGCTTTCCAATGATTTGTACGGGGGTCACCTTTCCACGGCCGAAATACTTCCGCCTGAATGTATCACCCCTTTTGGACTCCCATCCTTTGGGATATGGTCCGCAGTTCAATCCGGAAATTAGTGCGTGCTCCACTATAGAGTACTGGATGGGAACACCGTTTAAGACGAACCACAACTCCTTCTTGTCTCGTACAATCACGGAGTGATTTAGGAGGATAGACATTTGAACCTTAGTCAATGTGGAATCACATTGGAAATGGAATAAATGCTTAAATTGCGATTCCTTCTCGAAGTAATGCACGTCGTATTCATGTAAGATTCCTCTCAGCTTCGTTATTGTCTCGTGAGTATAACACTTGGTTGTGATCTTTGGCATTCTGTCCATGTGTTTGAATTGATACACAAACTTCGGCTTTGGGGCCACCTGCAAAATGACCAATTAATTAAAGAATACATTATACTTCTAGCGACCCATGCGACCCATGCGACTCATGCGACCCATGCGACTCATGCGACCCATGCGACCCATGCGACCCAACCGACCCTTTGGCTCAACTGACCCATGCGACCCAACCGACCCTTTGGCTCAACTGACCCATGCGACCCAACCGACCCTTTGGCTCAACCGACCCATGCGACTCGACTGAACCATGCGACCCAAGCCGACTCACTAAGACAACCGACTCAAACGACCCTTAGACCCCCTGGGACGCTCAAGCGACGATTGCGACCCAAACCGACTCACTGAGACAACCGACTCAAACGACCCTTAGACTCCCTGCGACGCTCAAGCGACCATTGCGACCCAAATCGACTCACTCAGACTCAACAGACTCACTGACACTCACACCCATTTCAAATCAATAAACCATTCTGGGACTCGATAGCCTGCAAACCCTAGAAATCGACGCTCAACCGACCATCGCGACCCAAACCGACCCACTGAGACAACCGACTCTTGCGACTCAACCGACTCATTGAGACTCAACCGACTCATTGACACTCACACCATTTCAAATCAATAAACCATTTTGGGACTCGACATCCTCCAAAACTCTAGAAATCGATCTACTTACACTTATTGACGCCATTGAAGATTGACTCGTGCTCTCTTCTTCACCGCTGCTGATTCTAGCCATTTCCTTCTTGGCAACTTCGAATTTCCTTCTTGCCAACTTCGAATCGATCCCTCTCAAGTTCGAAATCACTTGTTCTTTCTTGGCTTTTACTCTCCCAGAATGCGGGTTTGGCTTTTACTCTCCCAGAATGCGGTTTTTCCCACGTTCGAAAATTAAAGGTAAATTTGTCTTTTCTCCAGTTTTTTTTTCCGATTAAATAATTATTTTAGGGAAGGGTATTTTTGAAGCGTTTTAGCCCTACGAGGGTATATCTGATATTCCGCCTTTTAGATATCTCTTGAATAAAGTAAATACATTACAGAAAACCATACCCGAAACCGTTGGACAATTTGAATTCATGCCACTTCAGTTTTCTAAGTGCATAAAACATATGGAGAGTCTGTGGTCTTCACCTCCTTAGAAAGCTTTAACACAAAGTTAGGAGAAGTTAACCAATCAGCAATGGCAACAAAGAACAAGCCAAATTTAGTTCTCTAACGTTCTGTTGAATCCAACTTTGAAATTAATTAAAACTAAAAAAATCACAAAACACCCTGAAAACCCAATAATGTGAACAACACTAAAATAAATTTTATACAACGGAAACGATTTTGATAACACCCTTTTATTCAGTAGGCCGAAGTCTGTCCAACCAATCAACGCTCTTTCGCGCTCTCTCAAACGGCTGCTCGATGTTTCTACGAGATTTATCTCTATATATATCAACACTTCTCCTTGACCTCTCCATTTCCTCGAAGGGGAGCTTGAGCTTCTCGGGTTTCTCCACGTGGCTGAACTTGTATTCGTGGAACTTCAGCCTATCAACGCTTTTCCTAGATTTCTCTCTTCGGTCTGTGCTTTTCCTCGGTGCATCTGCACTATGCTTCGGAGGCTCATACCCATCCATGCTCCTCCTAGAAGAAGAGGTGCTTCTTCTGGATGGTGATTTTTCGACTGCGCACACAAACTTCTTGAGATGGCGAATGTATTCGGGGAAGAGCTCGAGATCACAATGGTTTCCGCCTTTGAGCCACAAGGGTTCGTATTTGTCTTGGCAGAGTTCCCAGAGCTGCTTCCCGTGTGAGAAGTCAACCACATCATCAGCTGTACCCTGAACGTCAAAAAGAGATCACCTTGAAACCTGATGTGCTAACGGCATATGAGCTGAGCTATATTGCACCAAATTTCATACAAACACGACAAAAAGGATTTGAAAAACAAACACTTACATGAATTACAAGCACCGGACACTTCACCAACGGGATTTTGTCAATGTTCTGGGGACAAACATACGGCAGTCAGGTAAACTGAAAACACATGCACATAACTGAAGCTTATATTCTGATCAAGTGTGAATAGAAACAAAAATAACATGTGTACCTTGTATATGTCAAACCAATAAGTACGCTTAACCGGATACATAACTCTCAGCCCAGAAAGTATTGGACTGTGAAGAACAACAGCTTTTAGTCGATGCAAACGCGCACCAAGGTCGGTGGTGGGACCACTACCGACAGATTGGCCGTAGAGGATAATGTTCTCCTGCTTTGCTCCATAGTTCTCTTCAAGATACTTGTAAGCAGCTTCAATATCAGCATAAGTATTTTGTTCACTGGGCTGCGACAAGACGTAATAATTTTGTGATGCATAGGTCATATTTTATCACAAACCTAACCAGTTTTGATCTTTTGTCACTCACCTTCCCAGATGATTGGCCATATCCTGAATAATCATACCTGCAAACATGAGATTATATGTAAGAGGATATTACCATGATAGTTAGGAGAAAATCCGTATTTGCAAGACGTGAGGTAACAGCTGACAAGTTATTCCAAAGGATGAGTCTGGAAGCTTATGGAAGGAAGTCCAAGTACATTCAGGTAAATATCAACATGGGAATTAATAAAATCTTAATAAAATGATTCACATAATATAGCATTCCAAATCAAAGCTTCAAACTATTTCAGATGATAATCTATTTGTTCCTCATCCAGGTGTTGGATAGTTGTTTCCAGTAACAGAGAAAACATGCAACAGAATCTAAATTTAGAAACAGATCTTAAATGTCTAAAATTAAAAAGATTTACACAGGTCCATTAGTTATCAACCTAAGCAAGAACCACAGTTTGCTTCTAATAATCTACCCAAGACCAAAACACATACATCTCAACATAATAACCACTTAAGTCTCCTAGACCAACCTTCGCATAGTTTTGGTCTTACAGACATACAAAACCAGACTGCAACAAAAGTTTTGAGTCAACATCAACCGGAAAGACTCCAAGAAGCTATAACACTTTCTCAACAAGATCCTAGATCTTACAGACATCAAAACCAGACTGCAACAAAAGATTTTCAACAGAGAGTCAATCCACAAAACTACGATGAAATTTGGGTACAAACTTCAAGTGGGTTTTTATATCCACTTTAATCCCACCACAGTAACCTTAAATCCAACCGATTTTGAACCAAAAAAATCTTGGCTTCTACAAACTGCAAATAGAAATTTTGCCAAAAATCTCACCTGGGTTCTCCAAATACCCAAATAGAAACCCGAAATCTGTAAAGCAAACAGAGAGAAGAAAAAAAGGCCAGAAAATTTTTCGTAGATCCTTGGCTAATTCAGAGAGCAAACCGGATCGGAACATCCCAAACTCACTTCAATTACAACAAATCAGACCATAACAAATAACCCTAAATCTAGAAACAAAATCACAGGAACTAAAGAGTCAGAACGGACTGAATCCAGTAGCGGTACGAAGCACAGAAGAAATTACCCCATAACATTGACGCGTAGGTGAATACTAAGCTCGATGAAGAGCTCATACATCTGCCCGATATCGGCAGCGTTACCGTGAGAATACAAAAGAGTCATCGAGGCCATGGGATATCTGACGTACATGGCGACGATCTCGGTGCCACGGCGCGTGGGAAGCCGCAAAATGTCGACATTTTCACGGTGGGGAAATGGGTCCATGAGCAAAAGCCCCGTGGCTTCGTCCCTAACGAGCTTGTACGACGGCGGGTTCGGCGGAAAAAACGCGAACTTCGCTGCCATTGATGATGTCACACCTCCCATCTGAAAAGCCGAATCACACCTCTCTCTCTCTCTCTCTCTCTCTCTCTCTCTCAGAGTATATATATGAATAAATGTGTATTCGTAAGCGTGTGTAATAAAGGAACTCGTATGGAGTTTCAGCTTAGGAGACGAAGAAGGTGATGGTGATTATTATTGCGAGGAGACATTCCTTCTTCTCGTCCTCTCTCTTTCTATTCTTCTTTCTTGTGCGTTTTGCTAAGCGGAGAGAGAGAAAGATCTTAGTTTTATTTTATTTTATATATTTTTTGCAGTATATATATTCATGTTATTTGTGATATTTGTTCAAAAAGCTATATTTGATTTGATATCATCAGTATGGTAAATTTGGTTTCTGTTTCTGTTATATTTATATAATGTTTAAACTTTAAATTAACTTTTAAATTAAATTATATTTAAGTAATATTTTACATTTGTTCAATTGTATTTTCATTATATTAAAATGGCATTTTACACGAAAAAACAAAATTTCACGACTTTCAAAAACACATTTTTTCATGCGGCATGTCCACGGATGATATTACAGTGGAATTATATTTAAGAAAGTACAATAAAAAAATTAAAACCTTCGAAAAATATGGCTTACATAATATTTTGTTTCATTCGTTAAACAGTTTTCCCGCATCTTACACTATTCACAAATCCTATATTTATTTTTATTCGTATAAATATAAATTATCTAATGATTAGAATTTTAGACAAAATTAACATGTTAAAACCTTTTATAGTAGTCTATTAAATTCCATAGATTCTATACATTTTTTGGGTAATTGGATTATGTTATTTCACATAACTAACCAAGTGGATACTTATTATTTTTGTTATAAGATCAGAGATTGAGGAGAAACCATGTATGCAATCTTAAATCTTAAATTACTCTAAGAAATCGTTAGAAGAGAAAAAAATATAAATGTTTAAATTATTCTGTAACTGGTACATTAGTTTCCTAGATGAGTCCGTTTCTAATGAATCAACTTTTTCAATGTGATATGTATATTACTGAATAATTTATTTTATATATTTTAAATATAAATGTAAACAAAATTTGTTTATATTATTGTATAATTTTAATAAATCTAAAGAATAGTATTATCTCTTTTGAAATTACCTTAATTACTTGAATTTAATATATATTTTGTTAATTATTTCCAATCAGATATTATATCTTGTTAATTGAATATCTTCCCACGTTAACATAATATATATCTACCATAATATATAGATATGTATATAATATGTTTATAGAATTAAACAAATCTTTTATACAATTTAGGATATTAATTTATATTTATATTTTTTATTATTTCCTATTATTAAAAACTAGTTTAAAATTTTTTATGCAAATTTAAATTATTTTTATTATATTCTTAAGTATTGTTTTAATAATTAAATTGATTATATCTTATTACCTTTTATTAAACTATAATAATGAAAATCTAATTGATTTTTTATTTAAAACTTAAAACAATTTTTTACACAAAAATATCATGTTTTTTACTCTAATTGAAATTTGTGAGATTCGAAAAGTAATTGTAATATCTATATAGTAAATTATTATTATTTATTAACTTTAAAACACGTATAATCAATAATAAAAATAAAATAACTTCAAATATACTTTCCAAACATTATTTTGACTTCAAAATTATTCTCTCTTGAAAAAAAAAATTCAACTTCAAATCTACCCTTAAAATATTAATAATCTTATATTACCTTTGTCCTTTAATTAGTCTACAATCTTTTCTCCTCCAGAGCACTACGATTTCTTTCTCTCCTGTGGCGCGAAAATTATTGTTCTCCCATACCACAATAGATTCGGCGAGATGAGCTTGAAATCGGCATCAAAGTCGTCGCATGTAGCTTGAAATCGGCATCATTCGCTGTCAATAGATTGAAATCGTTTGTTGTCAACAAAGAAGCTTGCAATTAAGCACGTTCCGCAGAAAAATTAGGTATGTATAATGAGTTTTTCGTATTTCTCTTGTGTTCTCTTGTTTCTTTTGTGAGTGATATGTATAGATTTGATTCTCCCTTTTTGAAACGAGTCTTTTATTGATGTAGTTGTACAGTTGCACTAGGTTAATATAAGACTCGTTTATTGAAAACGAGTCTAAACGAGTCATATTTATTGAAATGTCAAATGATCGCAATGAGTGATATTCTTATCGAGTCGGTTGCACTAGGTTATAGAGTCGCACGGTCGCAATGGGTCATATAGTCTCATCAAGGGGTCAAAGGGATCAAAAGTCAAAGGGTCGTAGGGTCCAAAGGTCGCAGAGGTAAAAGGGTCGCAAAGGGGTGAAAGGGTCACAGGGGTACAAGGGTCGCAGAGGTACAAAGGTCGCAGGCAGAGACATAAGGGTCGCAAAAAGGGTACAAGTGTCACAAAGGTACAAGGGTCGCAAAGGGGTCAAAGGGTCGCAGGGGTATAAGGTTCGCAGAGGTATAAGGGTCACAGAGGTACAAGGGTCGTAGAGGTATAAAAGTGGCAAAGGGGTCAACGGGTCGCAGAGGTACAAGGGTCGCAAAGGGGTCCAAGGGTCGCACGGTCGCACTGGGTCACATAGTCTCATCGAGTCCCACGGTCGTAATGGGTCACAAAATTTACCCTCTTTTTATGTTTTTGTTACGCATGTAGTGGATTCCGTGGATGAGAAAATCACACAGATTTATTTTTTGTATGATGGTAAATGGGAAAAAACCCAAATAGAGAATCTGATGGGTTGGTAGAGTTCAGGAAAACCAGAGAGTATTTTTCTATTGTCTTTCGATTAGTCTGACATACCAACAACTGATTGATAAGTTATGTGCATAGATGATGGTGGAAAATAATAAACAAATTTGAAGTTAAACTATTTGCCCAATATTTGTGAAAATAAGAAGCCTACATATATAATGAATGACAAGCATCTTATTTGTTATATGTTCGATCGCATAAGGGGAATTCGACCACTGCTATATGTGGAGATAGAATAGGCAAGTGTGAAGTGTGAAATCGAAATTGAGAGGGAAGTTGAGCCTTTAATTCCTGCTTTTGGAAGCATTGCTAAAAAATGTGAGGATTGAGGTGTTGTAGATTATGATGATTGTGTTATTGTAGGTCCAAATAACAAAATTAGAGTTGGGAGTAATCCGACGAAAACAATAAATATTTTGGATTCAGATAATTCTGATAATGAACATACAAGCGGGTTAAGAGAAGATGGTGGTTGTGCCATGAATGTGGTAGTTGATGAAGTTGTTTATGGCGGTAATAAAGTTGATTCTGATGTGCCAACAGAGCATAAGGATGGTGATGATGAGAATAACTTGGAAATGGTAGTTCATGAGAAGGCAGACAGCGAAAATAATATATTTGAGTTCGAAGATGGATTGCATCTTAAAATTGGGTAAGAATTTGATAGAAAGAAAGATGTACATGCATTTGTAAGGAAAGATTCAATTGAAGCTTGTTTTAGATATACAACATTGAGATCTAATTCGAAGCTGTGGAAAGTACGATGCAAGTTTGCCGGAAATGGTTGTAAATGGAAATTATGCGTGACAGCAATCCCGAATTCTAAACGGTTTAGTGTGAGAACACATCATCCCATTCATAAATGTTCACTTGTATCTAAATCGACCGAAGCTACGAAGGATACAACGCAATTGGTTAAGGATTATTTGAATGAGGAATATGTCGAGAAATATGAAACACCTCCAGCAAAAGAATTGATGGCTCGTGTAAAAGCAAACTATGGTGCTAATGTATCGTATTTGATGGCATTAAGAGGAAAATGCAGTGCTCAAAAGGAGATTTGTGGTAATGACTTTGAACATTATAGGAGGCTTCCAAAGTGGTTGCACATGTTTACAGAAAGAAATCTCGGATCTATCGCAAATCTTCAGCTCGACAGTGATGGGAAAAACTTCAAATACATTTTTATGATTGTCGGAGCGGCTATAAAAGGATGGAAATACATGCGTAAAGTGGTTGTTGTGGATGCAACATTTCTGATAGGAGTGTACAATGGAGTATTGATTGTGGCGACCGCGCAAGATGGTGAACATCACCAATATCCTATTGCATGGGGAATAGTCGACAGAGAGAAAGACGAATCATTGACGTGGTTTATGTCAAGGTTGAAAGAGGTGATACCGAACGGACATGATGTCGTTGTGATATTTGATCGCCATAAAAACTTGATCAGAGCAGTCAAACAAGTGTATAAACAAGTTGATCATGGTTTTTGTGCGCGTCATATATCGCAAAATATAAAGAGCTACATCAATAAAAGGTATGGTAGAGAGACTTCAAAGGGTGATATTGTGGCAAAAATGTTCTTCAAATGTGTAGCAGCATACACAGTGAACGAATTTGAAGTGCTATTAATTTATTTGAAGGCCAGGTACAAAAATGACTTTTGTGACTATTGTGACCTCTACGACCCTTGGACCTCTACGATCCTTGTACCCCTCTGCGACCCTTGTATCCCTTTGCGACTCTACCTCTGCGACCCTTGTACCCCTGTACGACCCTAATACCTCTGTGACCCTTGTACCTCTACGACCTTTGTACCCTTTCGCGAACCTTGTACCTCTGCGACCCTTGTATCCCTACTACCCTTTGACCCCCTACGACCGTTGTACCTTTACGACCCTTGTACCCCTTTGCGACCCTTAACCCTCTGCTACCCTTATACCTATGCGACCCTTGTACCTCTGCGACCCTTGTACCCTTTTGCGACCCTTGTACCTCTATGATCCTTGTGACTGTTTTGACCTTTGTGACATTTGCGCAGGAAACCTAATGTTGGAAAGTATTGGAGAAAGAGGAACTTGATCCGTTAAGTGGGTAAAATGCAAATTTAAAGGGGACAAGTACAACTTATTAACCACTAATGGTGTTGAGTCAATAAATTCAAAGTTGAAGAAGTCAAAAAAGTTTTCAATCCTAGTGATTTTAGATATTTGTTTGGGAAAGATAGTGGAATGTTTCAATAGGTATAGATTGGAAGCAACTACCGGTAATGATTCTAAAAAATGAATACCTTACGTTGAGAAAATGTTACATGAACGGTTTGGACAGACATCCAAGTATGATGTTATTGAATTGAACAATCTGAGTGATGAGTATGAGGTGAGAAATGAAATGGGTAGAAGATTTGTAGTGAGTCTTCAAAAAAGAATGTACGACTAAAAAATATTTGATGTGGATAAGAATCCATGCAATCACGCAATTGCGGCAGCACATAAGATTAGTAAAGGTTACAAGATACCAGAACTATGTTCAACATACTTCCTTCGGGAGACATGGCGTTTGGCTTACCAAGAAACCGTATATTTGGATCCTGATTGCAGTGATTGGGACATTCCTCCTCAATATTCTGAAATTACCTCCTATGCTAGCTGAGAAAAGGCAAAATGGGAGGCCTAAATAGAATCGTTATCCTGGACACAGTGAGGCTCAGAAAAATATCCCATATTCGTCGAGATAAATCTCATCTTCGTCGAGATAATCCCCATCTTCAAATTCCAGCATCACTGATAGTGTTTCGAACGTGACAACCAAGAAAACGCCGGCTTCAAAAAAAGAAAGGTCTGTTAGTGTGTAATATTATATTATTTCTATTATTTTGATTAAACTTTTTATGAATTTCATCATTATAATTCGATAAATTCTTCATTATAATTCGACCCATACGACCGTTGCGAACCTCTTGAGACCGTTTGGACCTTTTTGACCCATGCGATCCTTGTGGCCATTGCAACCATTATGACCGTTGCGACCTATGTGGCCATTGCGACCCTTGCGACCCATGTGGCCATTGCGACCCTTGCGACTAGTCTTTTCGATATCAGACTATTGGCTTTTCCAATGCAAGCTATATTAATCGTGAAAGTCTTTTTCATGTAAGTATCGTGACAATGGCTACTGATGTCAGACTACTGGCTTTTCCAATAGAAGCTATGCTTTTTTATTTTACCAATGCCATACTCAAGACCATTGTGTCATGTTTCTGTTACCCTTATATTAAAAGGTTCATCAAATTCTCTAAATCTCACCATAATACCCATTTGAGATGAGAATGAATCGGAAGAATCAAATTCACTTACAACGTGGATGAAGGACATTGTGTGGTATCTGCATTACATAAGGTCTTGGTGATCAGCATACTCAGACATCATGTTGTATCCGTGGTACCTAAGGTCACGATTGGAGGTCAATTTGGAGAAGGCGTTGAGTAATATATGACTCTATTTACGGGGGATGGCTCCGATGTGTCTCTAAACTCGGAAAATCTGACCTTTGTGACCTTTGAGACTTATATGACCTTTTTTCCTTTTTTCAACTTTTTTCTTTCCTTTTTTTGTAACCTTTGTGACCTTTGAGACCTTATGTAATCTTTTTCAATCATTATAAATAAATCCATATTTAAACGTTTAAAATGTGTGAAATCCATATATAAACGTTCAATCGTAATTACGTGATATCTATAATATGAACCTTAGTTGGATTAAATTAGAATCAAGTTTAAACGGGAACTCATCCGACTCATGCAACCCATATGACCCCTTATGCGACCCTTAATTGGATTAAATTAGAATCAAGTTTAAACGGGAACGCATCCGACTCATGCGATCCAATATGACTCCTTATGTGATCCTCAATTCGATTAAATTAGAATCAAGTTTAAACGGGAACCATTCCGACTCATGCAACCCAATATGACCCCTTATGCTACCCTCAATTGGATTAAATTAGAATCAAGTTTAAATGGGAACCCATCCGACTCATGCGACCCAATATGACTCCTTATGTGACCCTCAATTGGATTAAATTAGAATCAAGTTTAAACGGGAATCCATCCGACTCATGCGACCTAATATGAACCTTGTGTGACTCAGCCGATCCATGCGACCCAATGAGACAACATATGACCCATGTGCGACTCATGAGACTTGTCGTTATGCTATCAAACTCATGTTTTCTGACCCATGTGACCCTTTCGACCCATGTGACTACTCGTTTTGCAGTCAGACTCCTATCTTCCAACCCATGTGACCCTTTTGACCCATGTGACTTGTCGTTTTGCTATCAAACTCCTGTCTTTCTACCCATTTGACCCTTCTGGTCATGTCTATAAGTTAATGTCTATGTCTCTTCTCTTAGTATGGTATCTAACCCTAATTTCTATGAAAAATATTGTTGACCCTTATGACATGCATGACACAGATTACATGGTCGATGCAGGGCATCATGCTGTCTATGTGTTACTGAAGGTCTTGGTAATCGGCAGACTCGGTCTCTATGCAGTCATTGAAGAGTTTCGGGGGTGACCTAGGTGATGATGTTGGGTCACTCTTGAAATGTAACTGGAAGACGAAGTGCATGGCAGGAGATAACACTGGACTGCAATACCAAATAAGAAAAAAGCAAAAGACTGGAAATGTATTGTTTTGATTGGTTTTTGTCATTTTATCATTATAAACCCGTAAATTCGTCGAGTTCGCATCTATTGAGCTATATATGTGATAACACTGAAAGTGTATCAATTTTAGGCTAGGTTTTAGTGCTATTTTCGCATATATTTCATAGATAGATTTATATATCCGATACAATTATTCGTTACATACGCCCGTTTTGTTGGTTTTCAGGTTTTTACGCGACAAGGCCTAAATGAGCTTAAAAAGACGAATTCCTGAGCAAAACCACGTACTTTGAAGATAAATTCACTCAGACCCAAGATCAAGCCTTAGAACTCAAAGGAACACCCGAGCAACGAGCGGAAAAGAGAAAAATCAAGGTTTCAAGGGTGCCTGGTCGGGCACCATGGTCCACCCACTCGGGTAAAACCTACGGGGTTTTATTCGCACACCTTGCACGACCCGGGCACGAAGGCAACGAGATCGGGTGCCCCACAATACGTATACGTATACGCGCTCGAGCGTTAATTCATCCCAAAATTCCCCGAGAGTTTGTACGACTCGGGCCGCTCAACCACACGATCGGGTGCTGATGCGCGATCGGGCATGATGAAGAACACGACCGGGCGCGCCTCTGAACGACCCGGTAAGAGTGGTGCCCGAGCGGGCCGCGTATCTCGCAACAACCTAGATGTTGCATTCAAACGACCTAATTTATAGACCAGAAGAGATCTAGAGCAAGGGGGCGACGTACAGGGCAAGGAAAGGCTTGGAAAACATCAGGAAAGGCTCGGGAGACGCTGGAGAAGAAGAGAAGCATCAATCCTCACATCGGTAACACTATAGGGAAGATCGAGGCCTCGAGTTTCCTAGAGTCTATCATGTTTAGGATTGTGTTATCTTCGTTTTCTGTATTCTCCATAGTGAGTAGGTTCCCAACTATGGGTTAGGGATATCGGATTGTAACGGATGAACAATGTTATGCGTTAATGCTTAGATCTATTGATTTTATCTTGATATTCGGTTCTACACTTAATATTATCATTCCTATACTAGTGTTGCCCGCTCAGTAACACAGGATTTCAGACTTTGCTGGAAGGTTAAAGGATGAATCCGGATCTATTAAGTTGTAGGTTAAGTTCGGCTAATGAGAATCTGACCGGTCGGTTAGTCGACCGTGTTGTGCTTGTTGTCTTCTATGCCCGGTCGTGCTGTCTGTGGGTAATGTAGGACATTTACTTGTATTATTGTTTAATGTCTTCATTTCCTACAAATACACGAGAAAACGCTGAAAGAGGACTAAGTGATACTTAATATTCGGTAAACTAACTATTAAAATGAACTAAAAAAACTATAACAAAATACATGTTACCACCCAAAAAATTAACAATACAAAAAAAATGTTACGAAATGAGTCATTCTAATTATATGAGGAGTTAACATTTTGGATATTGACGTCACCACTTGTTTAGTTTTTAGGTATTTAGAATCATATCTCCATCTACTTCCATTCGTCTTAGTTTAGTGTTATTCTTAGTTTTTGGCTGCTTTAGTCCCTAGAGATCGACCCTGGTACTACACGATCCGTATACTTACGGTGAAGTGGTCTAGGAAAATATATAACTCGAGTTTTACCACATCAAGTTTTTGGCGCCGTTGCCGGGGACTAATAACGGCCTAGACTAGGAATTAGCTAGATTAAGATCTAGTCCTTTCCGGAGTCTTTGTTTGTTTGTTTTTCACATTTGTTTTTTGTTTTTCCCTTTTATCGAGTCTATTCTATCTACCGTGGATTTACGCTTTGGTGTTTTGTTTCTTGTTGTGTATGAGCCTTGTATGAGAAGCTCTACCAAGAAACTTCTCATCTACGATCCCGAGGTTGAACGCACTTTAAGGAGCCTACACAAAAAGGGAAGGATTGGAATAGCGGATTCCTAATCCGAGGTAGAAAGAACGAGCAACCGCGAGTCATACGCCTCTGAGGAGGAAGATACATATAGTGCAAGCAGCGGAGAGGACAACGCAAGTAATCCCAACATGGCTGCTGCCGACAAGACTTACGGAGCATACACCGCTCCGAAGCACATGCAGTTACTCTCGTGCATGGCCCGCACGATTGATAACCAGGTTGAGCTACAATCGGCTTTTATACAAATGCTCAACAATTTGACATTTAGAGGAATGGAGAACGAAGATCCGAACTCCCACCTTATGGACTTCAAGATGCTTTGCAGCACTACCAAGGTTGGAACGGGAGTTACTCGGGAGGATCTTTATTTGATGGCATTCCCATTCTCACTTAAGGATGCGGGGCAACGTTGGCTCTTCAATTTGCCGGCTGTATCAATCACATCGTGGGATGATTTGGAGCAAAGGTTCATGCAACAATTCTTCTCGGATCATAGAACGCTTCTCGCCAAGAGTCGCATTAATTCTTTCCTACAAGAAAGAGGCGAGACGTTACATGAGAACTACCAGCAGAAATGGCCACACCACGGGATGTAAGAAGTATCTTACCACGAGTTTCATCCAAGGTCTCCAAGAAACCACCCGATTCATGATCGTGGCAGTGGGTGTCGGTTCCCTCAGCAACCTTACGTTCAATCAGCTCGAGAACCTAATCAAGAGCATGGCGAGGGAAGGAGGGAAGAAGGTAGGGGAATACAATCGCGACTACCCATCAAAAGCTGCAGTAAACGAGCTTGGCATCGCCAACCCGGAGTCGAAGGACCTGAAGCAACAAGTTGGTGAGATTCATCGGATGATAGTTGGACTTCATGTGGATCGACATGACACATCCGTAGGCCAAGGGATGGAGGAAGTGAACTACGTTTCCAATCGGGGCTACCAACAAAGTTATATCAAGAACCATCCCAACCTCTCGTATGGCAACACGAACAACGTAGCGAATCCGCAAGACTTTCAACCGCGGATAATGGCGAGAAACCAGAATCAAGGTTTCCAACCGAGAGGAAGTGGCCAGGAGTACGGATATCAGCCACGTGCACAATCTTCGGGTGATTCCGAAATTCTTTCGATGCTCCAATTGATGCACCAAGAGCCGAAGAGTGCACTTGGAGGGATTAGGGTTGAGCAAGAGGATATGAAGAAGAGAATGGATGGATCTCAAACGCATTTGAGACTTCTAGAGACGCAAGTGGCGCAATTAGCCCAAGGTTCGAACCGACAACCCGAACAGCTTCCCGGGAAACCCGAGGCGAACCCCCGCGAGAAAGTGAATGCTATTTTCCTAAGGAGCGGGAACACGGTAGGGCAACCAATGCCTCCCATGGCTGCAAGAGAAGAACTTATGAGCGATAAGACCGAACAACCCATCGCTCCAGCCGTCGAAGATAAGGTGATCGAGGAAGAGGAGAGGGAGTTACCCTATATAGCACCTCCCCCGAGGGTACCACCATTGCCCTTTCCGCAGCGTCAAATCCAAAGGAAGCAAAGTGACGAGACCCAATTCTCTCAATTCATAGAACTCTTGAGGAAGCTACAAGTCACTATCCCATTCTATGACGTTCTTACAAAGATCCCTTCATATGCGAAGTTCCTCAAGGATATCATAATGAGGAAAAGGACCGTGGATAACGAGATGGTAATGGTAACGAACTCTCTTATACAGCCTCCTACCATAGTCGAGAAGATGCCCGATCCAGGTAACTTCGTCATACCTTGCAAGATTTATGATTACGAAATTGAGCATGCGCTAATTGATATCGGAGCGAGTATGAGCTTGCTACCACTATCCCTTGTCGAAAAGCTCAATAGGGTATGAGATCTTCAACCCACGAGGATGCCAATCACATTTGCTGACCAATCCGTACGTAGTCCAATGGGTATATTGACGAATGCAGCCGTTCAAGTGGGAGAATTTTGGTTCCCTGCGGATTTTGTCGTTGTGGATATGGAGATCAATCCGAAGATCCCCGTCATATTGGGACGACCATTCCTCAACACGACAAAGATGGTGATCTACTGCAATACATCCTTGATGGACTGCCGGAAGACTACAAGCCTATTGTGGATGCGGTGAATGCTCGACACAACATTATTCCGATCAAGGAACTTCATGAAAAACTCTTCAGTCATGAAGCCAAACTCCTTCAATCCACTCCCCTACAATTCTCGCCGCCGGTCACTGCTCTCGCTGCCAACACTCGCCCGAAGCAATACAATAAGCAGCACGGTTCCTCTAATTGGCGACGGCATGACAACCGACCATCTTCGGGGTATCAAGGGCACTGCCAATTGTGTGGAGTCCATAGATACAGCGCCCGTCGGTGCCCACAGCTGCCGCCCTCTCATGGAAGTCAGAATTCTGCTTCTGCTCCCTCACCGTATTGGACTCCCTCGCCGCGCCCTTGGCAGCCGCGCGCTCACAACACAACCCTCACGACATATGAACCGGACCAGTGGCTCCTTGACAGTGGTGCCTCTCATCATATCACATCGGATCTACAAAATTTGGCGCTACATTCTCCGTACAAGGGTGGTGAAGAAGTGGTAATCGGTGATGGCTCTTCGTTGCCCATCACCCATATTGGTTCTTTCTCTATCTCTAGCTCATAACATGATTCATATCTTCACCTTGATCATGTCTTATGTGTACCTACGATGAACAAGAACCTTGTCTCCATTCAACAATTATGTCGGACTAATGGAGTTTCCGTGGAATTTTTTGATGATCATTTTCAGGTGAAGGATCTAAAAACGGGGGAGCGTCTACTTCACGGAAAGTCTAAAGATGGTGTCTATGAGTGGCCGATTCCCGCGTCTTCCACCCCTCAAATTGTGGCTCTCCATAGTGTCAAGACCACTTTGTCTGAGTGGCATTTTCGATTAGGTCATCCTTCGTTTTCCATTTTAAAGCATTTCGTTTCTAATAATTCTTTACCGTTGTCTAAGTCATGTTCGTCCTTGTTATGCAATTCTTGCTCAACCAATAAAAGCCACAAGTTACCATTTCATGAATCTACCATTACAACCTCCAATCCCCTTGAAATCATCTTCTCCGCTGTTTCGACATCACCAATAATCTCTGTTGATGGTTTCAAATATTACATCATTTTTGTTGATCACTACATCCGCTATACATGGCTTTATCCTCTCAAACAAAAATCCCAAGTTCGGGATATTTTTATCAAGTTTAAAACCCTTGTTGAAAAACAGTTCCAAACCGTCATCCGTACTCTCTATACCGATAATGGTGGAGAGTACATTGCCCTAGCATCTTTACTCACTACACACGGCATTTCTCATCATACCACCCCACCTCATACTCCTGAACACAACGGTATATCTGAACGTCGTCACCGTCATATTGTTGAAACAGGTCTTTCCCTCCTTTCACACGCCTCACTTCCCACCTCCTTTTGGACATATGCTTTCCCAACCGCGGTCTACCTCATTAACCGCTTACCCACCCCAATTCTCTCCTATGACAGCCCATACACTAAACTTCTAGGCACCTTCCCGAACTATCTTAAACTTCGGACTTTTGGTTGTCTATGCTATCTGTGGCTTCGTCCATACTTCACCCACAAACTCTCAACCCGTTCTAAACCGTGTGTGTTCCTAGGATACTCCACCACCCAAAGTGCCTACTTATGCCTTGATCCCACTCATTCTAGGATTTATACCTCTCGCCATGTTGAGTTCCACGAAACAGTCTTTCCTTACTCAAACTACTCTCACTTTTTCGGTTCAACTTCCTCGGCCACAACTCCACCTTCCACCCTATAGTCACCACCAGTCTCTGTTGTTCCCTCGGGTCCTAGGCTGCTCTGGACACCGTCCTCTTCCGTCACTCCTGCAACAGATCCTTCACCGGACATGCTCACATCTCATGCTTCCCCGGACATGGCCTCTGTTTCAGATAGCTCAGCTTCAGACGTCCCTGCTCCCACGGTAAATGACCCTATCGTTCGTGGCAACATTCATCCTATGCAAACAAGAGCTAAGGCCAAAATGTCGAAGGTGAATCACAACTGCTTCTATTCCGCTGTTCTCTCTGATCACGACACTGAACCGAAGACGGTCCCTCAAGCCCTTAAGGACCCTTGGTGGAGAAAGGCAATGAGCAAGGAATTTGACGCACTTGTCCGCAATGGAACCTGCGACCTCGTACTTGCCGAACAAGCCTCGAACATTGTTGGTTGCAAGTGGATCTTTCGCATCAAACGCTTGTCTGATGGTTCTGTGGAGCGCTACAAGGCTAGACTTGTGGCCAAGGGTTTTACACAACGACCCGGGGTGGACTTCTCTGAGACCTTCAGTCTAGTTGTTAAACCCACTACAATCAGATTGATCTTGAGCCTTGCAATCTCGAATGGGTGGATTCTTCGCCAACTAGATGTCAACAATGCCTTTCTCCAGGGGTTTCTAACGGATGAAGTGTACATGACACAACCTCAAGGCTTTGTTGATCATGATCGTCCTCACCACATTTGCAAACTTCGCAAAGCGCTCTATGGTCTAAAACAAGCTCCCCAGGCGTGGTATTCAGAACTCCGCGAGTTCCTCCTCGGCCAAGGATTTGTTAACTCTCTTGCCGACGCATCATTATTCATTCTCCGCAACTCTGAGGTAACCATATATGTTCTCGTTTATGTGGATGATCTTGTGGTCACAGGAAGTAACCCCACGTCAGTTCAACGGTTCACTACCACCCTCGGAACTCGCTTCTCCATCAAAGACTTGGGTGATCTATCTTATTTTCTTGGCATTGAAGCAACATAGAGTGCCTCTGGTTTGCTCCTCACTCAACGCAAATACGTCAATGATATCCTCGACAAAGCACAATTTTCAGATGCGAAATCCGTTGCCACCCCGATGGCTTCGAGCTCTCGTCTTACCTTGTCCTCGGGCGAAAAATTAGAAGATCCCACGGCTTATCGGACTCTTGTTGGCAGTCTACAATACCTCACACTTACACGACCGGACATCAGTTTTGTTGTCAACAGATTATCTCAGTACATGCATGCACCGACAACGGAACATCTTCAGGCTCTCAAACGGCTACTTCGGTATTTGGTTGGAACACGGGATCGTGGTATTTTCTTCTCCATGGGTAATACTTCATCTCTCCATGCCTTCAGTGATGCAGATTGGGCGGGGATTGTGATGAGTATATCTCTACAAGGGCATACATCGTCTACCTTGGTAGCCATCCGATTTCATGGTCTTCGAAGAAGCAGAAATTCACCGCCCGCTCATCCACGGAAACGGAATATCGCTCTATAGCGGATACAGCAGCCGAACTTCGATGGATCACGTCTCTCTTGACGGAACTTGGTATGTCTATGTCTGAGCCACCGGTAATATACTGTGACAATATTGGTGCACCATACTTGAGTGCCAATCCTGTATTCCATTCTCGCATGAAGCATCTTGCCTTGGATTACCACTTTGTTTGGCAACAAGTGCAAGGCGGCATCCTCCGAGTGTCTCATGTCAACTCGTCTGATCAACTAGCGGATTTGCTCACCAAACCGCTCTCTCGTCAACCGTTCGTTTCACTTTGTCACAAGATTGGAATCACCGATGGTGCTCCATCTTGAGGGGGCATATAAGAAGAAGGGATATTTATGTAATTTTACGTTCATTAGGGTTTTCTAACTTTTGTATCTAGATATACATCTTGTACTCATTCATTTGAATAATAAGACAAAACAGATAAGTTCATATCAGTCATTCATGACAGAGAAGAGGTACGACATGGAGGCAGCGAGGCACGATATCGAGGCTGCGAGGTATGCGAAGCAACAGCAATTCCAGGAGCAATCGATCCAGCATACATACTACCTCACGGAGTTTGTCCGTCGATTTCAGCAACTCAGTATGCAGCATTACTAGGAGCCATACATACCGGTCCCGCAGGACTATCATACTGGAGCCATCCCGTACCGTCCTCACATCCCTTACGAACTGCAGTCCTTCTACTTCCCACCTGGGGAAGGAGCACCCGCGGAGCCAGCAGACCTACCGGTCACCCGCGGTGGAGAGGATGAGGATTAGATCACTTTTCCCTTTTTTCTTTCTTTCTTTTTCTTTTTCATCTTTTATCGACCTATTTTTATTGTTTTCTTGTTTTTAATTTTAGTGATTATGTACGCTCTTTCAGACTTACTTATGTAGTGCTCTTTGTTCTATATCTTGCATTGCATGGTTTTATCTCAGGTCTTTCACGCTAACACATGCATTAGAGCACAAGAGTCACACCATCCGGATGTATCACGATTCGAGAAAGCCACACACACACACCAGGTGTACTCGTTATCTTTTTATGTTTTCTCAGATTTTTACATACGGGGATCCCTCATAGGTCTCGAACACCGGGATTGTGTTCCGTTCAGGTCTGGGGGGGGGTACTCTTCCTTTTGTGATATAGATTTGATACGGATTTTATTTTAGAGCGACATATTTGCACTTAGGATTAGGCTTAGGATTAGATTTAGGAATAAGATGGATATCTAGTGAAAATTTTTTCGAGTTTAGTCATGTTTTGCGACATTGTTGAATCGTGGATAATGGTCTAGTTTGCTTAGAAGCCTTTTGACACCGATTAGTCAAGTAGTTGTGTTTGAAACCCTTATCTAGTTGAATTCATTCCTTAGATTTCGGTACCAAGTAGTCACACCTCTGTATATACCGCCTAACCTTAGCTTACTTGATATTTTTTTTTTGTTGGAAGTAAATTTTATTTCGTGTGTCCCATGAAGGGATAGTAGAAACGGTTACAAATACAAACTTGGTGTCATTAGCACAAATGGGATAACACGCAGGTCACCCATACTATGCTACGACACCATAACAGATAGAGTATCTCACGTCGCAGCTATGAGAGCAGGGTACATGTCACCCCGGGCCTCATTAAAACCTCAATGCAGTAAAACCCATAGGGAAAAACCCGACAAAGAGGAAAAAGAGCACCCCTGCGACGAATACAAAACAACACAAAAGATACCAAAATATCTAGACATAATCGAGATAATCGATACGCGATATAGAGTCAGCATCAAGCCAACTTCCTACGATACAAACCGCCCAATCTACCTTCCTAGTTGCAAAGTCTCCACTGTGGCCGGTGGAAACTTGTCATGTAGTACCAGGGATAAGTGGTCCATAATCAGTCGAACGGCTACCTCAATTGGAAGTCGCTTGTTGTCAAATATGCTTCCATTTCTGACACGCCAGAGGTGGTAGACCGAGGCTGCAATTGCATACACCCGTGCTCACGCTAGACAATCATCCCGAGCGGCATTTCTCCTCAGCCATGTAAGTGCGTCTTGGATCGTCATGGTGGACCGCGGGAGGTGCAGACGGTCACACACTTGGTACCATATTTGTTGGGCATATCCGCACGCAAAGAACAAGTGGCTGTGGCTCTCCGTATGATGGTTGCATAACCTGCATGTTGTATCGATATCTAAATATGTGAGACGATCAAGGGTGGTTAGCTTACCTAGTAAAGCCAGCCATAGGATGAAGGAGTGGTTTGGCGTGTTGTGTGTCGGCTACACCTACTTGATATTTTTAGCGTTCATGAGTTAGATTCCACACGCTTATACTCCGCTGTCATCTAGGATAAGTTTTCACTATTCCGAGTTAGGATTGACATGAGTACATCGATATTCGATGGTTCGGGTCTAAGTGGTGGGTAGAGGCGCTTTTCTACGTCATAAGGGTTAGAGTTTTGCGTAATCAAGAAAAGAAAAAACCGAGAAAAAATAATAAGATCTTCAATAACGCATCTCTTCACTCCGCTAAGGTCACGCGACCTTATGAGTGTGCCATACGCAGCCTGGGTCTAAGTAGAAAGCCATCCCTCTTTGACTTCGACGTCCTAGGAACAAAGCGTGGATCTAAGTGTAGAAAAGAAAAAAAAATGCATAAAAACGAGAAAAAGCGATTTTAATGATACCAAAAGCTTAGGAAATAGGTATGGAGATTGCTTGGACGTTATCTAGGGTTGTGAAGTAAACTTAGATTTTTGGTAGGATTTCATGGCTCAGCACTTTCGGTAGATACAAGGCTGTACTCGGTACGCTTAGGCTCTTATCCATGTGACGCGTTGATTTGCGGAATGACTAACCCTTCGATATTTTTGAGCTAGTATCCATCGTTATTAGATTCTTCTTGCACTTGACTTTAGTTTTGTTTGAGGACAAACAAAGGTTTAGGTCTGGGAGAGTTTGATAACACTGAACGTGTATCAATTTTAGGTTAGGTTTTAGTGCCATTTTCGCATTTATTTCATAGATAGATTTACATATCCGATACGATTATTCGTTACATACGCCCGTTTTGTTGGTTTTCAGGTTTTTAGGCGACAAGGCCTAAATGAGCTTAAAAAGACGAATTCCTGAGCAAAACCACGTACTTTGAAGATAAATTCACTCAGACCCAAGATCAAGCCTTAGAACTCAAAGGAACACCCGAGAAACGAGCGGAAAAGAGAAAAATCAAGGTTTCAAGGGTGCCCGGTCGGGCACCATGATCCACCCGCTCGGGTAAAACCTACGGGGTTTTATTCGCACACCTTGCACGACCCGGGCACGAAGGCAACGAGATCGGGTAGTAATACCCAATCGGGCGCAATACGTATACCCGCTCGGACGTTAATTCATCCCAAAATTCCCCGAGAGTTTGCACGACTCGGGCCGCTCAACCACACGATCGGGTGCTGATGCCCGATCGGGCATGACGAAGAACACGACCGGGCGCGCCTCTACACGACCGGGTAACAGTGGTGCCCGAGCGGGCCGCGTATCTCGCAACAACCTAGATCTTGCATTCAAACGACCTTATGTATAAACCAGAAGAGATCTAGAGCAAGGGGGCGACGTACAGGGCAAGGAAAGGCTCGGGAGACGCTGGAGAAGAAGAGAAGCATAAATCCTCATATCGGTAACACGATAGGGAAGATCGAGGCATCGAGTTTCCTAGATTCTATCATGTTTAGGATTGTGTTATCTTCGTTTTCTGTATTCTCCATGAGTGAGTAGGTTCCCAACTATGGGTTAGGGATATCGGATTGTAACGGATGAACAATGTTATGCGTTAATGCTTAGATCTATTGATTTTATCTTGATATTCGGTTCCACACTTAATATTATCATTCCTATACTAGTGTTGCCCGCTCAGTAACACAGGATTTCAGACTTTGCTGGAAGGTTAAAGGATGAATCCGGACCTGTTAAGTTTTAGGTTAAGTTCGGCTAATGAGAATCTGACCGGTCGGTTAGTCTGTTACATCCATACGATTCCCGGTATCCCGACACCCGTAGTGTTCGTCATATCCGAGTTTACCCCAACCTAGTATCGTTGTCACCACTTAGTTTAGCTTTTAGGTATTTAGGACCATATCTCCATCTACTTCCATTCGTCTTAGTTTAGTGTTATTCTTAGTTTTTGGCTGCTTTAGTCCCTAGAGATCGACCCTGGTACTACACGATCCGTATACTTGCGGTGAAGTGGTCTAGGAAAATATATAACTTGAGTTTTACCACATCAATATGCGACCCATGGGATCCTCAATTGACATTAATTAGTTTGACGTTGTAAATATATGTTTTTTATTGTTTTTTGATATTATATCATTATAAACTCGTAAATTCGTCGAGTTCGAATCTATTGATCCATATATGCGACCCATGCGACCCATATCATAATCAATATGCTATTATCAATATATTTAAGTTTTATATTTCTAATTTAGAATCAATATAGTCGATAATGTAAATAACATCAACATTTGAACAAAATGTTAAATGTATTTTTTGAAATTTTCTCTAACTCATTCCACGAGTTCTTAAAACACTACTATCACTTTAGAAAAACATCATTGGTTATACACAACTTGGTACACATGAGTCATAATCTATTTCAATCATTGATTGACGGTGTAAATGTATTGTTGATTGGTTTTTGTCATTTTTATCATTATAAACCCGTAAATCCGTCGAGTTCGCATCTATTGATCCATATATGCGTCCAAGTGACCCATGCGACCCTCAATTGGAATTAATTAGTTTGACGTTGTAAACGTATTATTTTGATTGGTTTTTAATTTTTTATCATTATAAACCCGTAAATTCGTCGAGTTCGCATTTATTAATCACTATATCCGACCAAACGACCCATGCAACCCAACGACCCATGCGGTGTCGTAAATGTATCATTTTCACCAAAATTCCCGCCGAACCTTTCACCAAAATTTGAAAAAATATAACTGTGTGGTCATGTCTTTTCGAATTCCATATGACATCGATTCGATGTTAGTATCATGTCTTTTCGAATTCCAGCCGTTTCCTTTTTTCAAATAATGACACACTGTCTCTAACTCTCATAATCTTCATCCATCTTTTTGAATAACGACAAACTCTCTCTCTCTCTCTAACTCTCATCATCTTCCATCCATTTTTTCCAAAATGTCACATTTTCCTCATTTATTCCATGAGATTCTTCCACAGTATCTAGAGAACTACCTTAATCTTCTTCATTTGTCTCTCTGTCGGTATGTTACATGTAGAGAATGTACAGATTTGACTTTGTTTGCGTTTTTTGTTACAGGGCATTCCGAAGATCTTCTTCGACGAGTATATTTATGGGAAAACGAGGGACAACACCACAACAACGCTTAAATCGAATGTGTCTAATAGAACATGGGAAGTCATAGTGGATGGCTCCAAATTCACTGATGGATGGAAAGATTTCTCCAACGACCAAAACTTTTGTATTGGGGGTTGTGTACTTTTCTGTCACGAAGGTGACATGGTCTTTAACGTCACCATAACCACTCCTATTCAGAGGCTTTTCACGGTATCAATCACTCATTCAAATCTGGCCGTAGATGCATTGGTAAGTGACCTCAACCTGATTCATCATATATAATTTGGTTATCTATTCGATTTTTATTCATTTATACTGATGTAACTTGGGTAATGTCGTAGACACGTCCGATAGGGTTTGCGAGGGAGAATGGTCTTTGTCGTAGATGGTGTAAGATACTGATGTTTCTCGATTGCGGAAGGTCATGGTCAGCAGCTTTAAGGCCCATGAGTGATGGTGACGCTTGCATCAGAGGGGGTTGGAGAAAGTTTTGTCAAGAAAATGGACTGAATGTGAATTGTTCCTTCATACTAGAACTATTCTCCAATGTAGCAGAACCTGTGCTTCAGTTTTTCAACAACATAGTTTTATTTGAGTTGTATTTTGATTTCTTTGAACCTCCTTTTAACTTGAAATTAATTTAATCTTCAACTTCATTTTGTATTTGGATGGTTTTTACTATTATTAAATTGTTAGTATTATTGTAAGTATCGTTGTTTTTGTGGATTTACTACTATTGTAACAAGGGTCGAAGAGGAAGTCTCACAAGTCCAAGGGTCGCACGGGTCCAAGGATCGTAGAGGGACAAGGGTTTCACGGGTCCAACAGTCGCGAGGGACAAGGGTCGTAGGGGTACAACGGTCGTAGGGGTACAAGGGTCGCAGATGGACAAGGGTCGCAAAGATTTGAATCATTTATTTGTAAATAACTTGATAAATTATTATTTTTAAAATTTTATTCATGTTATTTGTAAACAGTTGTATTTATAAATAATAAATTATTGTTATTATTTTTAGAATTTGTTTCGTATCACAACAAGCAAAACCGATCGCAGATGTACACGGGTCGCAGAGTCATATTTATTTGTAAATAACTTGATAAATTATTATTTTTAAAATTTTATTCATATTATTTGTAAATAACTATATTTGTAAATAATAAATTATTTTTTTTCGTTTTTAAAATTTGTTTTGTATGACAACAAGCAAAACCGGTCGCGGAGGTACAAGGGTCGCGACCTTTTGAAACTTATGCGACCCTTGTACCCTTGCAACCCTTGTACCCCTGCCACCTTTATACCCCTCTACGACCCTTGTACTTCTGCTACCCTTGTACCCTTCGCCTTTTGTACCCGTCTGCGACCCTTGTACCCCTACGACTCTTGTACCCATATGACCCTTGTACCCTTGCGACCTTTGTACCCCTCTGCAACCCTTATACCCATGCGACCCTTGAACCCTTTCAACCTTTGTACCGCTTTATGACCCTTGTACCCTTGTGCGACCTTTGTACCCCTCTACAACCCTTGTACCCCTGTGACCCTTGTACCCCCTACGACCTTTGTACCCTTCTGCAACCCTTGTACCCCTATGACCCTTGTACCCCTCTGCGACCATGGTACTCCTCTGCGACCCTTGTACCCTGACGACCCTTGTACCGCTGAGGTCATGCCTTTTCGAATTCCATTTGACGTCGATTCGATGGAAGGGTTATGTCATTTCAATTTCAAGTTGTTTCCTTTTTTAAAATAACGACACTCTCTCTCTCTCTCTCTTTAACTCTCATCATCTTCCACCCATCTTTTCTCGAATAACGACACACTATCTCTAACTCTCATCATCTTGCATCCATTTTTTTCCAAAGATACCACATTTTCCTCATTTCTTCCAAATCTCTTCCATGCTTTCTGGAGAACTACCTCGTAATCTCCTTTATCTCTCTCTTTCGGTATGTTAATGTAGAGAATGTACAGACTTGACTTTTTTCTATTTTTGTTACATGACATTCCGAAGAAATTCTTCGATGAGCATATTTACGGGAAAACGAGGGATAACAACACGGTAAGGCTTAAATCGAATGTGTCTAACAAAATATGGGAAGTCAAGTTGGATGGCTCAAGATTCACTTATGGATGGAAAGAGTTTTCCAAGGACCATGATTTTCGTATTCGGGATTTCTTAGTTTTACGTCATGAAGGTGACATGGTTTCCACGTCACCGGTTTCGGAGATTATATGTGTAATCTATAATATGCATCAACTATGTCATCATCATTCGCAGAAGCAGGTTCATCTTCTTCTGCTCAGCGGATTTTCACGATACCAGTCACACATTCAAATCTGGTCGTAGATGCATTGGTAAGTGACCTTAAACTGATTTATTCGATTCATCAAATCTGGTCATAGATGCATTAGTTTGGCGTCGTTGTAAATTTATTCGGTTATTGCAGACACTTCTGAGGTCGAGAGGTCTTTGCGATAGACGATATAAGATACATCTGATAATCAATTACGGACTGGCATGGGAGGCATATCTAAGACTGAGGACACGTGGTGACACTAGCATTAGCAGGGGTTGGAGAAAGTTTTGTCACGATCATTGACTAAACGAGGGTTTTTCCCTCAAAGTCGAATTGGTCTCTAATGCAGCAATACCTCTGCTTCGGTTTTTCTCTCAACCAGGGCCTACCAACAACATAGTTTGAATTCCACTGTATTTTGATTGCTTTGAACCTCATTTGAACAACAACATTCCTTTGAACTAGAACTTCGTGTTTGTATTTGGTTGGTTTTTTACTATCATTCAATAGAAAGTATTATTGTTAGTATCGTTGTTTTGTGGATTTACTATTATTGTAACAAGAGTCGTAGAGGAACAAGGATCGCAGAGATACAAAGGTCGCAGAAGTCCAAGGGTCGGAGGGGGACAACGGTCGCAAGGGTCCAAGGGTCGTTTGTAAATAACTTGATAAATAATTTTTATTTTTGGGATGGAAGATATAACTTGGTACATTGTTTTTTTAAAGTTATTCATATTATTTGTAAATAATTTTTTATTTTTCTAGAATGGAAGATGTAACTTGGTACATTGTTATTTTTTTTAAATTTATTCATATTATTTGTAAATAATTTTTATTTTTTAATAATAAAGCGTATAGGTTCGCAGGGATCCAAGGGACGAAGAGGTACAAGGGTCGTAGGAGTCGCAGAGGGATAATGGTTGTAAGGGTCCAAGTGTCGCAGAGTTACCGCTGCGGCCCCTGTACCTCTTCGACCCTTGGACCCCTCTGACCCTTTGACCCCTTTGATCCTTGTCCCTTTGCGACTCAAATCAAATTATTTACGAATAATATGAAGAAATTTTAAAAAAATAACAATGTACCAAATATTTACATCTTTCATTCCCAAAAAAATAATAATGTATCTATTCGTTACTAGGGGGTGGAGGGATACATGTTCCATTCTTAAATATATCAGCCGTCTTTTTCTCATGCATGGAAGGAACATTGTCGTCTCAAATGTAGAAAATTATAACGTCGTTTTGATTACCAAGGATTCTAAGAATTTGTAGGCGTAAACACCACAGTCACTCGAGCTTTTGTTCCGTGACAGAGCTTAATAATACTCATACTTCCATTCATCTTCTCCAGAAGCCAAAGAAGGAAACCCTCCGAGAATGGGCATCTAGGGGATAACTTTTCTTACTTTCTCAATCACCTTATCGATATGTGTTTCCTCCATACTGCTCTGGAAGTAGTATACCGTGATGCATTGGGTCACGAAATCCGCTTTGATGGCTACCCAATGAACTCTTATAAATCGACTTTGGAGCGATGAAATGTTTAGAACCAAGACAAAGCCATCAAAATAACTCATTGGTGTGTTCGTACTTCTGAATGGATACTTGCCATCCAAAAGAAAATCATTAAGAATTCCCGGAAAAGTTTCCATATCCTCATACATCCATAGCGTGAGCGTCTGCATGAAAGCAAGAGGATAAACGTAATAATTCCGATATATGGAAATGTCTTTATGCGATAATACAACACCAACAACGCCTCATCCAATTGCTGCAAAAAAAAAATTAACACACATGAATACATATGAAACAAAATGACCTCTATGACTAAGGGTTTAAAAAAACTTATATCATCTTCAAGCCATACGTTGAGCTTTAATATGGTCTCCCAAAACTCAGGTTCTCGGAGAATATCTAGATCAGATTTCCACCAACGTTCATGTCGAGTTATCGTCAGGAACATATATAGAAGATCAACTTTTCACTGTTAATATAAACGAACGAAGGATTTCGGGTTATCTCGCCCTCTCCTAATCCTTTGTACTTCCACAAAAAAATACTGTTTCCCTGCATGTTATTGTGTGCCTAATAAAAAAGATAACAAATCTGATATTATGCCTAATAAAAAAATCACCTTATAATAATTTGGGATATGGAAACACGATTCAATGTCTCGTTCCGAAAAAAATATTTATCAAACCTTGTTGAGTCTTAATTAGTCTTTATTAGTGCATTATTTATACAATAATTAGAGTGAGATCAACCGGTGAATATTTAAAAGTCTTTAAAATTAAAGAAGAACTTTAATGATTTTTGAGTAAATATATCGAAAAATAAAGATATTTAAAAAATATGTATATTTGGATATTTGTGAATAACCAAATTTTGAAAATAAAAGAAAATCTAAATCCATAAATTTTATAATTTTATTATTTAAATCGATCTGAACTATGTAAATATTTGAATATTATGTTCAACTTCAAGACAAATTTTGTATAATTGGATATCTCGAATTATTTGGGTGACCTATGCATATTTCACCGGCGAACACTTGTATTTCCTTTTCAAACTATTTTATACACACAATCTATATAACTTTGTTTGCATCTAACGCAACATGAATTTTTAAATTATTTAACAAAACTATAATATTTGTAATGTAAATCAAGTATAATATCTCAATATTTACCAAAGTCAAACAGTTTTTAATAATATTTGTTGTCTAACGTATCACGGAAAGGAAAACTTGAAATTGGGAGAAATTTTGTGAAAACTTTTCTGTAATTCATTCAGTTCTCAAATACAATGGAAAGGGTTTATATACCCAAGTCTCAGTGTAATAGAATTCAAAACTATCATTAACCAACAAAACAAACTAATTAAGAAGCTAATAAAACATTAAAGAGGTTAATGAAACTGTAACACTCCCCCTCAAGATGAGGAGTATAGAGAAGATACTCTCATCTTGAACATGAGACTCCAAAACAAAACTGATGATAGTGGCTTCGTCATGATATCTGCAATCTGATGTTGAGATTGAACATCAAGAGTCTTTAAAAATCCAGATTGTATTTTCTCACGCACCACATGATAATCAATTTCAATGTGCTTAGTGCGTTCATGATAAATCGGGTTGCTAACAATGTGTAGAGCTGCCGTGTTATCACAGTAGAGTAACACTGGCGCAGAGACTGTAAGACCAAATTCATAAAGCAGAGCAGCAAGCCAAACCATCTCACTAGATGTATTTGCCATCGACCTATACTCAGCCTCGGTACTACTTCTGGAAATTGTGATTTGTTTCTTCGATTTTCCATGAAACCAAAGAATCTCCAAGGAAGATACAATAGCCAGTGACTGACCTGCGGGAATCTACACAGGAAGCCCAATCTACATCATCAAAACCTTTGAGGCAAAGATCATTGTTCGAAGAATAGAATAACCCTTGTCCTGGTTCATTTATCAGATGTCGAAGAACACGTTACGCAGCAAAAAGATGCAGATTCGTGGGAGCCGACATGAACTGGCTGAATTTATTTACCACAAAGCATATATCAGGACGAGTGATGGTAAGGTAGATGAGTTTTCCCACAAGTTTTCTATAATAAGAAGGATTAGATAATAAATCTCTAGCAGACTGCGACAGCTTTAGATTTACCTCCATTGAAACAGCAACAAGCTTACCATCCCAGCATACCAAACTCTTCCAAGAGCTCTAAGACATACTTTCGTTGATTAAGTGAATACCATGATCTGACCTTGCAATTTCGAGACCTAAGAAGTACTTGACATTGCCAATGTTCTTGACTTGAAAAGTTGTGTGCAGAATACTTTTAAGCCCACGAATTACAGAATCTTTGTTATTGAAAATCAGTATGTCATCAACATATACCAAGAGAGCCAGAAAATAATCAGAAGTATGCTGTAAGAAGAGAGAATGATCTAACTTAGACTGTGTAAAACCATATTCAAGTAAGACAGATGCAAACTTTTGAGGCCATTGTCGTGAAGCTTGCTTTAAGCCATACAAGGATTTTTGAAGTTTACATACAACATTTTGTGGTAAACTCTCCCCCTGAACTGGAGTATATCCTTGAGATAATGACATGTATATCTCCTCATCCAATTCTCCATTTAAAAATGCATTGGTGACATCCATTTGTGTTATTGACCAGTTTTGTGAAGCTGCTAGAGCAAGCATAAGCCTAACAGTTACCATCTTCGCCACAGGGCTAAAAGTATCCACATAATCAATTCCTTCCTGGTGGGTATAACCCTTCGCAACCAATCTGGCTTTATAACGTTCAACTGTGCCATTGGGATTATACTTAATTTTATAAACTCACTTGCAACCCATTGGTCTTTTATTGTCACGTAAAGAAACAACATACCAAGTGTTATTACTCATCAATGCACTTAATTCAAGGTTCATAGCTCCCTTCCACTTCTCAGACTTGATAGCTTGGGTAAATGAGGATGGTTCTTTTTCTGTGGTAATATTTAAAATAACATGTATGTATGGTTCATTTAAGCAGTCATAGGAAACAAAATCAGATATGGGATAAGGTGTTTTAGAAACAGTTTCACATTGGTTATGCTGTAATTGGTAACAATGGTAATCTGCCAAATACCTCGGAACTTTACTCTGTCGCTTTGGTCTGTTTTGTTCCCTGTGTGTGGAATGAGAATCAGGAAAAGAAACAGCAGGACTGGAGAAGGCGAAGGACTATTAGAAGGAATAACATCAAGTGAAGTTGGTGTATAAGGAAGATTTGACAATGAAGTAGGCAAAACTGTATGAGGAAACAAACTCAAAGGACTAGATGCAGTGCTGGAAGATGTATGAGAATTTTTGAAAGGGAAAACATTTTCATGAAAGACAATATTTCGGGAGATAGAAACCAAGTTACTTTCTAGATCAAGAACCTTATAACCTTTGTATCCTTGAGGATATCCTAGAAAAACAGCAGGTCGAGCCCTTGCTAAGAATTTATGATGATCTTCCAGAAATGTGGAAACATAACAAAGACTTCCAAACACTTTAAGATGATTGTACTCAGGTTGTTTTCCGGTTAAAAGTTCAAAAAGGGTTTTGTTATCAAGATTAGCTGCATGAGTATGATTGATAAGATAAGTAGTAGTGTAAATGCAATCTCCTCAATATTGAAGTGGTACATTAGATTGAAATAAAAGAGCTCGGGCAACATTTAAAAGATGTTGATGTTTTCTTTCAACTACTGAGTTTTGTTGGTGTATATGCACAAGAATAAAAATGTAAAATGCCCTTTTTGGTGAGTAAATCTGTAAAATGAAGCTCTTGTGCATTATCAAAACGAATGGCTTTAACTTTGGTTTTAAATTGTGTTTCAATGAGAGTAAGAAAAGTAGGGAAAATTGAAGAAACTTGGGATTTATTATGTAATAAGTATATGTCCAAGTGGCTCGAGTACAATCATCAACAAGAGTAAGAAAGTATCTATATCCTTCCAAAGTTTCTACATGAAAAGGACCCCATATATCCACATGAATAAGATCAAAAGAATTATCAAATTTATGGTTATGTGAAATGAAAGGGAGACGATGTTGTTTAGCTTTAGGGCAGACTTGACAATGTGAAAAAGAAGCATCATCATTGGATGGAATCTGAATTAGGGACTGATCTGAAAGCATCTTAACTTTGACTGGGGAAGGGTGACCAATTCTTTGATGCCAAAGATGAAAGGAGAGTACTAAAGAGAAAGTTTGAGAAGACGAGACTGATGTTTGAGATGATGGTTGATCCAGAAAGTATAGACTATGAATCAGACTATCCTTCCCAATCACCAAGTCTCGAGAACTGTCATGTATTAGACAAAAAACATAAGAAAATGAAACTGAGACAAGAGGATTATGAGTGAGAGCACTAACACTAATCATACTGAATTTGAAAGAGGGAATGAAAAGGACATAATTAAGAGTGAGGGCAGAAGAAAATATCACAGTGCCAATATGTGTTACAGGGATGTTAACACTATTTGGCAATGTGATAGAAATATTATGAGCAGAGGAAAACACAGAGAACAGAGACAAATCATTGCAAACATGAGAACTAGCTCATGTATCAATTACCCAGACAGTTGAACTGATAGTAAAGCATGGTTCCAAATAAGTAAATAAGATATGGGAAGAAACATAGTTACCAAGAGTGGGTGAGGCTGAAGCTATCAAGGTCTGAGCTGAAGAAGTAGAGCTAGGACCTTGTAAAGTGTTGAGATGAGAAACTAGTTGTTGCAACTGTGCTGAAGTAAAAAGACTTGATGGCATGCTGTTGTTAGTGGAGTCATTAGATCGAATTGACTTTGTTTCAGAATGCACCACTGAGTTCACTCTGTTAGAGCCTTGAGTTTACTGCAGCTGCACGAGGTTTGGGAACTCTATATCTAGGTGGATATCCATGAAGCTTGTAGCAGCGGGTAACCAGATGACCAACCAGACCACAATGAGAACAAGTTGGCCTTGGCTTTGGTTGTGTGATAGAATATCCATCAGATCCTCTTAGTCGGTAAGTAGGAGGCTGTAAATGATGAGTAGCTTGAAACACAACTTGTGCTGGTACAGGTAACTAACCTCTTTGCTGCTTGTCTTGAACAACAAAATTAAACGCCTTGGAAACAGAGGGCAAAGAATCCATCATGAGAATTTGAAGACGAACCAGATCAAATGAATCATTTAATCCCATCAGAAACTTCACCAGATATTTTCGTTCTTCTCTCTTAACCAGCATATCATTGATGCTACACTCACATTTATTGCAGGTACAACCAGGAAACTCATCCAAACTACGCAACTTCTGCCACAATGTGATGAGTTTCGTGTAGTAGATGGTAAGATCAAGAGATCCTTGTGTCAGATTCTGCAAGTTGTTTTCAATTCCATAAATCCTAGGCATATTGCTCTGACTAAAACGTTCAGCCAAGTTATTCCAAATCTCTGAAGCAGTATTCATGTGAATTATACTATCAGGAGATGTCCTTTGAGACAGCACTCAGTAACCAAGAGTAGACGGTATCGTTGCATCGAGACCAAGTTTCATAATCAGAATGATCAGACGATGGTTGTACGATCTTACCAGTAACAAAACCGAGCTTGTTTCTACCATTATAAAGCCATTCGCATAGCCTTCTTCCATGTATTGTAGTTTAACTCACCGGTGAGCTTCTCAGTAACCAAGAGAACACAGCTTGTATCATTTGTATGTAGATAGAGAGAATTTTTGTATGGATCTGTCTGAGATTGATGATTTCCAGTAGAACACGATGAATCCGCCATTGTTGAGGTTGAAGAAATACTCGACCGAAAGAACATAAACAAAAAAAAATGTGATGATCGAATAGAAATCGAAATGAAAGGAATTTGAAATCGAAGGTCGAAAAATCAAAATTGAATCAGAGAGCAAAAGAAGGAATGAATCGGAGGTTGTTGGAGAAAAAGGAGCAATATCAGAGATGCGAAGAGCAAAAGCGCCAGGGCTCTGATGCCATTTCACGGAAAGGAAAACTTGAAATTGAGAGAAATTTTGTGAAAGCTTTTATGTAATTCATTCAGTTCTCAAATACAATGGAAAGGGTTTATATACCCAAATCTTCAGTGTAACAGAATTCAAAACTATCATTAACCAACAAAACAAATTAATTAAGAAGCTAATAAAACATTAAAGAGCTTAATAAAATTGTAACATAACGTTACAACGTATGAATCATCCGATTATAATATTCGTTGAGGTGGCATCACCGCAATTGTTGCATTTGTAGAATAACAAATAAAGTTGTGTTAAAAGATATCTATTTGACATAGAAATTTTATATACAGAACATCATTCCATAATCATATTAATATTTATATTCATATTCACTAATGATAAATATATAAAAACTTTACTTATAATTTCAAAGGACGTCCTTTAACATAGAAACTGTAAAATTTTAATATAATAATATTGAATGGTTTTACAAAAAAAGATATTAGGATATACAAGGATGAAATAAACTTTAAAAGTTCTAAAATGAGAAATATATAAAATATTATATACGTTCATTTAAAAAATTCTTATCATATCCCCTATAGTTAGCTAAAAAGCGATACATTTTATCTAAAACGATCAAGACCATATATAATGATATTTATATATGTGTTCCAATACCTGTTTTTTACGATTTAAAAATGATATATTTTACATTTTATAACATTTTTATATAATTTAAATACCGATTCATATAATATTTTTGCTAACATAAAAATTTAAATGTAGGATAAAAAAATTTAAATATTGTTACTTCTGCTTATGAATTGAATTAACAGATTTCATATTTAGAGTTTCAATAATATAATACAATCTATTGAAACTTGTACGCACATAAGATATAGATGAGATGATAAATGGGTCTCTGTTTCCAAGTATAAAGAAAAAAAATATTATTATGTCGAGAAGAAATCGTATTATAAGAAAAAGCAGTTTCATTTAATAATATGAGTTTTCGTGATCTGTGAATGGAAATAAATAAATGGGGCGTGAATTTACAGGTTGTGAACATGTAAAAACAGGTTTGAGTACACGTGGCTGTTTGGTCGACCTTGGAAGTCTACCAATAGTATATATACATTGGTTGTCATTCCAGTTTTGTAAAAGAGTTTAGCTTTTAAAGTAATAATTTGTAAATATTTTGCACTTTTAAATTCATTGAACTTTTTCATTACGAAGAAATTTATTTGTGGATAAAAAAATTTGTAAGGTAATCATTCTCTCATACACACATTTATAAAAATAAAATTTGATTTTTACGTTCTTTTTAAATTTTTTATATGTGATTTTTTTATTTTTTATTTTATATATATATATGATCATATTCCAAATTGGATTTCATCGTTTGTTTATTTTCGATTTCTATGCATTTCCTTGCTCCACCGGAAATTCTCTCTACCTTTACTATATTCGAGCTTGTTAATTTCCACCATGTCAATGTCAAGACTGAGCCCTGATATTTGACGGCAGACTTAAAAAATCACCTACATATGTTTCCAATAACTCTTGTGTCCTCTGTATTACCATGGCGATTGGTATAAAGTTAACCTATGTTTATTCCCATAATATTGTCATTGCTTCTTTTTTATATCTGTTACAATTATGATTGTCCGATAACCAAGTTGATGTTTATCTATTAAAACGGAGTAATCATTTCACTAGTTTTCAACTATTTGTAATTCAATGCGATTTAAATTCGATTAAATAGATAAAAAAACTTGTTTAATGTTTAAATAGAGATTTTTTAAATTTTAGTTAATTTAAGAAAAAATTATTCTGAATTCTTTAAAATTTAAAAAATTCATGTGATATTTTAGTAGGTAAACTAATACTAGACACTATAATCTCACTTAATTTGGTTTTTATGTTGCGATTACGAGTTTAGTGTCTATTTGTGTAGACGATAATGATATTATCTTGTATATGAACTGGTGGCTCACTTTTTCTAAATAATGGAAAAAAATGATCTAAACATGCAATTGAAAAGTGGTTAGAGCTCATTTAAAAACTAGAAATGAGAATTCAAAATTATTTAATTGGATATTTGGGACTTTTTTATAATTGATTTGATAAATATTGATTGCAATGACTTTTTTATTTTAAATTGCCTAACTCATCGAATCTCCTTCATCATTTTTCTTATTTGAAGTTTTTGAATTTATCATGTATTTGTTGGTATTTATCCCGATTTAAGTTAAAAAGGATTAAATTGAATTATAATTAGATGTCTTGAGCATTTGTATTGTGTTACGAGAACCTTTTGAATCAATTGGTGAAATGATTTAAAATGTTTTTATGGGTTACCACTCAATTTTCCTTTTTAACTGCAATAAAGTTATATATGTACCATTTATTTTTTTAGATTTAGAATCGCATTCTTTTGTTTATTATATATATAGATAAGATTAGGTTTTTCTATTTATCTTAACTTAACAAAATTAAATTGAATTATAATTAGAGATATTTGGTATTTGTATTGTGTTGTGGGACCTTTTGAATCAAATAGTGGAATGATTCAAAAGATTCTTGATGGGTTTCTAATTTCAATAAAGTTATATATATATATATATATATTATCTTATTTCCAGATTTAGATTTGCGTTCTTTTGTTTATTGTTTTATTGAATTAGATCTAAATGATAATTACTATTAGAAAACAAAAAAGGAACAATAAAGAATAAAACATTTATTAAAAGAGCTTTCTACTATCTATTATATTTGAACTTTCTTGAAAATATCAAATCATAAATGTATTCAATATGTAGGTCGTTAAATGAATACATCAATGATCGATATGTTGAATATGAATCTAGAATTTGATAGAAGAGAGATTTATTTATAACACGTTCAGTATGCAGGTCATTAGATGGAGATGTTAATGTTTGAAATATTTTAATAGGTTCTAAATCGTGAGAATATGTAGATCCATTTAAGATAATTGAATTCTCTGATATACCAAAAAAATAGTTACTGAAATCTTTAATGAATTCATATATCCTTAAATCTAGAAGCATTATCTTGATATAAATATTTGTAGTATACACTTAGAGAGAATAGATAATAGGTAAACAACGCGCATCATAGTCACTATCAGTCCACCTCATTGTTGTCGTGAGTTTACATGACCATTTTCGTTAGTGCATCGAGGCCCATGGTTTGAACCGAGACCAGTTGTTTGGTATATGGATTCATTGGCCTAGTCCTTGCGTTCAGTTGTTTGTTCTTTGAATGTTATGGTTTGGTCTATAAATAGGATCCCATTGTTTGGTCGGTGATATATTATAAATATGAAGTGCTTTGGGATCACGTCCAAGACATGATTCCGAGGAAAGTGCAAATGAATCATCTATACCGCAACAACAAAATATAATATTAGGATCACAATTTTTAGACTACATGAATCCGACGCTCATCAGCATATCCCTCCAGAAAATATGGAACCATCGTCATTTAGATAAATAAAAGAATAGAATAATTTTTCACGATCAATGAAGAACATCGTAATCTTTGCATTCTAATTCAAGCAATGAAGATGATACATAATCGTATTTGAAAAAAAAACTTAAATTGCTGGTGGAATGCATTTGTAGTAAATATTTACCAATAATTATTAATAAATACAATATTATATGATTGTAAATTTACTAATAATTTATTGGTAAAAAGTTTATCGAAACTCGAAGATGACATGACTTGTTAAGTCCATGTTTGATATCTAATGCATCTCAAGTTGTAATATTTATTACCTAAACTAGATATTATAAAAGGATATAGATCATATAGTATAAAATCGAAAAAAAATTATTTTCGAAATACAAGAAATTTCTTCGAAATCGCTGGAAATCGCTAGATATAAATGAACTGATGATGGGCATGGTTCAATGACGGATGGACTAACGACAACAACTATTTTAGGATTAAGTACTTTCTTTTCTTTAAAAATTCTACTCGGTTGATATTTATTCTCTCATTTGTATTTATTAATTTCATATTTTTTCAAGATTGTGTCTTGAATCATAAGAATTATAGAACTACAACACCATCCATCATTTATTAAATAATAATCATTTTGCATCTAATAATTTTACATAGTACATAGATTTTATGAACGACTTACGAGTAAGTCTTACAGGGCAAAGAATAAGAGTTGAAGAAACAGACAACTTTAGAAGAAATAGAGTTTGTTGAGTTTAAAATATTTACGTGTCATATCCATTTACATGTGAATATTGTTGCATTTTGATTTCAAGGTTTTGAGCAGGAGTAACTTCAAAAATATTTTTGGGTTAAAACACTTTAGAAATATTTTTTGAAAATCGTACGCATTAATCAAAATTAAAAAAAGAAAATTAAAAACATGATGTATATCCCTATGCAATTAATAGTTCTATTCGATTCTTATCATTCTAAAATTATATTATATGTAATTCAATTAAATACCATTATATACATAAATTTCTTCAACCATCTAATTAATAAACACGTAAATTCGATAAACGATATCAACAGAAAATGCATACATTTAGTTTTGCCAACAAACGTGAAAAACGAAAAAGATTAGATGATTTATAAATTGCCCCCACGCAGGATCGAACTACGGACCTCCAGTTTACAAGACTGGCGCTCTACCACTGAGCCATAGGGGCGATATGGAATATCGTGAAGAGTATACTTATATATTTTGTTTCTGTAAATTAGTTTAAAATCTTTTGTTATTTACTATTCAATGTTGCAGAAATAAACCAGTTCTGATATTCTTCGTCATGGACGTGAACACCTTCGATCCTGTAATATTCGATTCTTACGCTCTTGTAAATTTATCGCTTTGCTCCTTCCTCTTATCTTGTTCGTGAATTCCTTGTATTGATTTCATTCCTTAGGATCTGATTCACGCCATTTTCAAGCACATATGGGCCCGACGATTTCGTGGTACGACGAATGATGAATTCCTTCGCTTCCGTTGAATCTCTTTGTTTCGATCTTTCGATTAAATTTCTTGTTTCGTTGCAGAACGGGAGAAAATCGATGCCGCAGAAGCTGCAGAAGCTGAGGTATTCGGTCTTTTTAATGTTCTTAACTTCTCTGTGATTCGTACGTGTATGTTTGTTTCGTAGGAAGTTTCTGTGGATTATCCATGCGTCAGCGTGTAATTGCATCATGGCTGATTCAAGAAGATCCAGTAACATATGTTATATGCTTTATTATGCGGAGCATATATCAGTGGTTGGTGCTGAATGTAAAATACATTTCTGCAGGTGATTCCTGGAACATCTAAGAAGAACAGACCCACTTCTGGTTTGTAAATGTGATGTTTGTCCTTTTGTATCCATACATATGGGAGCTGATTAATGTCTGAAGTAACCTGAATAATGATGATGTTTGATGGATGTCTCAAAATGATTGTTTGCCTGTGTTCTTGCAGCTAATGCGAATGCCCTGAAGCTCAGTTGCGAGCTGCTCAAGAGTTTTATCACAGGTCATGACTCCCTGTTCATTCTTTTGAGCTTGAAAACTTGAGAGTGAAACTTGAGAGTCACAGGTCATGACTACTCCCTGTTCTTTTATCCACTTGACAGAGGCAGTGCAACGAGCTGCTATGATTGCTGAAGCTGAGGGCATGGAGAAGATTGAAGCTACTCATTTGGAGAGAATTCTTCCACAGCTACTTTTGGATTTTTAAGGTACTGATATTTCAAGTATCTTGTTTTTTCTTTCTTCACATCTTGATATGTTCTCTGTGTTTATTCTGCTTACTCTCAAGTGTGGAGAGTGTATGACAAAGTTTGAAATCATGTTGGGATGAGTCATTCTACTTGCATCCTAGTGCAAAGAGACCAAGGGCTTAGATCATCGCCTTTGCGTGTTGAAAATAAATGTTTCTTCTCTACGATGCAAATACATTTTCACTAAAAAGAAAATGAGTGGTCTTAGATTAATCCTGTTTCTCTCTGAAGACATTATAGATAAAGCTTAGGAGTTAAAATTTGTAATAGAGAGTGATACATTACCTTAAACGAGCTTATATTGAGGAACAGATTATAAAAGCCTCCATTCCAATATACCAATAAGTAAGATTAATTAGAACTTAAAAGGGTGATTGAATCCCAAGTATTTTTTTTTCTTTCACGGGTATATCGAGCAGGTATTGTATATGATGGTTGGATCTATAATGACATACAGCAACTATATGATTTTGTTTAATGATTCATGAATGCCATTTCTGAATTTTTTTGCTGCTTATTGTTTGCCTATACAGTGTAGAAACTACTGTCTCAAGAAGTCATTTGCTAATTGGTGTTGGTTCAGCCCTGACGGAATCCGATTTAACCTAATTCGGATTCCAAAACCCCCGAAACTCTATTGTGAATTATATCAAGATTTGAGAAAACTCGAAAACAAAAGATCGAGATAAATACCTGGATTTATGGTATACGACATGCAGCGGAATAAATCTTCTGATTCTACGTACAATAACCTGAATTCTCGATATTGATGGCATGTATCGAGATGAGAGACTTTCTGAAAGTTTCTGTGAACTTTTGTGATAAAAATGAATCCCCACTTTCAGAAACCAAATGAATCTCATTTATATAGGCACGTGAACCAGGGACCATAAACAGATAGATAATCGATTAATTTCGGTTCTCAATTGTATATAACCCCACCAATGAGGAGAAGTATATAACCTGAAATGGATCGAAGACTATCGAGACATCCAACATAATCTGAATCTGAATAACCAGTGATCTTGAGCTGGTCAGATCGTCTATACACAAGCATAACCTTTTGTTTTCTGAAGATATAGCATCACCCGTTTGGACGCTTTCCAATGATTAATCCTAGGGTTACTTAAGTATCTTCCCAAAATGCCAACAATGTATGCCAAAACAGGTCGTGTGTAAACCTGTGCATACATTAGACTCCCTATAGCCGAAGCATAAGGAATCTTCCTCGCTTCCTGAATCTCCGATTTAGTCTGTGGGCATTGTCTAAAACAGAATTTGTCACCCTTAGAAATATGGGTATCTATACCTTTACATCCTTTCGTGTCAAACCACTCAAGAACTTTATCGATGTAACTCTTTTGTGATAAACCTAATATACCACGAGAGCGGTCTCGGTGTATTTTTATACCCAATACAAAAGAGGCATCAC
>CM071869.1:19691580-19713734 GCA_036759665.1 Gynandropsis gynandra | reverse complement strand
AACATATGGATCGAACTAATGTTGGCATAGATACTTGATGTCGATAGCACAACTATAAACAAAAGATAGCTCGTGTGTCAGACTTACATTCAATAAAACCTAATTGAATGATAACAGGATCCAATCCCATCACAAAGCATCTGCGCAACATCAAAATTAGTCTTTGAACAATAATTTTGACTTGCAATAGATGACTCAACGCATCAAATAATCAGTGTAAATCAAACATCTCATGTAATGGTTACCTTTGGGTATACCATCACATTTATGTCATACAAAAATATACACTAATTATAAATGCACACACAATATAAAATTGCCAAACCATGAATAACCTTTGGATTTATCAAAGTCCGCATGAATTATATTATGTAACCTTCTCAATGTAATTGAAATAATTAATTTTCTCAAGATTGCCCACTTTGATAGGATGTTGAGAAATTTAATTAAATCGCATGCATTGATCAAAGGATATATCAATAACCATCATAATTTTAGTGAATAATATTCATTCAATAGCTATAATTTAATCATATAATTACACGATCCGAATGTGTAATTAGTCATAGTAAATTATATTCACCGAATTTATGATACAACGTATATAAATATAACATTTGTGCCAATTTTAATCCAAATGAATTGCACAAACTAATTGGATTATAAATTCATCTTTATCCATCCTTATGCACATAAACGTACGGATTCGATTGTATTTACCGAATTATTCCCACGAAATAATGAATATTATTAATTACGCGCCCACATAACTTGATGGCGCCGTTGGTTCAGCTGGCAATGAGCGCCCTGTGTTTAGCCGGTTGCCTCTGGTTTGAATCCCAGAATTGCAATCGGCGACTGATTTTTTTTTTAATGGACTGGGCCTCTTTAAGAATTTTAGATGGGCTGACCTTAATTTTTTTATTTTATTGAACCGTTCAAAAAACGGTTCTCGTGTATTTATGAGCGGTTTTTTAAAATAATCTTATTATTTATTGAATTAATTAAAACGAAGCTCTACAACCGTTCAAAACGGTTTTCAATACATTTTTTATTTATTTCTCTTTAAATGAATCAGTCAAACCCTTAATTTAACCCATGGCCCAATTTATTTATTTTTTAAAATCCAAACGTTACCTACCAGCAACCTTTTTTTTTACTCAATGGATGGGTTATTTTTTTTAATAATAAAAAAATTCTTCACCATCTTGAGAGATGTTATTCTCCTACCATCTCAAATGGATTTTACTCCAAAATTATTTAATCAGTGACAATTAAACTCAAACATGACATAAACACAATAGATCGGTTCTGATACCACTTGAAGGAATCCGATTTCATCTAATTCGAATCCAAAACCCCCGAAATTCTATTGTGAATTATTTCAAGATTTGAGAAAACTCGAAAACAGAAGATCGAGATAAATACCTAGATTTATGGTATACGACATGCAGCGGAATAGATCTTCTGATTCTACGTGCAATAACCTTAATTCTCGATACTGATGGGATGTATCGAGATGACAGACTCTCTGAAAGTTTATGTAAACTTTTGTGATAAAAATGAATCCCCACTTTCAGAAACCAAATGAATCTCATTTATATAGGCACGTGAACCATGGACCATAAACCGACAGATAACCGATTAATTTCGGTTCTCAATTGTATCGTTTAATTTCGTCCATCATGAAATGAAAACGATACTACCAAAGGTCTCTATGCATATAATCCTACTCATTCAATTCAATACCGAAGTCCAATCAATTAAACTTAAATCCGATCACATTTAATTTGGACTAAACCGAATGACAACACTTATTCCAAAATTATTCACATATATAGATCCACAAATATAAGATTAAACCAAAAAATCTTACAAGCCCATCTCGTTTAGATATACAACGACCTAACCCATCTCACTTAGCTCGCGGACAATGAATTTCAACGAAAAAATGAAAACAAAATTCACATGTTTCAATTTTGTGTTCTAAAATTGTATTAAAATAATTTTAATTTTGAATTTAAAAGTATATCTATTTAATTATTTCAGTTATAAAAGAATTTTGAGACAATGGCTATTACCCTCTGAAATTATTCTTGTAGTCTTATTTCTCTCTTGAATTTGGATTTCATCTTATTGGTTTTTCAAAATTTGGCTTTAATTCATATTTTTTTAAATTATTCAATTTTAATCTAATATCTCTTATGATAACTCAGCAAAAATAAAACCATTAAGTTATATCTATATTCTAAATTCAATTAAAAACCCGAAACTTCCTTTTCTTTTCTTTAGTCCATAGAACCAAATAAACATTGTTTTTCATTCTTCTTTTAAACTTTCATGTGTATTGATTGTAGGAGATGTTCTAAAAGATGAGTTTCCTATTATTGATATGAAATTAGATGTGAGCGTTTTCTAATTGACGTTTCAAAACGCCTTAACAATTGAATAAAATATGTAAGCTTGTTTAATCATTAGAACACTTTAAACTTCCTTGTTAACACAATAAAAAAAATTTAAGAATTAAGTGAATACACCACAATCACCGGTTTGAATGATTGATAAGTAAAAAACATTTAATAATCAAAATTTCAAGAGTTTGACAGGAAACTTCTTTTATAAAAAAGTGCAAATCTACAAATTTTCTCTAAAAGAGCTTAACTAAGAGTTTAGAAAGCCTCATTTACTAAAACAAAATAAAACTAAATAAAACTAAAACAATCCACATCGACATAAACCTAAAATATCGATGAACTAATTAAAACATAAATAACCAGCCAAAAATCGTTCTAATAAGATTTAATATCTAATAAGATTCAATATCATTTTGTATTTGGACCTACATCTTCATTTTGTTGTTTGTTGGACTAGTAAAACGCTTACAAAGGTTTGATTTCTCTTAATATTTGATCTAACTTTGTGTTGAAATTCTAGATCTTCATAAAACTATATGCATATTAAGTTGTATGGCTTTAGAACGTGCCATTGATCTTCAGTCTCCCAATTTTAGTTATCACACTTTAATCTAAGCTTTCGAAAATTCTTAGCTTCCATCGTGTTGTCCCTAAATGTTCTCATCATTCCCTTCCTTCTGAAAAGGTTTTATCCCCAATTCTTCATCATTTGTAGCTGAAGGATTAAAATAAGCAATATTAAATATTGAATTTATATTATACTCACCTTATCGATTTTGTAAACATTCGTATTGATCATTTCAAGAGCACGAAATAGTCCTTCTCCACGAAAAAGTAATTTCGATTGCCTATGTTTTGGAAACCTCCCCTTGCGAATATGAATCCAAACCAAGTCACTCGGTTGAAAAACTACTTCCATGTGCCCTTTATTTGCTTGTCTCACATTTTTTCGGCCGCTTCTCTATGTTCATCTGTGTCTCCTCATAAATGTGTCAAACAAACTCAATTTTTTGTTTTCCATCAATATTAATTTGTTCTTTCATCGGTAGATGTGATAAATCCAAAGGAGTGAAAGGATCAAAACCATAAATGTCTCAAATGGTGAAAAATGAGTAGCACTATGAATTTCACAACTATAAGAAAACGCTATACACGTTTCACTCATGATTTTAAATTATTCTTAATCAACACACACAACAAAGTTGAGAGTGCCTTCACTACCTCAATTTGTCCATTGATTTGTGGATGACATGTGGTCGAGAATAGCAATTTAGTCCTTAATTTTGACCAAAGTGTCTTCTGGAAATAACTAAGTAACTTAGCATCCTAATCACAAACTATAGTTATTGGTATCTAATGCAAACATACAACATCTCTAAAAAGCAAAGAAACTACGTGAGATGCTTTGTTATAGTCTTGTGAGATGGAAGAAAAATGTATCATCATAGAGAATCTATCAACCACAACGAAAAACTGAATCTCTTTATGTCCTAGCTCGTGGTAATCCTAGTACAAACTTCATTTGAAATATCAATGCAAGGTTCACTAGGTATAGAAAGTGGTAAATACAAATCGTGTTGAATCTTAGACTTAGCTTCTTACAAGTTATGCATCGTCCATAAACCCTCTCAAAGTCTCTCTTCATGTAATGCCAATAGAAGTATATTCCTGCAATATCAACAAAGTTTTTTCACTTCAAAGTGACCAATGAGCCTCACGCGTAAGTAAATAACGTATAGATTAATTAGGCACACATGACATTTTTTTTCGAAAAAATTCCATCATTCCTAAAGTATTTGCCATGAGTTATCTTCTCACATGATTTATAAGGTTCTGTAAGGTATAAATAAGATTCATATAAATTTTTTAAATTTGCGAGTTCTAGTAAACTTTCCTTACCTTTCTTGTACCAAATCACTTAAAGAAATGTTTCAACTGACTCAACCCACCTAGCATGCCTAAGCTTATGTTGCTCCAATGCATACATTTATTTATCCTATGCAGGGTAGGCAATTTAGGCTCCTTTCAACTTTTCTATAAAATTGGAAATCAAATGTCCCTCTTGCATAAACACAAATCCAACACCTACACGTAATGCATGGCAATAAGTTTCAAAGATTTTAGAAAATCAGAAAAATGGTTAACGAATTTCTCTTTAAAAGTTGAAACGCCTCTTCTTATCCTTATTCCAAATGAAGACCCACATCTTCTTGTTTATTTAGGTCAATGATATTGTAATGGTGTAAAAAATTTTCATAACTCCTCGAGTGTGGATGATGTTATCCCGTTGTTCTATGGTTTCTTTTGTGGCCTTGTAAGTGAAGTGATTTTCTTGTCACAATAAAATTACCCATTTTGGCCCTTTAATCAAGATCTTTATTTTTTATGGTGATCTCCTGATCTGGACTTCTACTTCACTTTCCAACTTAATTTAACCATCAAAATTATCATACAGTATCATCATTTAATTATTCGATAAATATTTTTGTAACTCCTACACTGTGACACTTAAAGCAATTAACATTGTAAGTATGAGAGTTTGGAAATATCTAAACTATATTTCTTCGCCTAAGTAAACTCGACCTTGGGAAGAGGCTGTGAAAATTGGACATATTTCTCTTCTTTCACATATGTAAAATGTGTGCTTTATGTATTTATCCAAATTGGTTGAATTTTTCTTTCCTTTTGAGTTGTTGCCTGATAACGTCTATTTTGTTTTAGTATTTTCATCTATTTTCATAGTTAGTTTCATCGTTCATTTGATTTTACCAAGCATTAAGCATCATGATCATCTCGTTTTCAGTCATTTTGGAGCTAAAGGACGTGCCAAGACAAAGTACAAACATCGAGGATCATCACGGGACAAACGGGACGAGAATCGGAAAGGAATAGCCACTACCCGTGCAGGTACTTCCCTGGCCCGAGTGGACATTTGTTACGACAATTTTGTCCAGCAAATTGTGCACGATTCGGGCAAGAAAAACCACGCTCAGGGCCTCAGCCCGAGCGGGCAGCAGCTCAGCCCGAGCGGACTGCCTCTTTTCCATCGCGTTCTTGCGCGATCGTCTCCGTCGTACCCGAGCGGGTCACTTACCCTGCCCGCGGGGGTCGCATCCGTCACATGCAACTCCAAATAAGTTAATTTGATTTAAAATAAGTGGGAGTTCGTGGGGGACTTATACAATAAGGAAAACGCCTTTAGAGAAGATGAATAAGTCATATTTCGCTGGAGAAAGTAATGGAAACGTGGCCAACTTAATCAAGATTTGGAAAACTCAAGAAAAGGTAACAAAGAGATGTGGCTGCTGTAACAAAGAGAGGAGAGAGCTGGAGGGACGAGGAGGAGAAAGAAAGTTAGAGAAAACAGAGCACACAGAGAGAAGGAGAAGGAGAGTCGAACGCACACACAAGGGCGAAGGACGGAGCGAGGAAGTCGGAGCGTGGAAGAGCTATTAAAGACATCGGTGATAGAATAGGGAGGGATCTCATTCTTTATCCATGTCTAATATAATTATCTTTTGTGTTTCTTTTGCTGAGTTCATGTCCGAGTAGGTCCATAGCCATAGGTTAGAGAGCTTGGCCGATATGTAACGAAGTCTTGTTCTTAATGCTTGGTGATTCTTAATGCTTTTGTTCTTGAACGCCACTTGAATGAATGATTTTGGTATTTGATCGTTTTCAGATTGATTGGTTGTTCTTAATGATTTCGTTCTTGTACGCCACTCGAATGAATGATGGGTATACAATCAAATATAAAAGTAATGGTGAGATAGAATGTTACAAGGCTCGCCTTGTAGCGCAAGGGTATAATCAGCCACTCGAATGAATGATCATTGAAGTTTAATGAATCTATGCCAGGGGCTTAGACTTTGGAACTTAGCCATGATTTAGGATTTAGTGGGTTTAGAATCTACGCCAGGTCGATCGATTGAATCTAGGGATTAAGATAGCGGTCTTAATGCGTCTAGTAGGTGAGATACACAATTGGGAGATTGGTATACGCATGCTAGATAGTGGACAAGTCTACACCAGTCAGTTCCTATATTAGAGCTTGAATTCCCTGAACTCGTGATAATATCTGAGACCATGATCTTGTTAGAACCTCGTTGCATCATCGTGCATTTCTCGACACCTGTGGTATTTAGTCATTGAGTTTATCCCGTTAATTAGTTTAGTTTAGTTTCGTTCGCATTCCCATCATTCATCGATTTCACACGTCTTATTCATTAGTTTACTAGCTTTAGAGTTACATCAATTCCTTGTGTTCGACCCTGGTACAATACGATCCGTATTCTTGCGGAAGCGTTAGTCTAGATAAATTATTACTTGAGATTAACCACATCATTGCCCTATCTTCATCGTGAAATGTAAAACATACTATATCTCCACATATTGATGAGTTTCCATGCGATTTGTGATTTCAGCGTTTAGACTGTTGGAAAACCTCTCCGTTGTGGCCTCACGATCCTCATTAAAAGTAACACGGATCATAAGCATCTCAATCTCCTTATAATAATCATCTACACGTAATTATCATCTATGCTTATGTTTTCTCGAGTACTTCTTCTTAAATGTTGATGTACCTCGTTGTACTAGTGACTTGGTACAAACTTAGTGCGATCCTCGCTGAATCGACACTCTAGAACGAAGGTAGTGAAGGATAATCCTTGCTGCAGCCGAGCCGAAAGACTACACAAGACGTGTGGAATGATAGGTCACACGAGAGTTGCGGAAGGCTCTCGATTTACCGAAGATCATCTTTGAGGATATGATGCACCAAGAAGATCGAACTTGTTGAATATTACACACCAACAATGCTGGATATAACACACCAACAATGGAGATTTCTCAAAGAGAAAATTCAAAATTCAAATTGATGAAAGATTGAGTTCTACAAGGGGGATGGCCGGCCATAAGAAGAAAGAAGTCATGCTAGACTTCAATGCCACCATAAATAAATGCTAGTCATGAAAGGCTTGTAAATTAAATGAACAAAAATTTAAAATTCAAAATAAAATAAACGTAATGAAATAGTACTTCGATACGATGGACGTATGAAGTATCGATTCAACAATTAGGGGGTTAGAAGTGAGTTGCGGCCTCGTTAAAAATCTGTCATTGGAAAACGACGTTGGACAAAACCAACGGTGGAAAAAGAGCACACACGATGCACTTGCTCTAGTTGTTGATCGTTGCAAGTTGAGCTTCGGCATGTAGTATGACTCGGATGTTAGAGCTTCCTTGTGGACTCGAGCACTCGTCTTGAACTCGCACAGCCGTGAGTAATTTAACGATAGCTTCCTTGAACGTCCTAGCTTTAGCTCGGGTCACGGGATCTAGCTGGTATGCCTCCTCTCTAGCTCAGCACGGGTCACGGGACCAGCGTCCTCCGTTCTCTCCTTAGGACGGGTCGTGTCCGCCTTTCTCTCCTTAGGACGGGTCGTGTCCTCTTCTCTTGTCTCAGCACGGGTCACGTCCTCATCAGCACGAGTCGCGTCCTTTTCTCTCGCCTCAGCACGGGTCACGTCCTCCTTTCTTGCCCTAGCTCGGGTCACATGACTATTGAGACGTTCCTTTCCTGCTCGGGATCCTCGAAGTTGTCCATGATTATATCATTTACTAGTTGCTAGTCTCAAATTTTTATGCCAGAATACCGATGACAATTAGAAAATCTCTCAGTCTTAAGCTCCCATTCTAAATAAGCCTCATGATCTCTTCGCCCCATGAATGATAGTATCTTCATTTTTATGCTGCTGATATCACGATTGACATGATCACGAGCTTTATGTGGTGGAAGTTGAGCTTTTGATGCTTGAGCAATCTCATCCACTAACGTCTCGCTCTTAATTATTTTTCATTTATGATTAAAAACTATAATTTGACTTCAAGCCGACCACCTTGCAACCTATCATCTAGGTTTGGAAACATTCATCAAATTTTCTCGGATGTTATTCTAGTTGTGTTGCAACAATGTCGATTAAAAGACAATTTTTTTTGTAGTTATTGAGGTGCTTCTTCATCTGACACATCAAGAACATACATTAAATAAATCAGAAAGGGGTCAAATGAAAAAAATGTACAAGCCTTACAATACATCAAGAAAGAGTTTCACACAATTTTTTTGTAATCATTTACTCGCTCATTTCATTGCCTGGTTTTCTTCAAACTATTAATAAACTCAATAGATTTAAAAGTTACTTATTGCTCAAACGACGGTCCAACACACGACATATCACAAGTAAATTGAACGTATTTATTCAATAAGATCTAAATTACGTGTATTGCACGAGATACAAACAAATCTAATTCGTACAATGATAGGTTGAAATCTCTAATATGAAAACCAGGAACATAAATTATAGTGAAATTAGAAAACAAGAATCACAAATAAAATGAATAATATTTTCTAATCCTATTTGGCCTAGAAATCCTAACAATAAATGTGAATCAACTTCTTCTATTATTTTTCTGTTTTTAAATTTATAATTTTTTGTTGTATTATTTTCTTTTGTTTGCTTCTCTTTTCTTTTACTTTCTTTCCTTTCGTTTTCTTTTTTTTTTTCTCAATTTTTTTGCTAATTCAACAACTCCCAAATCAATAAATAAATAAATCATGTCCAATAACAATTAATGCACGAAAATCATAAAAAATTGAAACAAAGAACAAAAAATCTAAGACACAAGTAAGACACAAGCACAAAATCACTAATGAAATAATGTAAATAAGATGCAAGAAAGTAATGACAAAAACAACTCAAATACGACAAATCGGACTCGTATATATAATGATATGAAAGTTATATTATTAGGACAAGCGATTGAAGTTCCACACTCGTTAACAACCCGAATGTCTAATCACCAAAATATCATTAATCTTGTTCCAATACTACTAAAGAAACCTTATAAGTGAAAATACCATAATCATTCATGCTTTTTGTGATTGATAAGTCAAGAACACTAAACAAATAAAATCTATTAAAGTATACATATAGTTCTCAAAGGAACAACAAAATTAACCTATCTTTATTGATAAAAATGTCATGTCCTACAAATAGGCTCTAAAAGAGTTTAAATAAGATTTTAGAAATTCCTAATTACAACACCTTCAAGATGGCTTTTTATAATCAACATACACCAAAGTTTGAAACAAGATTCAAGAAACATGCTTTTGTAGTTGTGAAACAGTGTTCTTCCGTCTTATCGGATAAAGAATAGTTGGATTTTTAGTTGAGAATTTTTAGGATTAGGAATAAATTGCGGTGAATTAATTTAAATTATTTTTTCTGAATTTTATAATTTAAAAGAAAATAAAATTATGATCAAATTTGAAAAAAATCATGAGAAGAAATCCAAAAGTGTTAAAAAACTAATAATAATTGATAACATGTAATCCTCGTGGTATTTATATGATTCTTAGGTTTAGTTTTGATTAGATTTCTTGGATTTTACTGACTTATCGAGTTTATTCGATACCATTTCGTGTTTTGTATAGGAAACGAAGATATGAAGCGAAACACGAGTGATTACGGCAATTTCATCCCGAAAACATGATTGAATGACAAGGTACAACATGTGGAAGGCCACGGATCCAAACCAAACACTCAAGCATCGAGCGAAAGGAGCGGAAACAACAGTTGAAGGGTACACGCTCGGGCTAAGAAATGGACCCGCTCGGGCTGAGGTTGTCCAATTTAGACTGAAAAACGCCGAAACTCAGCCCGACTCGGGCTGATAGACAACACGGTCGGGCAAGAGAGCCCGCTCGGGCTGACTATTGTGCACGCTCGGGCTACTATGCACGACTGGGCTGAACTTGTGCCCGCGCGGGCCGCCTAATCCGAAACTAACTATTTTGAAGGTTTGAACTGGCAATTAATGAAATAAGAAGCCATCTAGGGATAGGAAACGAGGGGGACACCAGAGGATACATACAGAGACATAGAGAAAGAGAGAGAAGGACGGAACGAGGAAGCCGGAGCATGGATGAGCTATTGAAGACGTCACTAATAGAACAGGGAGGGATCTCATTCTTTATCCATGTTGAATATAGTTATCTTTTGTGTTTCGTTTTCTGAGTTCATGTCCGAGTAGATCCACATCCATGGGTTAGAGAGTTTTGCCGATTTGTAACGAAGTCTTGTTCTTAATGCTTGGTGGTTCTTAATGCTTTTGTTCTTGAACGCCACTTGAATGAATGAATTTGGTATTTGATCGTTTTTAGATTGATTGGTTGTTTTTAATGCTTTCATTGTTGTACGCCACTCGAATGAATGATCATAGAAGTATAATGAATCTACGCCAGTGGATTAGACTTTGGAACTTAGCCATGATTTAGGATTTAATCGGTTTAGAATCTATGCCAGGTCGATCGATTGAATCTAGGGATTATGATAGCAGTCTTAATGCGTCTAGTGGGTGAGATTACGCAATCGGGAGATTGGTAGTACGCACGCTAGGTAGTGGACAAGTCTACACTAGTCAGTTCCTATATTAGAGCTCGAATTCCCTGAACTCGTGATAATATCTAAGACCATGATCTTGTTAGAACTTCGTTGCATTTTTGTGTATCTCTCGAAATCTATGGTGTCTAGTCATTGAGTTTATCTCGTTAAGTAGTTTAGTTTAGTCGCATTCGCATTCCATTCACTTATCGATTTCACACGTCTTATTCGATAGTTTACTTGCTTTAGAGTTTCATCAATTCCTTGTGTTCGACCCTGGTACTATATGATCCGTATTCTTGCGGAAGCGTTAGTCTAGGTAAATCATTACTTGAGTTTAACCACATCAAGTTTTTGGCGCCGTTGCCGGGGAATTGATTACGGCTTTAGAGTTAGGATACTTTTGAATTAGGATATAGTCCTTTTCGGAGTCTTTATTTGTTTTTCGTATTTTTTGCTTTTGTTTTCTTTCTTATTGGGTCAATTTTTTTGCTTTTGTTTTCTTTTTTGTGTTCTTTAATTTGCGAGGTAACATGAACAACATCAAATCTTTGAATGCCGATATAGCTGAAATGAAAGATCAACTTTCCGAAATTCGTCATATGCTGTCTAACTCATACCATCCGCATTACTCGGAGCAATCATGGGAACAAGAAGTTTGGGGGTACGAAGAAGAGATCTACGAGAATTACAATCAGCCTTTCGGGAATACAGACAATCACAGATGGAGCGATCACTCCAACTTCCCGTATAGGAACACCGATGGTATGGTGAATGCACAACATCTATTGGGGAACTTTCAGCCATGGACACAGCCCGAAAATCAGAACTATCAGTCATATGTGCCTCAGTCACAGCCAATCCAATCCAAAGCAGCCCCCGACGTTGCCGCCATGTTCGGCCGCCTCCTTGAAGTATTTGAAAATCAAAACAACTTATTGATGGGAGTGAAAGCGGGACAAGAAAGCGCCAATAAGCAGATGGATGAGTTCCTTAGACAATTGGACACGCAAACTGCAAAACTTGTACAAGAGGCACCACGACCACAAGAGGTTCTATCGGGAAGTTCAGAAACAAATCCTCGTGAGCATGTCAACGAAATTTGCCTAAGGGGTTGTAAGACGGTGGATCAGCCTACTTCAATGTCTGAAAGGGGTGAAGCATCTATCACAGTAGCGGAAACGGCTGTCAACAAGCTTAAGGAGAAGCTCGAGGAGGAAGAGGAGCCAAAGTACGTGAAACCAGATCCGAGGCCACCTTCATTGCCATTCCCACAACGTCAATGCATGAAGACGGTAGATCAGCCAAATCCCTCGATAATTGAAAAAGGAGAAGAATCTAACATGGCAGCGGATAAGGCTACGGACATTGATAAGCATACGAAGAAACCAGAGATGGAAGTAGAGTTCAGCTTAATCGACATACTTGAGCAGCCGTGCATTATCGATTTCGTGTTCCCCGACGGTATCTTTGAGAATTTAGCCGAGGAAGTTTGTGAGGAATTTCGGAATACGGATTCCTTAGATATGAATCTCATAGCACCTGGAGAAGGATTATACAACGTACCAAACGAGGTGCTTGAAAACAAAAAGAAGGAGGAATCCCCCGACCGGGACTTCCACATAACCCGGGCTAAATGCGGTGCAAATCAATACATAAACGACCCCGGTATACCGAGAAGCTACACCAAACGTCCAACACACAATTGGAGCATTGACAAGGTACCCAAGGTGAAGATGAAGCCTTCACCACAAAGGCTCACGCACCAAAAATCTCTGGAGACGCTGAAGGAAACAAGCGACGAACGCCTAACCGGTTTCATGGAGTACACAACCAGACTTATGGACAGCTCGACCAGAATTTTTGGACAGCACGATCTAGCCCCCAACTTAGAGAACATCATGACCAATCTTAGGGAAGACATGACTGATCGTGCAAGGAATTCAACTGATCCACATGCTACGCCCTATCGAGAACAATATGCACGCGAGACGCTACGCACACGACGATGTCGAGGACGTCCACCTAATGAGTAGCACGTTTTGGTCATGCTCGTGACCTTAAACAAGCGCTTTTCGGGAGACAGCCCGACTTTTGCATTTTCATTTCATTTTTTTTCGGACCTATTCTTCTTCTTTTCACATTGATGTATTCGGTGGGTTAGTATCCATTATTTTGGAATGTGTGATTCTTTTTCATAGGTTTTTCAACGTCGATATCATCCTTGAGGAGGAGACGCAAACAACATCCAACCGTATCACCAACTCGGGATTGCAAGATACACAAGGTGCACACGTTCCAACCTTTATTTTCTCGTAGTTTGGTATGCGAGAATCTCTTAGGTCTTGAACACCGGGACGATGTTTCATTCAAGTCTGGGGGAGTACTCGTCGAGTATCATGCATGTGATTAGGATTAGATGTTGATTTTGTTTTGTTATTTTTATGAATAAACGGATGGATACCCAGTATAAATTTTCGAGCTTTAGTCATTATTGTGCGACTTTTTCGAATCGTGAACAATAGTCTAGGTTTGCTTAGAAGTCTTTTGGATACCGATTAGTCGAGTAGTTGTGTTTGAAACCATGATCTATAGTTGCATTCACCTCCTAGGTTTCAGTACCAAGTATCCATATCTCCGTGTATACCGATTGATCTTTGCTTTGTTTGATATATCTTACCGTTCATGAGTTATTAGATTCCACACGCTTGTACTCCGCTGTCATCATGGATACGTTTCTAACTATTTCAGGTGTTCATTGATATGAGTAGATCGAGATCGATGGTTCGGGTCTAAGTGGTGGGTTGAGGCGCTATTCTACGTCCTAAGGGTTAGAGTGATGCGTATTCTTTGGTGAAATAAAAAGAGAAAAATGTTCTTCAATGACACATCTCTTCACTCCGCTAAGGTTACAAGACCTTATGAGTGTGCCATAGGCAGCCTAGGTCTAAGTAGAAAGCCATCCCTCTTCGACTTCGACGTCCTAGAAACCAAGCGTGGATCTATAAAAAAAGAAAAGAAAAGAGAATAAGAACGAGAATACGAGTTTAATGATATCTCAAGCTTAAGAGAATTGGTATGGAGATCGCTTGGACGTTGTCTAGGGGTATGAGAATAAAAAAAGAATAAGAACGAGAATGTGAGCTTAATGATATCTCAAGCTTAGGAGAGTTGGTATGGAGATCGCTTGGACGTTGTTTAGGGGTATAAAATAGACTTAGGTCATTGGTAGGACTGCATGGCTCGTGACTTACGGTTGATAGAAGTCTGAACTAGGTACGCTTAGATTTGCGTTCATGTGACGCGTTGCTTCGCATGATGGCTAATCCTTCAAAGTATTTGTGCTAGTGTCCATTGTTGTTTAGCTCTTCTTGTACTCGACTCTGGATTTGCTCGAGGACGAGCAAAGGTTAAGTCTGGGGGAGTTTGATAACATATAATTCGTCGTATTATTTACATGATTCTTAGGTTTAGTTTTGATTAGAATTCTTGGATTTTACCGACTTATCAAGTTTATTAGAGGACTTCATCTACCATTTCGTGTTTTGTATGGGAAACGAAGATATGAAGCGAAACACGAGTGATTACGGAAATTTCATCCCGAAAACATGATTAAATGACAAGGTACAACATGTGGAAGGCCACGGATCCAAATCAAACACTCAAGCATCGAGCGAAAGGAGCGGAAACAACAGTTGAAGGGTACACGCTCGGGCTAAGCAATGGACCCGCTCGGGCTGAGGTTGTCCAATTTAGACTGAAAAATGCCGAAACTCAGCCCGACTCGGGCTGATAGACAACACGGTCGGGCAAGAGAGCCCGCTCGGGCTGACTATTGTGCACGCTCGGGGTACTATTCACGATCGGGCTGAACTTATGCCTGCGCGGGCCACCTAATCCGAAACTAACTATTTTGAAGGTCTGAACGGGAAATTAATGAAATAAGAAGCCATCTAGGGCTAGGAAACGAGGGGGACACCAGAGGAGACATTCAGAGACATAGAGAAAGAGAGAGAAGGACGGAACGAGGAAGCCGGAGCATGGAGGAGCTATTGAAGACGTCGGTAATAGAATAGGGATCTCATTCTTTATCCATGTTGAATATAGTTATCTTTTGTGTTTCGTTTTCTGAGTTAATGTCCGAGTAGATCCACAGCCATGGGTTAGAGAGTTTTACCGATTTGTAACAAAGTCTTGTTCTTAATGCTTGGTGGTTCTTAATGCTTTTGTTCTTGAACGCCACTTGAATGAATGAATTTGGTATTTGATCATTTTCAGATTGATTGGTTGTTTTTAATGCTTTCGTTCTTGTACGCCACTCGAATGAATGATCATAGAAGTCTAATGAATATATGTCAGGGGATTAGACTTTGGAACTTAGCCATGATTTAGGATTTAATCGGTTTAGAATCTACGCCAGGTCGATTGATTGAATTTAGGGATAATGATAGCAGTCTTAATGCGTCTAGTGGGTGAGATTACGCAATCGGGAGATCGGTAGTACGCACGCTAGGTAGTGGACAAGTCTACGCCAGTCAGTTCCTATATTAGAGCTTGAATTCCCTGAACTCGTGATAATATCTAAGACCATGATCTTGTTAGAACTTCGTTGCATCATCGTGCATCTCTCGAAACCTATGTTGTCTAGTCATTGAGTTTATCCCGTTAAGTAGTTTAGTTTAGTCGCATTCGCATTCCATTCACTTATCGATTTCACACGTCTTATTCATTAGTTGACTAGCTTTAGAGTTGCATTAATTCCTTGTGTTTGACCCTGGTATTATACGATCCGTACTATACGATCCGTATTCTTGCGGAAGCGTTAATCTAGGTAAATTATTAATTGAGATTAACCACATCAAGTTTTTAGTTTGATAACATGTAATCCGTCGTAGTATTTACATGATTTTTAGGTTTAGTCTTGATTAGATTTCTTGGATTTTACCGATTTATCGAGTTTATTCGAGGACCTCATCTACCATTTCGTGTTTTGTGTAGGAAACGAAGACATGAAGGAAAACACGAGTGATTATGGCAATTCCATCCCGAAAACATGATTGAATGACAAGATACAACATGTGCAAGACCACGGATCCAAATCGAACATTCAAACATCGAGCGAAAGGAGCGGAAACATCCACAATGACTTGATGTTCTTCCATGTTTGATCTAGTTTAGAGTCAAAAGCCCGAACTCTTTATAAAACATGTTATGAAAGCATGTTGAAGTTGTTTGGCTTTAGAACATGACATCGGTCCTTCAATCTCTACGTTTTGATCAACATGATTTAATCCAAAGTTGGAAATCCTTAGCTCCCATCGTATTATCCTTAAAGTACTCATCAATTAGTCTCTGAAACATTGTTCACATTCGATCTCAACATAAAAAAAATCTTAACTTCTGAATTGAAGTGAAGATGACCTCACCATCTTGTCTCGTTTAGGCTAAAATTCCTTATAGTTACAGGTGAGCAGATGGGATCTGGTCTCTAAGTTTGGAGTTGTGAATACATTATAGAGAAAGACGAGTTGGAGGCATTACCTGGCGTTAAAACAATGTTGCTCCAGAAAGAACATGCGCTTTTCAACACATATGATAGTATATTCAATCGAATGCCATTCCAGAGGTAAAAGTCAATATTTTATGGATAACAAGCAGCTACACCTTCAGCATGGCTTCTTATAATCAACATACACCAAAGTTTGAAACAAGATTCAAGAAACATGCTTTTGTAGTTATGAAACAGTGTTCTTCCGTCTTATCGGGTAAAGAATAGTTTTGGATTTTTAGTTGAGAATTTTTAAGATTAGGAATAAACTACGGTGAATTAATTTAAATTATTTTTTCTGAATTTTATAATTTAAAAGAAAATAAAATTATGATCAAATTTGAAAAAATCAATATAAGAAATCCAAAAGTGTTAAAAAACTAATAATAATATTATGGATTATATATAATATAGATATGTGTGTGTACATGTTATATATATTTAATATACATATGGAGATGTTAATAATATGATATATGACATGTATGATAAATGATATATGTATATCATATTACAAATATATCTCATGTATGATATATATATATATATATATATAGTTATTTATAACTAATTAAGCAAAAGATATAAAATTTACCTAAAATCTTGAATATGAAAGAATGAAGAGAGAATGAAAAGAGTTTTAGAGTTTGTAAGTTATGTATTGAAATGAATGTTTACGTTGCATATTTATAAAAAAATAAATATGACTCTTCAATTTAAAAATTCATAAAATCACTATGACCCTTTCATAAAAGAATCATAAATTCAATATGACCTTTCATAACAAAAATATTCACAATTTTATATAATTATAATACTCTTCCTTGAATGTATAATGACTATCTCGTTAAAAAACCTTATAATGGAAAAATCCATTAGGATAAAAACCATAAAGAGGAAAAAAGAGTGCAGCCATAAAAACTCCTCATCGATTTGTCAACCCGGTGTTTGTTCATAGGCTTCGAAGGTAACATATTTCGATGTTATGAATGTGTTTTCTCAATGTTGAAGTGGGGAACGCCTTTGTTAGAGCAGTTACATTTTCGTTTGATCTAATAGAACGAACATCAACTTCTTTCTTCTCAAGCTCTTGGGTATATGAGAAAAATTTGGTGAGATATGTTTCGTCCTATAGCTTTTGATGTATCCTTCTTTTGTTTGGGCAACACATGATGCATTAGCTTCATATAATATTGTTAGATCCATGTCAGCCGATAATCCACATATTTCTTGTATATGTCGAGTTATAGCCCTGAGCCACACACATTCTCTAGTTGCTTCATGGAATGCAATGATTTCAGCGTGATTTAAAAATGTTGCAACTAATGTTTGCTTATGAGAATGCCATGATATCACCGTACCTCCAATTGTGAAAATATATCCAGTTTTTTATCTAGCTTTATGAGGATATGATAAATATCATGCATCTGCAAAACCGATTAACTCATATTTAAAATCTCTAGGATAAAATAATCCTAAATCAATCTTCCTTGTAAATATCGAAAGATATATTTAATCCCTATCCAATAAGGACGTGTAGGGGAAGAACTATATCGTGGCAAGATATTATAAGCAAATGTTATATCAGGATGAGTGCAATTTGCTCATATATGGTATTTCTGGTCCAAATCTATCTTAATTTTCTTTACAAGGACGAAATGAATCCTTTTCAACATTTAAAGATCTACATACCATTGGATTGCTTAATAGATTTTCTTAATCCATGTTAAAGCATTTATTTACTCCTTTGTATAATTCGATTGATGTACGTATATACCATTCTTTAGATGTTTTATCTGTAAACCAAGACAAAACTTTGTTTGTCTAAGGTCTTCCATTTTTAATTCCTCTTTCAGATAATTTCGGGCATTTTCAATCTCCTTTCACGTCCCAATTATATTTAGATCATCACCATAAACAACTATAATCACAAATCCACTTGCTGTTTCTGAATAAATACACAAGGACAAATAGAGTTATTCACAAATCCTCTTTTTAATAGATATTCACTTAGACGATTGTACCACATACGTCTTGATTGTTTCAACCCATACAAATATCGTTGCAATTTGATTGCACACATTTCTTTAGGCTTTGAGTTTCATGTATATATCATTATCCAAAGATCCATATACATATCCCGCAACCACATCCATAAGGTACATATCTAAATTTTGGATACAGTTAAACTCATCAGATATCTAAATGTGATTACATCCATGACAGGGAATATATTCCCTCATAATCTATTCCAGTTCTCTGGGAAAGCCCATGTGCGACAAGACGTGCCTTATCTTGTGACCTCATTATTTTTATTTCTCTTTCCCATAAAAAATCCATTTGTATCCAACTGGTTTAGCACAATTAGGAGTTTTAACAATGGGTCCAAATACTTTTTTTATTCAATGAGTCTAACTCTATTTTCATAGCTTCTTTACATTTTATCCAATCATGTCTCTTTTACAATTCTGACATTGTCATTGGTTTTGAATGTTTATTATCATTTTCATTTTCCTTGGATATAGAAAATGAGAGTATTCTATCATTGTCATTTATTTCATCTCTTCTTATGATCTTTTCATCGTAGATATAATTAATGGAAATCTCATTATTCTCTGTATGTTTATTATTATTTTCATCACTTTCATTCTGAAAATCATCTTTCTCATTTGTTTATTTTGTAACGTTCTCTATGATCTGAGAACTAATATCTTTATTAAAATTCTTTCTTTTTTTAGGATTTTTATCTTGAAAACTAAGTGGTCTTCCACGCTTTGATTGTGTTGTAGGCTCATTTGAAATTTTTTCACCCGCATGAACTTTTGGTATTTCTATACGAGCAAGTGCATTTGTAGTCGGTATATATGATTTTGTAACCTATGTTGAATCATTGAACCCATCCAGAAGTTGATTTGCAATATTTTGCAAATGTATAATCTTTTGCACTTCCATATTGCATTGTTTTGTAGGAGGATCAAGATATAACAATGATTGTGTTTTCCATGTTAAATCTTGTGAGACTCGTTTTATTCCTCCTCCTAACATTGGGAATCCATTATCATTAAAATGAAAACAAGCAAAACGAGCTATGAACATATCACTCGTTTGTGGTTCAAGATATTTAATGATGGATGATGAATTATATCCAACATAAATTTCCAATCTTCGTTATGGGTCCATTTTTGTCCGTTGCGGAGGAGCAATCAGAACATATACAACACAACTAAATACTCAAAGATGAGATATATTTGGTTCCTGATCATTTGCTAATTGCAGTGGAGAATATTTATGATAAGCACTTGATCTTATTTGAATTAGTGTTGCATCATGTAAAATGGCATGTCCCCAAGCAGAAACTGAGAGTTATTTTCTCATTAGTAATGGTCGACCAATGAGTTGGATATGTTTAATAAACAGTTCAACCATACCATTTTGTGTATGAACATGTGGTACATGATGTTCAATCTCAATGTCAATCGATGTATAATAATCATTGAAAACTTGGAAAGTGAATTCACCAGCGTTATCAAGTCTCACCTTCTTAATAGGGTATTTGGTGAATTGAGCTCGTAGTTTGTTATTTAAACAAGAAACCTCGCAAATACAACATTACGGGTTGATAATAGACAAACGTGTGACAATCTGCTAGAAGCATCAATCAATACCATAAAGTATAGAAATGGTTCATCTGCTTTGTGGATGAATTGGTCTACATATATCCCCATGTATTCATTCTAAAAACAATGATGATTCACGCCCAACTTTGATCGATGATGGTCTTATTATCAATTTTCTTTGAGAACAAATAATACATATGATCTCATGAGATTGAAATATCTTCTCATTTTTTAATGGATGACCATTTGAGTTTTGAATGATTCTCCGCATCATTATTGAATCAGGGTGTAATGTTGATAATATATTCTCTAATTTATCATAATCACTTATATCTCCTTTTTCGAGATTATTTCAAATATCGCAAAATGATATTCATCCATAGACTTATAATCTTGGAATCTCATATTTAGCTAATGATTATTTGTCTATCGGAGAATTACATATTTTTGTGATCGAGTTTATCTTTAAGAGATTCTCATAAATTTATGAAATTTTTTTGTAAGATATTCATCTTTTAGATCATAGACAATATTGACATAGAAAGATCATGACTTTTATTTTCCTCTTTAGAGGAATTATTCTCTTTATCATTTGTGCCAATAGGCTTTTTGCCTTTATGATGCATTTTAGCATCAAATACCTATATCATGTAATTTTTTCTTGAGGTATCAAGTGTCATGATATGAGATTCAACAAATCCGACATGATAATTATATTTGAAAAAAATTCAAATTATTCAGAATAATTTTTAGAATATGATATTAAATAACATAAATAAATAATAAAATATAAATGATTATATTAGCAGATAATATTAACAAACATAGAAAAATATTAAAGTATTACCTGGTAGTTGATCTCATTAATAATATAAAACATGTATTTTATTTTCGTTATTTAGTCCATAAGGTTTGATATTTAGTCCATGATGTATTTGTATTTAGTCCATGATGTCTGAATTTCAGTTCAGGATGTCTAGTATTTAGTCCATGGTATTCACGATATTCAATCTATGGTATTCACTCGATTATGTACAACATTGTGTCCATATATATATATATATATATATATATACTTTTAAATCGAGTCCAAATGAAAAATTAAAATTGATTGAAAATAAAAAATTTGTAGTCATTTTTTAATGATAATTTTTTAACGGCGTAAAAAAATTTACGATGTAATTTGTTTTTAACAGCGTAAAAATATTTACGGTGTAAAAATATCGGGTTTTATTTTTTAGTTTGTTAAAGCGATCATGCCAATAATGTGTTAAAAAATTAATAATAATATTATATATCGTATATATATGATACATATATATGGGGGGATTATCAAAAATGCCCTTGTAGGGCTAAAGTGCTTCAAAAATACCCTTGGCTGAAAAAAAAAGTTTCAACGTCAAATCTACCCTTAAAATATTGATAATCCCATATTACCCTTGACGACAATTTTTCTCTCTCCTCTAGAGCACCTCTAATTCTCGCGCGAAAATTACTGTTCCCCCACACCACAACAGATTCGACGAGAGTAGCTTGCGATCGACATCAGATTCGCTGCCAATAGGTTGAAATCCTTTGTTGTCAACAAAGAAGCTTGCAATTAAGCACGTTCCGCAGAAAAACCAGGTATGCATAGTGAGTTTTTCGTGTTTCTCTTGTATTTATTGCAATATCAAAGGTGACAGAATGGGTCACAGAGTCGTACGGTCGCACTGGGTCACAGAGTGTCATCGAGGGGTCAAAGGGATCAAAGGTCGTCGCAGGGGTCCAAGGGTAAATGGGTCGCAAAGGATCAAAGGGTCGCAGGGGTCCAAGGGTAAATGGGTCGCAAAGGATCAAAGGGTCGCAGGGGTCCAAGGGTAAATGGGTCGCAAAGGATCAAAGGGTCGCAGGGGTCCAAGGGTAAATGGGTCGCAAAGGATCAAAGGGTCGCAGGGGTCCAAGGGTAAATGGGTCGCTCGCAGGGGTCCAAGGATCGCAGGGGTCCAAGGGTCGCACGGGTCCAAGGGTCGCACGGTCGCTGTGGGTCACGGAATTTACCCCTCTTTTATGTTTTTGTTACAGGTGTAATGGATACGGTGGATGAGAAAATCGCACTGATTTATTTTTTGTATGATGGTAAATGGGAAAAAAA
>CM071869.1:19675521-19686017 GCA_036759665.1 Gynandropsis gynandra | reverse complement strand
ACTCAAGCGATCCATGCGACTCATGCGACTCATGCGACCCATGCGACCCATGCGACCCAGCGACTCATGCGACTCATGCGACCCATGCGACTCGACTGAACCATGCGACCCAAGCCGACTCACTAAGACAACCGACTCAAACGACCCTTAGACTCCCTGCGACGCTCAAGCGACCATTGCGACCCAAATCGACTCACTCAGACTCAACAGACTCACTGACACTCACACCCATTTCAAATCAATAAACCATTCTGGGACTCGACAGCCTGCAAACCCTAGAAATCGACGCTCAACCGACCATCGCGACCCAAACCGACCCACTGAGACAACCGACTCTTGCGACTCAACCGACTCATTGAGACTCAACCGACTCATTGACACTCACACCATTTCAAATCAATAAGCCATTTTGGGACTCGACATCCTCCAAAACCCTAGAAATCGATCTACTTACACTTATTGACGCCATTGAAGATTGACTCGTGCTCTCTTCTCCACCGCTGCTGATTCTAGCCATTTCCTTCTTGCTAACTTCGAATTTCCTTCTTGCCAACTTCGAATCGATCCCTCTCAAGTTCGAAATCACTTGTTCTTTCTTGGCTTTTACTCTCCCAGAATGCGGGTTTGGCTTTTACTCTCCCAGAATGCGGTTTTTCTCACGTTCGAAAATTAAGGGTAAATTTGTCTTTTCTCCAGTTTTTTTTCCGATTAAATAATTATTTAGGGAAGGGTATTTTTGAAGCGTTTTAGCCCTACGAGGGTATATCTGATATTCCGCCATATATATGCATGTACATATTATATATATGTAATATACATATTTAGATGTTAATAACATGATATATGATATGCGTGATATATGATATATGTATATATATATATATATCATATTATAAATATATCTCATATATGATATATATATATAACTAATTAAGCAAAAGATAGAAAATTTACCTATAACCTTGAACATGAAAAAAAATAAAGAGAGAATATGAGAGAATGAAAAAGGTTTTGGAGTTTTTAAGTTGGATATTGAAATGAATGGTTACCTATTTATAAGAAAATAAATATGACTCTTCAATTTTAAAAAAATATAATTTTATTATGACCCTTTCATAAAAAAAACATAAATTCAATATGAATCTTCTTAAAAAAATATTCACAATTTTATATAATTATAAATTTTTATAATTTTAACAGAAAGTAGGGCTGGGCAAAATATTCGATGTATTATTCGTATCCGATTTGTATTCGATTCGTAACCGAAAATTCGAATATCCGTTGACACAAATACAAATACAAATATTAGAAATCAGATATTCGACAAACACAAATACAAATAATAGACTTAATTATCCTAACTATTCGTATCCGTAAGTACCAAATAAAAAATTTATTTAATATATAGATACATATATAATAAAATTGGTTTTAATGATCAAATTGGAAAAAAACATTACAAATCTTATTTAAATACTTATTATATAAATATATAGATAAATATGCAATATATTTATGATTTGATGACTAAAATATCAAATACTTTAAAATAACTAATATTGTTAAAGATTTAATTTACACTCAAGATTGGTTCTAATCCAAATGAGTTAGATAATATTATAGAGACATTTCAATATATGAAAAAATAGAACCCACTAAAGATATAACTTTTTTTGAAAGTTTTATTTTAATGTATAATCTAACAATTTGTTTCATTGTTTTAGATGAATTGACGATATTCGTAGAATTATCGACAAAACTAAATTTAAATGACTGATGTGAAGATGATTGTGAAGATTTGGTACTTTGTTTTATTTATATTATGTATATTTGCATATTTGTGCGATTTAAATTTTAGTTTTAGATTATATTTGATAATTATTGGTTTTTTATGAAAATTCTTTTATATATTTTTTTAAATTAAAAAAATTTAAATTCATATATATATCAGTATATTCGACGGATATCTATATATTCGACAAATATCCGTATTTAAAAATAATTTGAAATACAAATAATAAATCTAAATATTTACCGAATATAAATACAAATAATTAAATATTCACGAACAAATATTCCTTAATAAAAATTTATTTTTTTTTAGGTAATAAGTCAAGTCTCCGTCCTTTTTTTAAAATAGTTGTCGGGCCCATTTACTGGATATCTGAAAGCCCAAGGACATGCAAAGGACACGTGGCAAGCAGCTAACTAAAATCTCGATAACGGAGGAGAATGAGAGAAGCAACTGGAACGCCAAGGGAAAAATTTTAAAATTAAAAGCGAAAACTGAAAATGCGAGCCCAGGTGTTATCCCCAACAACGTTAACGGCGTACGGTCGTCGTTATTGTGCGCCACGTGTGTACCATTTCTTAACCTTCACTCATCATCATCACCATCTACGTCGTCACAACCACCGATCATCTCGCTGCTGGACTCTCAGTCTCTCCCGGAGCTCGGGAGACAGCGATCTCTCTCACCTCCTCACCGGCTTTCACTGCCCTTTGTTTCGTATGGAGGTCTCTCTCTCTCTCCCAAACTGTATATGTTTCCGAGGTTTTTCATTAGAGAAGAGGATTGTGGTTGTTTTTAGTTGTTCAGTTAGAAATGCTCGTACAGGGATACTTGTTCGAGATCCTGTGGGTGTGGACGATGTTTTTGTGTATGATTGCATTTGGTGGGGCATATTGCAAGGGCGACTCTGGGGATGTTAAGAATTCTCCATATCTGGGGAGTTTAGAACTTAACTTAGAGCATGTGAGTACTCCTCACATGGTCGCAATTTCGCCAAAGTTATTGAGTCAATAAGTACAGCTTCCATCAGAAGTTTGATTGGAGCATGTATGAGTAATCATAGGATTTAGGAGTATGTTCCTTGATGTGGCGGGGGATCGGTAAGGGAAACATTCAGTATGCTTTATCACTGTGGTTTTATGATCTTCTAAGCATGCTCTTCGTGAGATATCAGCGTTTCATTGTTGTTTTAGTTTGCGGTTATGAATTGCACTTAGACGGGTTCTTTTCGGTGCTAGCATTTCTGTGCAAGGGGCGACTCGAACATGAACAAAGCAATGGTGAATAATTTACAACGATATGGTGTGATATTTTCAAAGAAGGTTGCTGAAGTTATGGAGACTCTGGATAGAGGTCACTTTGTATTAGATGGTTTCCCGGCTTATGTTGACAGTCCCATGCCGATAGGTTACAATGCCACGATTTCTGCCCCGCATATGCATGCGACATGCCTTCAACTTCTTGAAGAGAAACTGCAGCCAGGAATGCGTGCTTTGGACGTCGGCTCAGGTTCTTCTACTATGTCAAAGATGTTGGTCTTTCATCAGTTCATCGTATGATCTATTGGCTTCTGATATTGTAGCTTGTTTATCGACAAGCTCACATCAATCTCTTTTCATAGGAACCGGGTACTTGACTGCATGCTTCGCTTTGATGGTTGGACCAGAAGGTCGTGCTGTTGGAGTGGATCATATCCCTGAACTGGTCGATGTTTCAATCAAGAATATCAAAAACAGTGCCGCCGCCCCCTTGCTGAAGAAAGAATCTCTCTTGCTACATGTTGGTGGTAAGTGCATAAGGTTGACTATCATGTACCCTACCACAGTGCATATCATTTAAGAGAAATCCCTTCGTGTGCATCTTACCTATAATGATCTCTAGTCACCTAGGATACTCATTGTTTGATCTTCTTGTGGAAGATGGGAGGAAGGGTTGGCCTGAGTTTGCACCCTATGATGCAATACATGTAGGAGCAGCAGCATCGGAAATACCCCAACCTCTTCTGGACCAGTTGAAGCCCGGGGGCCGAATGGTGATTCCTGTGGGCACCTATTTCCAAGACTTGAAGGTAGTGGACAAAAACGAGGACGGTTCGATTAGGGTACATACCGAAACATCAGTGAGGTACGTTCCCCTCACCAGCCGTGACGATCAGCTGGAAGGATTTTGAGAGTTTACTGCAAGAACCTTGTTGTATTGTAAATATACATGATCAGCTGGAAGGATTTTGAGAGTTCACTGCAAGAACCTTGTTGTATTGTAAATATACATGTTTTTTTATGTTTAGATTATGACACATAAATAATCTGTCTGCCTACGATTTTGCTTTTGTTGTAACCAAGCGAAGGTGTTGCTTCTGTGATGTAAATTTGTTTTTCTTAACTTTGGTGATTATTGGTATGAACTCAATGTCTTACATGGACGCTGAGAACCCAGAAACCATTGATGACAAATAGATTAAGGTATACAAATTATTAAAAGAAACCTCAAAATTTTGAGAGCCAGAGAACAGAAGCTGTCGGATTTTGAGTTTAAAAATTGTCTAAAGACTGTAAATCTCATCCAAGGCAAATAAAAGGAGATTCAATTCAAACACAGCTCAAACGGTCTCATCTTTAGCTTCATCAAAACCCACGCCTGCTTCGTTCCTCTGCCACATTCACTCTGATTGCTCTCCCCTCCAAGTTCTGCGAATACAGAGAGAGAGAGAGATGGAGTTCGTAAAACATTCAGTGATCTTACAATGAGAAAAACGACATGAATGCTGGCAAGAAACTGACATGGATTTGTGTTAGAAGATTAGGATAAGCGTACCTGTCCGTCAAGGGCAGCAATGGCATCATGGAGTTCGGTCTCGTTAGACATTGTAACAAACCCGAATCCACGTGAACGGCCTGTCTCACGGTCAAAGACTACGCGAGCATCCACAACTTTACCGTGTTCACTGAAAACTTGTTCTAAACGGGCATTGTCAACATCCCATGGGAGATTCCCCACATAGACCCTGTATGCGGGCTCATACACCCGACGTGCGCGTTCAGGACGTGATCCTCTTGGAGCTGCCTTGTTTACAGTGAGAAGCCGACCATTGAATTCCTGTATTTGTAGAGAATGTAAAACCAAAATGAAACAAGCCGACACACAAACAAAAGCACATGTCAGGAAGCCTTCAATACGGCCCAGACCACTCCAGTGCAAACTCAAGACAGTGGAACGAGTTGCTGTACTTTGTGACAATAAATCACAGTTTTGTTATACGCTAAAAGACAAAGACTTTCTCATTAATTCTTAAGAATAGAATAAGTAGCTAAGCTGTTTGCAGAACACGAAGAGATTCTACATCCAAAAGGAGAGTGGCTGCATAAATTCTCAAGATAGAGAATGATATGAAAAGAGTAACACCATTGTGCTTGTTAACATGGTGTAATAAGACACACCACACTTGACCCATATTGAAAAAATCACTTACATAGCGATGAAACTTCTCCACAGCTTTTTCTGCCTCTTCCACTGAACTCATTGTAACAAAGCCAAACCCACGGCTCCGGTCGGTGTCTCTATTGTATATAACCTGCAACCAAGATTCAAAGCAAAACTCACCAAGTGTATACACAGCAAAACAGCTATATTAGCTCTGGAATTGATTTAAAAAAAGTCAGTAACATCAAATATAATCAAAACCAATTGAACAATTTTTGTTTTCTTCTAAGAAAACATCTAACTTAAAAGACATGCTGGAACTCGTCAAGAAGTAGAAATGCCCAAAGAGAACCAGAGGCCAAAGCCTCCACTTTTCTCATCCATTAAAAAAGAATTGGGCACATTGATGCAAAAACACTTTCTTATAATCTATCAATAAGCAAAGAGCCAATTAGATTACCACACAAAAACAACAAATAAAGATTCTCCATATTCTTTGTTCCTTTTTTTGTTATTTCAAGGAAATCACCTCAGCAATCTCGACAGTACCAGCTTGCTCAAAGAGCATTGCCAAGCCCTGGCTGTCAGCGTCGTATGGTAAGTTTCCGACGAACAGTTTCGCCTCCTCTGAAGGCTCCGGGAACTCATCATCCGCCTCTCCGCCGCTTTCTTCCTCCTCCATCACGCCGCCGTCTTCTTCAGCCCCACTCGCATTGCCTTCCCCATCCCAAAACTTCGCCTCTGTCTCGAAGCCCTCCTTGTTCTCCTCCACGGCGACGGTGGCACCGCCAATGCTCCCGCCCTCTCCTTCGTCGTCTTGCTGAGCCCAATCCGAAGTCTGGGCAGCGAACGGAACAAGACGAGATATGCTTTTATGGTGGGTTTTGTGGCCCAGAGAGAACGAAGGGCGGGAGAGAGAGAGGTGAAACTTGATGGGTTTGGTGGGGATTGAGAAATTCGGGTATCTGGGTCCGGTGAAGATGGAAGGGAGGGACAAAAATTGGGTAGAGGAGGAAGAAGAATCCACGGGAAGGGGCTTGAAGCTAGAGGTTAATATTGAAGAAGACATTGTTCCAGTGTTAGAGATGAAAAAGAAGAAGAGGAAGAGAGGTTTTAGAAGATGGGTGGGAAAAAGGGATAAGGAAGCAAAGAGGACGAGAGAGAGAGAGAGGTGTTCGATATACAAAAAATAAACTTATAATTGATTAAAAAAAACAAATGAGATGAAATATCTTTGGTTGAGGCTCAGGCAGGATTTTGCTTTGTGACAAGCGTAATAATAAATAAAATATGAAAAGCCAAATAAGATAAAAAGGTTTTGTTTCGAGTTCATTATACCCAGAATATGTTATAAATTATATACAATTTAATTGCTATTTTAAGTTAATAGAATGAAATATATTAACAATTACACTTTGCTATTACAGAGTACTTGAATTAGGTCTAAATGTAAATGGTTGGATTTCTATAAACCCAAACCAAATAAAATTATAAAATATATATTTTTATTTAGATAGATTCGAATTTGGTGATCTAGCATCTCCGTACTATTTTACCTTGATATAATAAATGTAAATGGTTATCCTGAATACTTGTTAGATTTTGTAGAAAATTAAGAAAACTCACTCAAGGGAATCGAACCGTAGAAGAGTACTATCAAGAGATGGAGTTGCTAATCTTGAGGGCTGATATTTCGGAAGATAGGGAAGCTCTCATGTCTCGGTTCTTCGGAGGTTTGAATTTGAAATTCAAGATAGCTTGGAGATACAGCACTACGTAAAAATAGAAGAGATGCACCATAAGGCAATTCTAATCGAACAACAACTCCAACGAAAAATGAGCGCTTGTTCTAACTTTGGGGTTGGAAAATTCAGTCATCAACGGGATGAAAAGACGAGTTATCATAGGAGTGACAAGTCTGTCCCAATAGCCAAAGACGAAGTAAAAGTGGTTCCAATGGCTCAAAGAGACAAAGGAAAATCCGAGGCCACTACATTGAGAGCCCGAGACGTAAAGTGCTTCAAGTGTCAAGGAAGGGGTCATTATGCGAAAGAATGTACAAACAAGAGAGTTATGATTGTTTGTGAGGTTGGCGAGTTCGAATCTGAGGACGAAGAATCTGAAACTTTGAACGAGGAGTATGAAGAAGCACCGGTTAAACGGGAGTTATTGGTGGCCCGAAGATCTTTAAATTTGCAATCTAAGTCCAAAGAGCAAGAAAAACACGGAGAACTTGTTCCATACTCGCTGCCCTGTTCAAGGGAAAATTTGTAGCTTGATTATAGACAGAGGAAGTTGCACTAATATCGCAAGTGCTACCATGGTCCGAAAACTCGGTTTAAAGGTCAAGAAGCACCCGAGGCCTTATAAACTCGAGTGGCTCAATGAGAATGGTGAGATGAACGTGACTAACCAAGTGACCGTGTATATCACCATTGGCAAATACAAGGACGAGATCTTGTGTGACGTTCTTCCAATGGAAGCGAGCCATATCCTTCTCGGTAGACTGTGGAAATGGGATCGTAAGGTAATACATGATGGTTTTACTAACAAGCATTCATTTGTGTTTAATGGCAGTAAAACACATACTAAAGTCATCGAACTTCTACGCTAAATCGGGTGAGATCAAGAAATCTTTTCAATCTAGTCAATCGGTTTATTGTTCGTGTTTAAGGAAGCTCTTTCGAGCTTGACTAACCTTGCACTGGTGCTGCCGAGTGAGATCACTTCTTTATTACAGACTTATGAAGATGTTTTCCCTAAAGACAACCCCATGGATTACCTCCGATACGCGACATTGAACATCAAATAGACTTCATCCCCAGAGCCACATTTCCAAATCGGCTAGCTTACCATACCAACCCGGTGGAGACTAAGGAGTTGAAAAGGCAAGTGTAGGAACTCATGACAAAGGGACACATTCGTGAGAGTATGAGCCCGTGCATCGTCCCCGTTTTACTCGTGCCAAAGAAGGATGGTAGCTGGCGTATGTGTGTTAATTGCCGCACAATCAACAATATCACGATGAAATATCGACACCCCATTCCTAGATTAGATGATATGCTTGATGAATTACATGGGTCTAGAATATTTTCTAAAATTGATCTTAATAGCAGGTATCACCAAAATTAGGATGAAAGAGGGTGACGAATAGAAAATTGCATTTAAAACTGAACACATATTATATGAATGGTTAGTGTTGCCTTTCGGGTTAACAAACACACCTAGTACTTTCATGCGTCTAATGAACCACGTCCTTAGAGAGTTTATAGGTATATTTGTATTGGTCTAATTTGATGATATATTGGTCTATAGTAAAAACTTAGAAGAACATGTTGGTCACTTAGAATCGGTTCTAAAGGTACTTAGGAAGGAAGAGCTCTACATTAATCTTAAGAAGTGTACCTTTTGTACGGATAAAATTGTGTTTCTAGGTTTTGTTATAGGTGCAGATGGAGTCAAGGTGGATGAAGAGAAGGTTAAAGCAATTCAGGAATCGCCGAGCCCAAAGACCGTCGGGGAAGTCCGAAGCTTCCATGGACTCGCGGGGTTCTATCGACGATTCGTAAAGTACTTTAGCACTTTGGCAGCCCCTCTCTCCGAAGTCATCAAGAAAAAACGTTGGATTCAAGTGGGGAGAAGCACAAGAAGAAGCGTGCCAAACGCTAAAAGAGAAGCTTACTCATGCCCCTCTACTAATTTTACCGGATTTCCTTAAGACATTTGAAATTGAGTGTGATGCATCTGCTATAAGGATTGGTGCAGTTTTGATGCAAGAACGAGGACCAATTGCTTATTTCAGCGAGAAACTTGGAGGTGCAACCCTCAACTATGCCACCAACGATAAGGAGCTGTACGCGCTTGTGAGAGTGTTGCAAACATGGCAGCACTAGCTGTGGTCGAAGGAGTTCGTTATACATACCAACCACGAATCGCTCAAGTACTTAAAGGGCCGAATAAACTCAGCAAGCGACATGCAAGGTGGGTCAGATTCACTGAAACATTTCCTTATGTCATCAAGTACAAGCAAGGTAAGGAAAATGTTGTAGCGGATGCCCTATCCCGAAGGTATGCTTTGTTAACTACTTTAGATGCTAGGCTGCTAGGATTTGAACAACTTAAAGAGATATATGCATCTGATTTGGAGTTTGGAGAAGTGTACAAAATGTGTGAAACGTTTGCGTCGGGTCATTACATTAGGCAAGACGACTTTCTGTTTTATGATAAACGATTGTGCATGCCTAACTGCTCTATGCGAGAATTGTTTGTTAGAGAAGCTCATGGGGGTGGTCTTATGGGTCATTTTGGAATTGCAAAGACGCTTAAGGTCTTACAGGATCACTTCTACTGGCCGCACATGAAGAGAGACGTTGAACGAACTTTCAAAAGGTGCATCACGTGCAAACAAGCTAAGGCTAAGGTTCAACCTCACGGTTTGTATACCCCTCTACCTATCCCGACTCACCCTTTGAGTGATATATCTATGGATTTCGTGATTGGATTTCCAAGAACTAAGACAAGAAACAATTCAATCTTTGTGGTTGTAGATAGATTTTCTAAAATGTCACATTTCATAGCATGCCACAAAACGGATGATGCATTGCACACAATGAATCTGTTCTTTAAGGAAGTAGTCAGGTTGCATGGGATGCCTAGGATGATAGTTTCCGATAAATATACAAAGTTCCTTAGTCATTTTTGGAAAACTCTATGGTCTAAGCTAGGAACTAAGTTATTGTTTTCCACGATGTGTCATCCGCAAACTGATGGTTAAACCGAGGTAGTTATTCGAACTTTAGGAACTCTTTTGCGTGCAACTGTTAAAAAGAACTTGAGAACGTGGGAAGAATGTTTACCGCATGCTGAATTTGCATATAATCATGTTATACATTCTACTTCCAAATATTCCCCATTTGAAATTGTTTATGGATTCAATCCCGCATCACCTTTGGATCTAATGTCGTTACCTTTGAGTGAACAAGTTAGTTTTATTAGCACAAAGGACATAAATGTAATTTACTCCATTAGGGTTTCATATTATCTTGTATATATATATCATAACTGATGTAATTCATTGTGGAATCAATATACGAAATCCCTTTCTACATGGTATCAGAGCGCTGATCCGAACCCTACCCCTAGCTATCACCACCGCCGCCGGCCACCTCTCTTCTCCTTTCTCCTCACCGCCGCCGGCCGCCTCTCTTCTCCTTTCTCCTCACCGCCGCCGGCCACCTCTCTCCTCCTTTCTCCTCACCGCCGCCGGCCACCTCTCTCCTCCTTT
>CM071869.1:19657602-19671186 GCA_036759665.1 Gynandropsis gynandra | reverse complement strand
CCTTTAGTGATGCAGATTGGGCGGGAGATCGTGATGAGTATACTTCTACGGGGGCATATATTGTCTACCTTGGCAGCCATCCCATCTCTTGGTCTTCCAAGAAACAGAAATTCACCGCTAGATCATCCACGGAAGCGGAATACCGTGCTATTGCTGACACAGCAGCGGAACTTCGATGGATTATGTCCCTCTTCACGGAACTAGGTATCTCCACATCCCAACATCCTGTGATTTATTGTGACAACATTGGCGCAACATACTTGAGTGCAAATCCCGTCTTCCACTCTCGCATGCAGCATCTAGCTTTGGATTATTTTTTTGTTCGTCAACAAGTGCAAGGTGGCATCCTTCGAGTCTCTCACGTCAACTCAAAGGATCAACTCGCGGATTTACTCACGAAACCGCTCGCACGTCAACAATTTCTTACACTTTGTGACAAGATCGGCATCACCGAAGGTGCTCCGTCTTGCGGGGGCATATTAGCACAAAGGACATAAATGTAATTTACTCCATTAGGGTTTCATATTATCTTGTATATATATATCATAACTGATGTAATTCATTGTGGAATCAATATACAAAATCCCTTTCTACAAGTTTGGACAGAGAAAATAAAGCAAAAATGGTACAACAGATCCACGAGAAACCTAAGAATACAATAGAGGAGAAAACAAAACTCTATGCGAAGTAGGCAAACAAGGGACAAAGGCAAATGATTTTCGAGCCCGGTGGCCAAGTTTGGATTCATTTGCGAAAGGAGCGATTCTTGAATAAGAGGAAATCAAAGTTGATGCCTCGGATCGATGGACCCTTCACAGTGACCAAGAGAATCAGTAAAAACACTTATCAACTCGACTTGCAAGGTAAGTATAATGTGAGCTCCAACTTTAATGTGACTGTTTTGGTGCCTTTTGTCGCAGATCAAACAGATTTGAGGATAAATCCTTTTCAAGAGGGAGGGGATGATATGAGCATGGACAGCGTCAAGGATCTTGAGCATGAAGAGGACGCCTTAACATTACAAGAAGGTCCCATGACCCGTGCTAAGGCTAGAAAAGAGGACGCGATCCATGATGAGGCGAGAGATGAGGACGCGACCCGTCCTAAGGCGAGAAAGGAGGATGCAAGAGAAGAGGACGCCGGTCCTGCGACCCGTCCTAAGGAGAGAAAGGAGGACGCCGGTCTCGTGACTTGTGCTCAAGCTAGAGAGGAGGACACCTTAACCATACCAGTAGGTCCCGTGACCCATGCCAAAGCTAGGACGCTCAAGGATGCTATCGTTGGACTTCTTGCAGCCGTGTGGATCCAAGACGAGTGCTCGAGTCCACAAGAAAGTTCCAACACCCGAGTCGTACTACATGCTGAAGCTCATCTTGCAACGTTCAAAAATTAGGGAAAGTGTTTTGTGTATGTTTTTTTTCCACCGTTGGTTTTGTCCCACGTGGTTTTTTAACAACGGGTTTTTAATGATGCCACGAATCACTTCCATCCCCCTAATTGTTGACCCGAGACTTCATACATCGATTGTATCGAATATGCTCGTTACTGTTATGTTTATTGTTATTTTTAAATTTTTGTCCATTTAATTCACAAGCCTTGCATGACTTGCATGCATTTATGGTGGCATTGAAGTCTTGCATGGCTTCCTTCTTCTTAATATGGCCGTCCACCCCGTTGTAAACATTAACCATCTTTTCAATTTGAATTTCAAAGTTTCTCTTCGAGAAATCTCAATTGTTGCTGTGTAATATCCAACATTGTTGGTGTGTAATATCCAGCAACAAGTTCGTTCTTCTTGGTGCGACCCATCATTCCACATGCCTTGTGTAGAGGAGTCTTCCGACTCGACTGCAGCAAGGATTATCCATCACTACCTTCGTTCTAGAGTATCGATTCAGCGAGTATCTCATCAGAAATCAACTTTCATGGCTATCCAATGACAATGCATATATCGATTTGAGGGTGATGGAATGTTTACAATCGAGACCAATCCATTGTACTCCTTCACTATTTTGAACTCACGTTTGAATGGATAGATGGCATCCAAATAACCAATAAGAGTTTCCGAAAATTCTTCCATATCCTCGTACATCCACATCGTGAGCATCTGCATGAAAGTAATAAGACAAACGTAATAATTCCGATATAGAGCTTCGAATCCGCTGATGCGATCAGATAGCTCGAACAACGTCTCATCCAATTGATGAAAAACAAATTAAAACACATGAATACATATGACCCAAAATGACCTCTGCGACCTTTGTGACTTTCGTGACTAAGGGTTAAAAAAACTTACATCATCTTCAACCAATACGTCAGCCTTTAATATGATTTCCTAAAACTCTGCCCCCCCGGAACAATCTAGGTCAGATATCCACTAATGCTCTTGGCGAGGTTTCATCATAAACCTATATATATTAGTTAATTTCAGACCACTAGAGTCAACAAATGCAAGCTCTTGGGTTATCTTGCTCGCTTCCAATCCCTTGGGCTTCCATTCAAAGTGTTGATTCTCTACAGGTTCTTGAACCACCTTTTCTACGGGTTCTTAGACCACTTCTTGTGCGGGTTCTTGAACCACCTCTTTTGCGGGTTCTTGAACCACCTCTTCTGTTGGTTCTTGAACTACTTCTTCTGCAAGTTCTTGAACCATTTCTTCTGCAGGTTCTTGAACCACATTTTCTGTGGGTTCTTGAACCACTTCTTATGTAGGTTTTTGAACCACCTCTTCTGCGGGTTCTTGAACCACTTCTTCTGTGGATTCTTCACCCACATCTTCTGCGGCAACAGCTTTCCCTTGCCCTTGCCCTCTCTCCCTTCCTCCCGATGCCCTTGTTGTTAGTCCACCTCGTGGGTTTTGTTCCCCAATTGTTTTTGCTCTTTTCGATGACAGCGGTTCAACATATGGCTCATGTCTTTCCTTATGTGGTTTTAACTTTTGTTTCATTAACACTGGACTATCACACTCATCCAATAAAGTCCTAGCATCTGTATAAAAATTACTTCATTCATTAGACCCATCCTTCGTGACCCATGGGACATATACGACCCGTACGACCCTTGGAAATATGCCACCCATGGGACATATGCGACCCATGCAACATATGAGACCCATGCGACCATGGCGACCCATGCCACCCATGGAACATATGCGACCCATGTGTTCCATGCGACCATGGCGACCCATGCGACCTTTGCAACCTTTTTTTACCAATGCGATCTTTTGTGACCCGTGCGACCCGTGTGATCCATGCGACCTTTGTGACTCAAAATGAACTTTTTGACTCAATATTACTTACTTAATGGTACTCCGATCTCTTTGACACGAACTTCTGCAGTTCCCTTAGCACCCACATCAGCGTGACCTCTTCGATAGGACCTACTAAAGTATCCTCGGAGGAACCTCATCAAGAATACCAACGGAAACATCTGCATTAAACTTAATTTATTCATTAGACTCATCCTTTGTAACATTGATGCGACCCATGCGACAACTGCTATATATACGACCTATGGGACAGATGCGATTCTTGTGATATATGCGACCCTTGCGACGTTTGTGACCCATGCGAGCTTTTGTGACCAATATTACTTACTTGGTGGTACTTCGCTCTCTTTGAAAGGAGCTTCTGGAGTTCCCTCAACACCAACATCAGCCTTACCTCTTCGACAGGACCCGTTGGAGTATCCTCGGTAGGAACCTCCTCAGGAACACCAACGACAGCATCTGCATAAAACCTATTCATTCATTAGACTCATCCTTCGTGACATTGATGTGACCCATGCGACATCTACTACATATGGGACCCATGGGATATATGACTTGCGACATATGCAACCCTTGCGACCTTTGTGACCCATGCGACCTTTTGTGACCGAATATTACTTACTTGGTGGTACTTTGACCTCTTTGTCTGGAACTTCTGAAGTTCCCTCAGCACCAACATCACTGACGACATCTTCGACAGTAATCACTTAAGTATCCTCGGCAAGAACCTCCTCATGAACACCAACAACAACATCTGCATAAAAATTACTTCATTCATTAGACTCATCCTTTGTTACATTAATGCGACCCATGCGATATCTGCTACATATGCAACCCTTGGAACATATGCGACCCATGCTAACCTTGCGACCCATGCAACCCAAGCAACCCATGCGACACATGCGACCCATGCGACCATTGTGACCCATGCCGACTCATCCAACCTTTGATTCAAATGACCTTTTTGACTCAATATTACTTACTTGGTGGAACTTCGACAAGAGCAACCACTGGAGGAACCTCTTCAGAAATTATTCAATTAGAGGAATGATGGCGGTAGATGTAATATTTTTAATTAATCTTGAAATGTTTGCTAAGTCCTCTTTTGAGCCATCTCCAGGTCATTTTCAGCCTTTGACTCCACCGGCTCTTTGCTTGGCTCTTCTCTTGACACTGGATATGAAAATTGAAGGAATTCAAAACATCATCTCTCACAATGTCGAAAGATTGGTGTCCGGTGCTCGCATCTTTCTCGGTAGACTTTGATTTTCCTTGTCAGCACCTTTAGGATTTATCGCCTTTGATTTTTGATTAGGCAAATGAAACCCGACATCCTTTAGAGGTCTCTTATGGCGTTGTATTCTTTTCTCCTATTTCTTTATTTCCTTTATTAATTTCTGCTCCAGTTTCAAAAGCACTGCAGCTTCTTCTCCTTTAACTTCAGCTTCAGCATCACCTTCCTTCACTTTCTTCATCAGTTTCACCAACACCTACACATGAATTCCTCTTTGTGAGCTTCAAATATGGGTTGAACATCTACAACCTCTATTACTTTTTCACCCATGCTCTTATTCCTCTTAGTCCCCTTTCCTTTCCTCTTCTGTTTATCACCAAGAGCTGCTTTTCGCGTCAGCAGTTCTTGCTTCCGGATGTCCTCCCAACAAATACCCTTTGGATTTCTATGTAGATATTCCATCCATATCTAAATATCGGGGTCGTTGCATCCCTCATAATCCTCCAGATAAAAACGTAAAGCTTCCTCATCGTTTTCCAAACGAATAATATATCGAATATCCTGCAAAAACAACAAATAACCATTATGACCCTTTGTGACCCTTGTAACCCTTGTGTATTTGTTACCTTAGAATCTCCGATCTGCCTCATCACGTCTACATATTTTGGGTAAAAACTAGATTTAATCTTCTTTCTGCACATCTTTGGACATGATGGATCAACATCTATAACACCAACATACCATTCGTTTCCGTCCAAACTAAGGATGGTTTCAAAAGGAAGTAACTGAAACAATGAAACAAAATGATAAGAATGCAAAAAGTACGAAAACATTCATGTTATTCGAAAAAGATATACAACTTAATATTTGTGGGATCATGAAACCACCACAATGCCATTTTGGTTTCGGTTATTCCCCGCTAACGTGCTTGTGGCAAGTATCCACAAGCTTCTCGAATGTGTAAAGCCCCTGTGGAAAGCCTTCACAAAATTCCAAGTCATCAACCATATCAATGAGATCATGGCTAATAAAATTGTCTATTGAAGTCTTGTGATCGATAACTTTCCCCAACAACATGAAAGTTGCCAACCTCGTCCAGTCGACGAAATTCTTCGCCTTCATAAGGTTTTCACTCATTTGTGCAGCGGTCACCTTTCCAGGGTCGAAATTCTTCAGCCTGAATGTATCACCCCTTTTCGACTCCCATCCTCTAGGATAGGGTCCACAGTTCAATCCAGTTATTAGTGCATGCTCCACTACAGAGTATCGAATTAGAACATCGTTTATGACGAACAACAATTCCTTCTTGTCTTGTACAATCACAGAGTGATTTAATAGGACATACATTTGAACCTTCGTCAATCAGGAGTCACATTGGAAATGGAATAAATGTCTAAATTGTGACCCCTTGTTGAAGTAATGAAACTCATATTCATCTATGATTCTTCTCAGCTTCTTTAATGTCTCGTGAGGATAAGACTTGATGGTGATCTTTGGCATTCTGTCCATGTGCTTGAATTCATAAAGAAACTTGTACTGACTCAAGTGACCCTTGTGACTCAATTGACCCTTGCGACTTACCCATGCGATCCAAGTGACTCAAGCGACCCATGCGACTCAAGCAACCCTAACGACTCAATCGGCTCTTACGACTCAATCGACCCTTGCGACTTAAGCGACCCATGCGACTCAAGCAACTCTTGCGATTCAAGCGACCCTTGAAATCCAATGAGACGCTTTAGTCGAAGAGGGTTATTAGTCTCAAGCGACTCACTGAGAATCCTGACCCTCTTCGACTCAAGCGACTCAATGAGACTCAAGTTACCCTTGCGACTCAAGTGACCCTTAAGATACAATGAGTCGCTTTAGTCGAAGAGGGTCATGAGTATCAAGTGACTCACTAAGATTCCTGACCATCTTTAACTCAAGCAACTCACTGAGACTCACACCCATTTCAATTCAACAAACAATTTTGCTTTCAACAACTTGATCTCTAATGTATTTCATTTGCAACGTAAAACCCTAGAACTCAATCCACTTACAGACATCATTGAAGATTGACTCGTACTCTCTTCTTTACTACTAATTCTGGCAATTTCTTTCTCACATCAAAATTTTCTTTATCTTAACTTAAATTTTTTTCTTGCTTACTTTGAATTCGATCCTTGCCCTCAACTTCGAAATCCATTTTCGCTCCTTGCTCTCAACTTTCAAATAGTTTTTCATTTCAAAAAACTGTCAAACCATGTGTGTTTTAATGTGCGAAAATTAATGACAAATTTGTATTTTCTCCAATTTTGTTGAGTTTAATAATTATATGTACGAAGGTAGAAATGAAGTCGTAAAATAAAAGAAAAAACGATCAATTTTTAATATTAATATATTATAATATAAAAAGGGAAAAGGTCTTAAAAAAAGTTTTAGTGGTGTTCAATCTCAAATGATCAAACGTAATTTCACCAAAATAACTTCATTCTAAAAATTAAATTAATAAATAATTATTTTTTCTCTGAATAAATTATTAATTTGAATACCCTAATTGTATATAAATATTACAAAATATCATTCTATTATTTAAATAATATTCAGTTATTTTTAACACGTTTCAAAATTTTCAATTTCTTTGATACACCAATAATAATAAAATTAATATAACTTCTTTCGTATACAACTAGAAAATATTAATATAACCATAATAAATATTAGAATAATAGTAATACATTCTATTATTAATATAACCATTTGTAGTTGTGAATAATAATAATAATAATAATAATAATAATAATAATAATAATAATAATAATAAATTATTATTATTATTATTTGTTGTTGTACAAATTGTACTAATGTGTACAACATGCGTACAAAATTTAGTAAAACGTGTGTACAATGTATTGGTACAACATGTGTACAAAATTTGATACAACGTGTGTATAAAATTTGGTATAACGTTCAATGTGGGTACAAAATTTGGTAGTACAAAATTAGATATTATGTGGGTACAAAATTTGGTGCAATATGTGTACAAAAGTTGGTATAACGTGTTTACAAAATTTGGTACAAGTTATATACAACGTGTTGGTACAAAATTTGATACAACATGTTGGTATAACATTTGATACAATATGTATTCAAAATTTTTTACAATTTGTGTATAATGTGTTGGTACAACATGTGTACAACGTGTTGGTACACGTGTGTATAAAATTTGGGACAACGTGTGTACAAAACTTAGTACAACATATCTACAACCTAAAAATGATGATGATGTTGTTGTTAATAATTATAATAATAATAATAATTAGGATGAACCCCGCGTTTCACGCGGGTTGACAGGAGTATATGGTTTTTAAGAATTACATATGAAAATCAAGATCCAAATAAATGTAGATACTTTTATTCAATATTATTAAAAACTTCTTTATATACAACGTTTGTTGTTTTCGTTGTGCATTTACCATCATCGCCTAGAATAAGAAACTTTAACCTTGTTTTAGTTTTGGCTCTTGAAACCGCGACATATAATTGTATGTGACTGAATACCGATTTTGGTAAATATATGCAAACTTGATTAATGCTTTGGCCTTGGCTCTTGTTAATTTTCATTGTGAAACATAACATAACAGGAAATTGTTTTCGTCAAAAGTGAAATGGTAAAGTTGTGTTAGTCGGGATTAATGGGAGTCGAGGTATAAAAACTTTATTGCCCGTGTGAGTTCCTGTAATAATTTTACCTTCTATTGGTACCTAATTGCATTATTTGAAGTCATATTCCGTTGCATAAACCGAGCATTTGATCAATGTTTCGTAACAATATGATTGGTGCTTCTTCTTTTAGCGTTAAACAAAGGTTAGGAATTCCTGGATATGTCAAGTTGTTTAAAAACTCTGTATTAAATCAAAATTTTAATAATAAACACTGAATACTTTTAATATTTAAGACATTTTAATACTTTAATATACATATAATTTTAAATTGTTTTTAATATATTTAAACCATTTTAATACTTTAATATACATATATTTTTATTTATTATAATAATTAAATCAATAATTAAATTTATTAACTATAACTAAATCAATAAATTCAAATTTAAAATTATAATAATGGAAATGAGAAAAGATGAAATCTTTTATACAAATATTAAATTTAAATTATAATAATTTTATATTTGTAAATATAATACATAAAACCACAAAACAAAATTTGAAATAAAAAATAGCTTTTTTGCGTGATACAATTTACATTGATGTGAAATCAATAAAACTCAAATTAAATTTATTATATATATATATATAGCTTTTTTGTGTGATCCAATTTAAATTGATGTGAAATCAATAGAACTCAAATTGTTTTATTACGAATACATTAGAACAATATGTGTATTACAATTTACATCATTGAATAATTTATATCCTAAACTTTATATCAATATTAAATTTAAATTATAATAATTTTACATTTGTAATACAATACATAATAACATAAATCAATCATATATATATATAAGTTGTTTTTAAAATTAATCATTTTTATAATTAATTAATAATTAAATTGTTTTAATATATTTAAAACGTTTAAATAATTTAATATATTTAATAGATTTTGTTAATTACATTAAGATGCCCCTAGATAACGTATCAAATCCCACTACTATACCCATTATTACAGTCTTAAAAAATCATCTTTCAAATTCTTTTTAACGTATCTAACACATTATCAAAGCCCACTATTATACCCATTATTATAATTTAATAAGCGTTTCATGGTCTTTCAAAGTTTTTTTAACGAAGAACCCTCTTCTGCTATCTCGCCTTCATCATCTCCATCTACCGAGAGAGACACGGTCGTAAAGGTCGGTGACGGTGAGGAGTAGGTGAGAGGCGACGGGCTCGATGGAGATGAGATCTCAGCGGAGGGGGAAGGATCCATCGAAGAGAGGTATTTTTAAACTCTCTTAGTTTGTAGAAAAGTTTGCAAGCGACATGATTATTTTACATCTTATTTTGATTGAAATATTCACTAGCAAGTTTAATCATAAAATTAACATCGCACAATATTTCTTGTAACAATGAATTATATAGGGTCAATTTTATTATCCTATTAAATTACAATACAATATTTACTTTTATTTAGAATGTCCTTAAACAAACTTTTTCTTCAATTTCACATAAAAAAAACATTAACCCGCGTATTGTGCGGGCCTATTTCTAATAATAATAATAATAATAATAATAATAATAATAATAATAATAATAATAATAATAATATAATTGTACACACGTTGTACACCATCTCCTCCTTCTAAAGAGATGGAGATGAAGTCATTATTTTGTGTATGAAATAAATACAAAGCGAAATGTTTTCTTTACAATTTACTTAATAAATCTGAATCTAAAAATTTTGAATATTAGCCTTGTCGACATTCTATCTAAGAAAAATCCCGAAAATGGGGTAGTATGATAAACATAATTTAGTGAACTTTATATATATCCTATCTCCCCTAGCTAAGCTAGGGCATGGTCAACAATTATAATATCATCTCTTGCAACCCCAATCCATACCAATTTTCAATTCCATCATAGTCTTTATTGTCTCTCAAATTTTATGTTTATAAATTTAGGGGACAAAATAAATATTGTTTACACTTTCTCTTGGCTTTTCACTACTCGTCTAGAAGACTAAGTAAATAATGTTTATACTTTCTCTCAGTTTTACATTACTAATTTAAAAGACAAGTAATTATCACTTATCCTTACAATCTTCTTGATTTCTCGGTGCTCCTCATCACCATTCACCAAGGCTCGTCGACCTTTTATCCAAGATAATCTCGAAAATAGGGGTAGTATGATAAACATAACTTAGTGAGCTTCATATGTGAACATTCTATCTCCCCTAGCTAAGCTAGGACATAGTCCACACTTATAATATCATCTCTTGCAACCCCACTCCATACAGATTTTCCATTCCATCACAATCTTTATTTTCTCTCAACTTTTATGTTTATAAATTTATAGGACAAAGTTAATATTTTTTAAACTTTCTCTCGGTTTTTCATTACTGGTCTAGAAGACTAAGTAAATATTGTTTATACTTTCTCTCAGTTTAGACATTACTAGTTCAAAAGACAAGTAACTATCGCTTAAGACTAAGTAAATACTACTAATATTTTCTCTCTTTCTCGGCTTTTACTTTGATAATCTATAGGCTAAGTAACTATTGCTTTCACTACCTTTACTCGAGCCTATTGCTCCCGATTTGTGTTACAAGTTTTTAAAACTATGTAAATACCATTTCAATGATTGTTATAAATGATATCATCTCTAATCTATAGAGTTACTTCCATATTACTATTGTGTTCACTCACATCAATTCCCTAGGATTTAGGATATTTATCGATGAAACCCTAGTATTTTTTAAAAATGAATTCCTTATGGACACTGTGTTCACATCTAGTCGCCTAATATAATATCTCGGCCTAGCCTACCAATACATTGGTGTCCTACTCACGAGATCTTTATTTCTTCGCCTATATTTTGATTATTCCGATATAATGATTCGTTAGCATATTTTGTTATATCCAAACTCTTCATCTCGACTATACCCCAATATTATAACAATGTCAATCCATTGACCTTGCAGTGATGTCTATGTCATATTCTATTTCCATTGGTCTTAACACACATTTAACACACATTAACATACTAAAAGAATTATATGTTGTCTACAAAGTTATTGGTAATTCCTTTATCGATGTTATACGACAATCCTTCTAAACTATATTTTAATATCTTTTGTGCTGAAGTAGTGCGTGTAGATATTTTTGTGTATTACTAATGAATTGAAAAATCTTGAGAAGATAGAAAAACTCACTATTAAAGTGTGAACATTAAACTCCTTGGTTTGATTTTCTTCAACCTCAAATTCAATCGATAGCAGACTTTTTACTTATTGTTTCTCTAACATTGAACAAATGTTTGGTATAGATAGGGTTATATTTTTAGAAAATCAAAGCAACCATTGTATGATTCCTCCTATTTGGTGTATGCTGCATTCAACCGCAGCAACATTTCCATGGCTTATGGTTCTTCATCCCACACGTTAACTCTAGGAATCACTCTCTCTAACCTCCATTTTGCAGCTCTTCATTTATGTTGTAGACTGTTCATGGAAGCCATTCCTAACTCCTGCCACCTTGAGAGACTGGCCATCATTCGTAGGTAATTTTTGTTTGGCACGTCTTTAATTTGTGTCTGTCTCTAAGATTCTTTAAGATGATTGAACATGGCGCATACAGCCATACGTTTCCGTAACCTTGCTCAACGTATCTTCATTAGATCTTTCTCTCTTCTATAAATGATTTTCCGTCACTTTGATCTTTAATTTGGATTTGGGTTCTTCCAACCCGTTAATTCTTTGATTCATGGTTTGCCTCCATGTTGTTGTCTTTATATAGATTTACAGACGTTACAACTCACCCGCACTTCAAATCAATTCATTCTCGAATTCACTGCAAGGATGCTTTAGTAGGTTACTGAGTAGCAATTATTGTACTTCTCTTTGAATAATTCTAGATATTCCTTATGCATCTTATCCTAAATTTCCCATGTAACGTCTTCCCCGTTGGTGCTCCCAAACAATTTTGACCATAGATGCTTCTCTATATCTTATTTGTTGAACCCAATAATCAAAAATTCGAGATGGTCATTCCAAGTTTGGAACAAATGGTTATCTGGATGGATTAAAAATTGGACAAGTAAGAAAATTTCTCGTTGAATTCAAAAAATATTTTTGTAAAATTGTTGTTGGCTCAACCAAAATCGTTTTGGTACAGCAAGACACTAACATAGGAATAACACATAAAAACATTGTGGATTCTAGCTAGAGTTAGGGGTAAGTCCAAACGATATGCCAAATGACCTATAGATTCGATTATTTTCAATGGCATGGTTGATATGCGTTATATCGAGTGATAAAACCTAGACTAACGCTTCCGCAAGAATACGGATCGTGTAGTAACTAGGGTCGAACACAAGGAATTGATGCGACTTCGTAGCTATTAAACTAATTGAATTAGACACGTGAGAAGACTAAAATTGGAATCGTGGTTGAGCTGAACTAAATTAGATCGAAGAGATAAAACTTTATGGCTGAGAACCATGGGTATCGAGAGTTTGCCTAATGAAGTAACGAAGTTCTAAAAGGATAATTGGTCTAAGGCACTATCATGGATTCAGGGAATTCAAGCTCTCCTATAGGAACTGACTGGCGTAGACTTGTCCACTATCTAGCATGCATATACCAATGTATCCATGGCGTATCTTACATGCATAGACGCATTATGACCGCTATCCTAATCCCTAGATTTAACCGATTGACCTGGCGTAGATTCTAAACCGGCAAACCCTAAATCATGGCTAAGTTCCGAACCCTAATGCCCTGGCGTTGGTTTATTAGATTTCTAAGATCATTCAATCAAGTGGCGTACAGGTAGAGAAAGCATTAAAAACAACCATGAAATCTGAAAACATGATAGATACCAAATTCATTCATTCAAGTGGCGTACAGGTAATGAAAGCATTAAGTATCACCATTCATTAAGCATACGACTTCGTTACATCATATCAAACCTCTCTAACCCATGGCAAAGGAATCTACTCAGACATAGATACAGAAAAGGAAACACAAGAGAAGTCTAAATTAGACATAGATATAGAAAGAGATGACTCCCTATTCATAAACCGATGTCTTCGGTAGATTCTCCTCGCTCCCGATCCGTAGATCCGTCTCTTCTTCCTTCTTCTTCTTGCTCTAATGTCTCTCTATCTCCTCTGATCTCTTCTGGTTCGAATTCCCTCTTTTAGATCTGATTTTTCTTCTAATTTGGTCGTTCTAGATCTTAGGGAAGTTTGTTGAGATCCAAGGACCCGAGCGGGCACAGCTTGTACCCGCTCGTGCAAGCCCTTTGCCCGACCGTGTTGCACACATTTGAGCCCGAGCGGGCACCATGCCCGACCGTGTGCTTCATCAGCCCGAGTCGTGTAGACTTACGGGGTTTTCTTGACATGAATGAGCCCGAGC
>CM071869.1:19640454-19653001 GCA_036759665.1 Gynandropsis gynandra | reverse complement strand
TTTCAGTCATTTTGGAGCTAAAGGACGTGCCAAGACAAAGTACAAACATCGAGGATTATCACGGGACAAACGGGACGAGAATCGGCAAGGAATAGCCACTACCCGCGCGGGTAATTCCCTAGCCCAAGCAGGCATTTGTTACGGCGATTTTTTCCAGCGAATTGTGCACGAATCGGGCAAGAAATACCACGCCCGGGGCCTCAGCCCGAGCGGGAATCACCTCATCCCGAGCGGGCTGCCTCTTTTCCATCGCGTTCTTGCGCGATCTTCCGCGCCGTAATCAATTCCCCGGCAACGGCGCCAAAAACTTGATATGCGTTATATCGAGTGATAAAACCTAGACTAACGCTTCCGCAAGAATACGGATCGTGTAGTAACTAGGGTCGAACACAAGGAGTTAATGCGACTAATGCGCTATTAAACTAATTGAATAGACGTGTGAGAAGATTAAAATTGGAATCGTGGTTGAGCTGAACTAAATTAGATCGAAGAGAATAAACTTTATGGCTGAGAACCATGGGTGTCGAGAGTTTTCCTAATGAAGTAACGAAGTTCTAAAAGGTTAATTGGTCTAGGTACTATCATGAATTCAGGGAATTCAAGCTCTCCTATAGGAACTGACTGGCGTAGACTTGTCCACTATCTAGCATGCATATACCAATGTATCCATTGCGTATCTTACATGCATAGACGCATTATGACCGCTATCCTAATCCCTAGATTTAACCGATTGACCTGGCGTAGATTCTAAATCATGGCTAAGTTCCGAACCCTAATGCCCTGGCGTTGGTTTATTAGGATTGTAAGATCATTCAATCAAGTGGCGTACAGGTAGAGAAAGCATTAAAAACAACCATGAAATCTGAAAACATGATAGATACCAAATTCATTCATTCAAGTGGCGTACAGGTAATGAAAGCATTAAGTATCACCATTCATTAAGCATACGACTTCGTTACATCATATCAAACCTCTCTAACCCATGGCAAAGGAATCTACTCAGACATAGATACAGAAAAGGAAACACAAGAGAGGTCTAGTTTCGACATAGATGATGAAAGAGATAACTCCCTATTCATAGACCGATGCCTTCGGTAGATTCTCCTCGCTCCCGATCCGTAGATCCGTCCTTTTCTTCCTCCTTCCTCTTGCCCTAGTGTCTCTCTTTCTCCTCTAATGTGTTCTGGTTCGTTCCTCCCTTTTTAGATCTCATTCTTCTTTTAATTTGGCCGATCTAGATCTTAGGAAAGTTTGTTGGAATGCTGGACCCGAGCGGGCACATCATGCACCCGCTCGTGCAACCACTCTGCCCGACCGTGTTGCCTCTTTCAAGCCCGAACGGGCACCCATGCCCGATCGTGTAGACTCTCAACCCGACCGGGTAAAACGCACGGTGATTTCTTGGATGAATTGGCCCGAGCGGGCATTGTAAAGCCACCCGAGCGGGCACCTATGCCCGAGCATGTCCATTGAGCACCCGAGTCGTGTAGACTTACGGGGTTGCTTGGCATGAATTAGCCCGAGCGGGCACTCTCTATCCACCCGAGCGGGCATGTCTTGAAGTGTAGTTTCCGCTCCTTTCGCTCGGTGTTTGAGTGCTCGCTTCCATCCGTGGCCTTGCATAAGTCGAACCTTGTTACACAACTTCGTTTTCGGGGTTAGATTGCATAATCACTCGTGTTTCTCTTCAAGTCTTCGTTTCCTACACAAAACACGAAATGTGGATAAAGTCTTCGAATATACTCAATAGATGAATGAAATATGAATAATCTACTCTAAACTAGACCTAAGAATGATATAAAAACTATAACGAATTACGTGTTATCAATGGTCAATCTTGGTGTCATATTTCCTATGTGACCTCCACTAGCCCAGCCTCTATGGGCCTAGATACGTAAATACACCAAATCACATATACTAAATTTTACATCCTTTCTTTTCAAATCTTGATAATACTTTTGTTTATCGTGAGTTGCCTTACATATCCATCGGAAAAGTATCAATAAAAAAAGGAAAAAATCGAAATTGATCGATCTGTTATTGTTTTTTCTTTTTCTTATCAATGAATAGATACATTGACTTGTATGACTTAGATGTCTCGTTTTTCTTAAAAAAACTGATTTGATCGATGGAACCCTAATAGTTTTAATCTTCTCGATCCACTACTTGGGCTACAGAGATGCTATGCTCCCCCACTTTGATTCAGAATATCAACATACAACAACGTACAAGGCTTGTTTGGGGACATGTCAATACTCACATGGTAGTTTTTATAGTAGGTAAATTCTAAACAGGACTGATGATTATGTTTGATGGTATGCCATGCAATCGCATGATACGAGGTGTACACAATTTTGCCAAATGTTTCAAATTAAATAGCTTCTTGATGGGAATAAAATGTGATTATTTTCTCAGTCGGTCTAAAGCTACCCAAATGACATCTTTTCATGACTTCTTTATAGGTAGTCTTATCAATAAAAGTCATTGTGAAATAATCCCATTTCCATTTCAAGATCAACAAGCTTTGTAATTTTCCACTTGAGATTTGTTGCTCTACCTTTTTCAGTTGGAAAATTGAACAACGAGCAATCCATCTCGTTGTGTCCTTCTTCATACCTAACCAATGATAAAATTGGCGAAGATCCCGATACATCTTGTTGGACCTAAGATGAAAAGATGATTTACACTTATGTCCTTGGTATTATAAAACTTCTCGAGTTTCTCTTATCCATAGGTATGCATACTCTACCGTAGTCATTATCAACCCATCTTCCATCACCTCGTATCTTTCATACTTGGAATTTTTTATCCTTACATCTTTAGATCGTACCATTGTAACTCTGGTCAAGAGGTATGTCTGCTCCATAACTTTCTGTCATATCCCGTCGATGTCCTTCCGAATGACTTCTAACCTAACAGCTCCTAATTGATTCATTAATGTTTGGATTATCGTATCACTGCTACTTCAACCCATTTACCACTTACGGAATCAATCACCACCTTTGCCTTCCCTAGATGATATGATATATCTAAGTTATAGTTAGCGACAAACTCTGTCCAATGTCGGAAACAAACTCCATCCAACATCTTTGACGCGGGTTTAACTCAGATTGTGAATATATATTTCAAACTTTTGTGATTAGTGAATATTTGTACTTTATCCTAATAGAGTTGAGACCTCTAGATTTTCAACGCAAAACCACTACAACCTTTTTGAGGTAGTGAGTCAGATAAATGTTTTCGTGTTTACACAATTATCTAGAAGCATAAACAATCTTTTTATCCTTTTCAATAGGTACACATCCTAATATGAACTTAAAGGGATCCATATACACTATGTATGACAAACCGTGACTGAGGTAAAGTCAAAATAGGTGTCTCGGTTAATATTTTTTTTTAACTTTTAAAAAGTTGTTGACAAAGCACCAAAAATAACCCGCTAGTCCTAGGGAGTTACGAATTTCTACTGCGCTTTTACGTCTTGGCCATTTCATTATAGTTGATACTTTCTTTGGTCTACCGATACCCCTTCCTCTTACATGACATGACCCAATATTCTTACTCTATTTTGCGAATAAATACACTTCTTCATCTTAGTAAACAATTGGTGCTACCTCAACTTCTCCAATACAAACCTTAAGTGGTCATCGTGCTCCTCATCACTCTTGGAATGTACCAAGATATCTTTGACAAATACAATGATGGTTTCATTTAGATATTCTTTAAACACGTTGTTCATGAACGCATCGAGAGAATTTGTTAATCAAACGACATAACTACAAACTCAAAAAGTCCATATCGAGTTCTAAATCCTAAACCCTAAGTCGAACCGATCCCAAAAATCCAACCATAAGTCATTTGGACCACAAAACCCATATATATTCAAAATCTAGAACCCGCTCGGGTTTAGGTCGGTTCGGTTACGGGTTCGAGAGAATCCGAATAACCCGAACAACCCAAAATTTTAAAAATAAAGTACAAAAAACCTAAAATTTTGTTTTTAAATTTCTCTTTATCCTGCTGTATAAGTTTGGACTTATTTTTTAATCTTTTTTATTTAGCATATTGGACACAAAGGATGAAAGAGAATGAGATATGATTTCATTTTCATACAACCTGATTAGGTATTTTCTACACTCATTATAATGTATAAAATGAAATATAATTATGTAATTATATATTCTACACTCGTAAAGTGTTAAATTTTAGGTTAAAAAAGTTAATTTTGGCATTTCCATAGTGAAAGTATTATACTAAAAGGGAAAAAATAGTTTATTTGGAGACATTTATTATGGATTTAGATTTAGTAACTTGTTTTTTTTTTTAGATTTTTTGTATGTTACATTATTTTTTTGTGTTAAAACACTAATTACCAAAAAAAAAAATCCAAATAACCCAAAAAACCTGTGGAACCCGGATCGGATCCCAAATTATCCGTAACTAAACAACCCAAATTATCCGAAAAATCCGAAGAACCCGAATTACTCATAACCAAACAACCCAAATTATCCAAAAAACTCAAAAATTCGAATTAACCAGAATATCCAAATAACTCAAATATAATTTAGGTTATTTTGGGTTCAATAATAAAAAACTCAAGGAACCCGGACAAAAAAAATATATTTGGTTCATTTTTCATAATCCAAAGAACCTAAATCTAGACCGAACCCCTGGAACCCACATTTCCCACCTTTAGTTGGAACTGTACTTGCCCACGCTTGTAGTCTAGCATAGCTCAATGCTTATATAGCCAATCCATTTCAAAGATGATATCCCGACATTGGAATCACAATGAGATAATGGATCATTTTGGTCTCTTCTATCACTAGTGAGATTTGTGTGAGAATACCTTGAGACTTCAATGTCTAACCTTAGAGGGTATGCGCGCACAAGGTGTTGATGTTAGTTGTTAGCTTGATTGATATATACCCAGCTATAGTCGGGCTTACTAAACTATGTGCTCCAGTGTCGAACAACACCTGAGTTAGCATCCCGCCGAGTAGAAGTGTTAGCAAAACATTTTTCTTAGCATACTCATAGTAAACATATTCCTATATTTCTACATCATAGTTTTCACTATGGATTATGCTACTTTAACTATAAAAAAATAGGATAGAAAACTACTACTTATTGGCTTTGCTTTCTCATTATTTGCACTCCCTTGCTCCTGTATAACCCAAGAATGTAAACTCATGGTTGCACCGCCCTTGTCTTAGAAGCTTGTTCCTCGGATGTCTAACACTAGCTTGTGGCACTAGCCTAAGTGGTGCATTTTCAAGTGCGCGTTGGGGATAATCTCGGATCCTATGATCTAGATTTCATGTTCCCCACTTATCTTTCTGCCAAGAGTCCCACATAATATGCTCCTTACTTCTACATCAGAAGCAACCTCCCTATGCCACCCGACACACCTCGACATTCATTTTTTTGCATGTTGGGCATGGAGATCGACTAACTCCTGAGAGCATTCGAGATGGTGCATACCTTTTCACCTCTTTTCTTTCCCGACTAAGTTGGACATTTTGCTTCCTCTTGTCTTTACCCTTCACCTGGTAGAGTGCACCAAATTCTATGTGCGCACTGTGAACCTTGATTGTGTTTCTTACCAATGACGACACATTATCATATGATATCACCTCAGCATAGTGTTTTGTCTCTACACGGAGCCCTTTCAAAAACTTATTGACATTCAATCCTTCAAGATTCATTTTCCTAGCACCAAAACATGAGAGTTCTAGGGACGTCTCATGGTACTGGGCTATAGTGATCTCCCCTTGCTTTAGCTCCAAGAAGGAAATTTCCATTTTTCCCTTTACATCTGTGGAACGCACTTCAATTGAAATTTCTCAAGGATATCCTTCGATTCAAAGATACGTTTAGGGTGATTTCAACGAACTCCTCTTCACAAGAAGTATGCTCCTCCTTCTACGAAGTGAGCAGCGATGTCTATACCATGATGGACATATAGTCGATTTGATATTGTTCTTCAGAAATCCAAGACATTAATCAACTTTCATTGGAGACACAACTCCTCCTCGGAGTTTTTTAGTGCTTCACTTTGCCATGGCATCTATGGCATAATGGTAATCTGGGGTCTTCATGACCATCATAAATGGTGAAGGCAGTTGTAAAGGTGCATGAGGCGACTCTAGATTGTCCACATGATCGGTTGTCTTGCATCAACCATAAGTGCTTTCACCAAATCCTTTAATGTGGTTCCATCCATCATTATAGGTTGTTGACCACACACACCTTTTTGCGGGGTTGCAAGCCCACTTGACCCTATAGTTTCTTCACAACTTGAGCCATAATTTATGGTCTGACGACTAGTCTATTTTTGTTCATATCTCTCCTATATGCGACATTTTTTTATTTTCGAGTTCTCTACGATTTATGAAAGATTCAAAAGATAATTTTCTTGCGTACTAAACAAGACACAAAAGAATGATGTGCATAAATATTATTCTCTTAATTTAATAGAAGAAACACATATTATATGGTACATCTTGGTCATTTGTTGTTGTCTAATCACTAATGTAGATAATTTGCTCGTAGTCAAGTTTTCTGTAAAAATTCAATAAGTTGTCATTAAATTCATCTTGCTAACTACCCTCCCAGTTACTACCTTTTAGACTTCCTTATCCGGATCTTATTTGAAAGAGGTGAAGACCCATCCATAGCTCGCATTTTCTCATGTTTTTTCCAACATTCAATAATTTTTTGTTGTTGGGTTAGTACTCTCAACCCTCTTCTAAGCATCATGACCCTCAGCATTTACTTTGCTATTTCATGGCTAGACGGTGGTCCTTCCACTTGGACAACAACACTCTTAATTAGCTACAGTTTTTTTTCTTATAACTCAACCTTGATGTTTTTCTCAAAACAATTTTTTGATAATCTTTGAAAAAATCCTTTTAAAAATAACTTGGATTCTGATATCACTTTATAACACCTTTAACTCATTTTGAAAAGGTCTTGGGGTGTCTACCATCACCTCATTTTTTAAAGATGGAGTTGAAACCCAAATTTTAGGTATAAAACATTTGTAAAATATTCTTTATAAATGTACAATGGAAATCTTATCTATACTTAATAAATACGCAACATGTGTAAAGGTCTGCAAATTTTGAAAAAAAATACTTTTAAAAAATTAAATACTTTAAAAGAAGTTATAATAAAGTCATCAAGTTAAATTCTCCACCTTCTACACTCCTTCTCATCAATATCCATTCTAGCCTTGTCGACTCTTCATACAAGATAACCCCAAAAACAGAGTAAATACGATAAACGTAACTCGATGAGTTTCCTCACGAACACCATATGTGCACCAAATTAAGTCAACACTTATAAGATCTCTTTCGACCCCCATTCCAAAATTGGTTCACATTCTATCATACTTACTTTCTTTCGTTATTGTGGGACAAAGTAATTATGGTTTCAACTTTTTCTAAAATTTTATATTATTAATTTAGAGAACTGGGTAAGTACCGGTTATATTTTTTCTCGACTTTTACATTATTAGTCTAAAGACTAAGTAATTACCACTAATATTTTTTTCCCACTTTTAGATTACGATTCTGTAAGACTAAGTAACTACCATTTATAGTTTCTCTCTCTCAACTATTACGTTACTAATCCAAAGGCCAAGTAACTACCGTTTTCATTATCTTTACCCAAGCCTACTCTCACTTTATGTTACAAGTTTTTAGCACTATGTAAATATCATTTTGATGATCGTAATAAATGATCTCATCGGTAGCCGTTAGACTCACTTCAGTTTTACTATTGTGTTCGTGTACATTTTATTATCTAAGCTTTGGTAAATTTAGTGTTATGACCTGATATATCTATTTGTTATCCGAGAGTTTCGACTAATGTAAATATACTCCTCAAAATGAAGAGTCGAATCGTGAAAAACACATTTTATCTTCTATTTACTAATTGAACTACCCAAATTTTTTTGTCTATTTGCATCTAATCACCTATTATAACGAAAATGCAAATAAACACTATATAAAACTTGCCTTACACTATAAATAACAAGCCATGAAACCCAACCAAAAAAGACAAAAACAAAAAGACCATAAAGTCAAAGAGCGTTTTGTGGAAGGCTTCATTATCGCGGCAATGATCTCGCTCGTAGTCCTCAATTAATATTAGACTATTTATAAATGAAACTCGATGGAATTAAAAAAAATCACACTAAACGATTCAGGATCACAATCACGACCCTTTGTTTCGATCGGAATCAACTTCAGTTTAGTACACAAACTCGATCGTTTTGATACCGCAGTCTTGGCCGAGTTTCAGAGTGACTAACCCGCTGTCTGAATCGTACACAAACTCAATTTCCTTCCTTTCCACCACAAAATGTCTCGGCCTAACGTTGGAGTAGATTCCAAAGCGGCCACAACCGTGTGCTTTTACTCTCACAATGCTGTCGGAACCATCTGAGGAGGCATCTAACACATCCACTGCACCACCTGAGTTGTACATATCAAGCAATCCTATCGGGGCAAAGTGGACAACAGTTGTGACAACAGTTTCACGCACCGCTACTATGATGAGGACATTACAACGAGCTACGACTCAAACGAAGGAGAGGAGCGGAGCAAGGACGAGCCGAGCATGGATCAAAACAAGGACGAGCTTAGCATAGACGAGACAAGCACGGGAGTGGATGGAGATCTAGGAGAAGACGGAACACACATTGACATGCCGGTGGTCCACAACAAGCCACTCACGACATCCCGAGCAAAGAGCCTGCGTACAAGAATCAACGCGTACGTAGCTCAAGTGCTCCTCAACAACCGTCAGGAGTTCAACAACGACGAGGGAGACATCAGCAGCAAATTCCCAAAAGCCAAGTCCCTCTTCATCATCAATGAAGCCCAAGGAACTCCATCAGGTGGCTTCGTGAACAATAACAACAACACTAGCAGCAACTTGCCATATCAAGACCGGCGCAGCTCAACTTGCCTTAACTCGGACGAAGCCTTTTGAATACTCCTCCCCAACGGCTCTTTCCCCTTCCCCCAAGATTCACTTTCCTTTTTTTCTTGGCTCAAATCAAGGCTACAACGGCCACCCTTAAATTGTGCCCTAGACTTAAGTTTTTTTTCTTCCTTTTTTTCTCTCGGTTATGCCTATAAAACCGAGGCTTATTGTTTCTAAGGGACACATCTTTGATCAATAAAATTTTCTGAGTATTTCTTTAACTCTGCGAGACTCGTAACCCTAGTTCGATTTGTGCTCCGGGAGTCCAAACCGAACGTGTGACTGTATCGAAGGTCCCCTCCGCTGCCTTCGTGGTGTCCTGCGATCCACCCTTCCTCACCATCACTTTGAAGGACCGAACGAGCGCCCCTTTTGGCTTGTTTCCCTTCGTCCGCCCTCACCATCATCGAGTTTCGGCTAGAGAGTGCCCCCTAGGCTTTCTACCGACTCAACACCGACCATACTTGCGGCTAAAGCCTCGGTGCTTGTATCAGTTTTTGGTATCAGAGCCCGATCCTCGGCCACAAGCGTATCCGCTAACCTATCTGGTTCAATTCGATTTTGTTTTTTGTTGTTTTGATTTCGCTTGCTAGTATTGCAGGATTCACGAGAAAATAAAAAAAAAGTCGGTTGAAGGAGGACAAGAGCCGACTTCGACAAACACAAAATATTTCTGTTAGTTTTCATTCTAATTTCAAAAATCAAATACGAAATTATTTTCCTAAAGCGTTTTTTTTAACTAGGCAAGTATTTTTTGTTTAGGAAAGAGTATTAGTCGGTTTAGGAAATAATTCAAACTCATTTGGCAAGTTAGAACCGTTTTGAAATTATTTTTCCTAAAGCGTTTATTTTAACTAGGCAAGTATTTTCTGTTTAGGAAAGAGTATTAGTCGGTTTAGGCAATAAATTCAAATTCATTTGGCAAGTTAGCTCTGTTTCAGAAACAAAATAATCTGTGCTTAGGAAAGTTTCTAAATTGGCTCCTTTGTGTTTAGGAAACTTGTTAGGAAGTTTGATAAAAAAAACAAAAAAAAAATCGAGTGCACCTTACCATTTAAATTACTCTATCACGGTACGGTTAACGTCTTTACTTCCTGTGCACGAAACCATGACCAAAACCAGAGATGTTCAAAACAACACACTTGCAGAGATACTACAAACCATGCGAGATATGAATTCACGCCTTTTGCGCTTCGAAGAAGCCCCGAGACGACCACCAGCCGAGCGCTTCGTCGCACCACGGGAATACGCAGAAGATCCCCCGAACGAACACCTAAGGCCGAGACGTGCACCAAACCTCAGAGAACAACCACGACGTATGGAGACCGAAGATAGCTCAGAAGACAAGCTAGGGTACGCCCCACCGAGGCGTCGGCACCACGGAACCATGATGAGGGTTTCGACGAGGTAAGACCGCAACGCCAAACACATACGGATTTAAAACTAAAACTGCCTTGTTTTGCAGGAAAGATAGACCCCGAAGCATATCTCGAATTGGAACGACGCATGGAGAACATATTCGAGTGCTACGAATATTCAGAGCGTAAGAAGGTGCAATACGCGGCAGCACAGTTTACGGACAACGCATTGGTATGGTGGGACCGTGAGGTTGCTGAACGTCGTAGAGCGCAATACGACCAAATCACGACGTAGAGAGAGCTAAAAATATATGATGCGTAAGAGGTATGTCCCTAACCACTTCCATAGGGATTTACAGCAACAATATCGTAAGTTGGTGAAGGGTACGAAGAGCGTAGATGACTATTACAACGAGTTTGAGCACATACGACATCTTTTGGAGCTCAACGAATCCTCGGAGACCACAATGGCACACTTTATTGGTGGACTTCAAGAGAGGATCGCGAGAAAATTGAAACGAAAACCATACCAAGATATGCACGATTTGCTGCACCTCGCCATCGAAATCGAGCAGCAAATAAAATCCAAACAAGCATCAAGCAGTAGGCTTCGCCCGACAACGCGGTGGAATCCACCCCCACCGAAGCCAACCGAGAGCCCTCACACGGGAGAACGAGGACTTGACCCGCGCTCTAAAGGCAAAACGCCCGAGACTTCACGGGCAACGCGAACTGACGGTAAAACTTCTAACTCAGTGAATACAGTTAGAACCCGTGATATTATTTGTTTTAAGTGTCAAGGCAGGGGACATATGGCGCGAGATTGTATTAGCCCCCGAGTTATGATAATCACCGAGAGCGGTGAGTACGAGTCCATGGACGAGGCAGAAGAGGAGGAACTCCGAGACGAGGAGATCGAGTACGGAGACGCATGAGAGCTATTGGTCACTCGAAGGGTGCTAAGCGCTTAGATTGAGCCCAAGGAAACCGCGCAACGCAAGACTATCTTCCATACACGGTGTACCGTGACCGGCAAGGTATGTGGTCTCATAATCGATAGCGGTTCTTGCACTAACGTTGCTAGCAATTACATGGTGAAAAAGCTAGGACTTGAGACTAAGAATCACCCGTGGCCCTATCAATTGCAATGGCTCGACAACCAGCGTGGAATCAAAGTCACCAAACAAGTCACCGTACCCTTCAGCATAGGGCGATACAAGGACGAGGTTTTGTGCGACGTAGCACCAATGAAAAGCCGGCCATATTCTGCTGGGAAGGCCTTGGCAATTCGACCGAGAGGTGAAGCACGACGGGAGGACGAACCACTACTCATTCGTCCTCAACAAGTGTAAAGTATCTCTTGCCCCTCTTAGTCCTTTACAAGTACATGAGATGCAGAGAACACTATCCAAAACCGTTAACACTAGCGAAAAGAAGAATTTTTATCTTAAGAAAAGAGAGGTTTCAAGAGCTTTGAGCAATCAAAGTTCGGTGTTACTAATGGTTTTTCGAGATGTCTTGCTTACAAAAACAGGTACGCACGAATGCCCGACGGAGATTAAGAGATTGCTCGAACGATTCAACGATCTTTTTCCCGAGGAGATACCTGCGGTATTACCACCGATACGAGGCATCGAACATCAGATCGATCTCGTCCCCGGCGTACCTCTACCGAACCGACCTGCCTACCGAATGAATCCCGAGGAGACAAAGGAGCTTCACAAACAAGTTCAGGAGCTTATGAGCAAAGGATACATTCGGGAGAGCCTGAGCCCGTGCGCAGTGCCTGTTTTATTGGTGCCAAAGAAGGACGGGACGTGGAGGATGTGCGTGGACTGCCAGGCTATCAACAACATCACCATGAAGTATCGGCATCCGATCCCCTGCCTCGACGACATGCTAGACGAGTCAAGCGGAGCCACCATCTTCTCTAAAGTCGACCTCAAGAGCGGCTATCATCAAGTTCGCATGCGAGAAGGAGATGAGTGGAAGACGGCCTTCAAGACAAAGCAAGGCCTATACGAATGGCTCGTGATGCCGTTCGGACTCACCAACGCCCCGAGCACGTTAATGCGGCTCATGAACCAGGTCTTAAGGGCCTACATCGGTAAATTCATCGTAGTTTACTTTGATGACATTTTAATTTACAACAAGTGCTTAGATGATCATGTTGCGCATCTTGAGCAAGTATT
>CM071869.1:19610171-19625143 GCA_036759665.1 Gynandropsis gynandra | reverse complement strand
GATAGAAGAAAAACAACGAAATGGATCCAATTGGAGAGATGTGTATATATCTCTAGTATTACGAGAAACAATAAGTTGTTAGAATCCTTTAAATCACTATAATTTTGATAAATTTATTGAACATTCTTAATATTAATTTTAAAATATAAATACAAATTTTTTTAAACATATCTTATATTTCAAATAACATCGAGAACGAAAATCAACGAAGTAGTTTATTATTATTANATTATCATTATTATCATCATTATCATCATCATTATCATCATCAAAGAAACAAAATAATCATATAAAAACTATAATAAAACATGATCAACGTTGCTGTTAAACAAGTTCTGATAAATTAGATTGACTCACTAGCTTCAAAATTTTGAAAAATGGAAGTTATGTATTGAAACATTAATTAAACAATTAATAGCATCATAGATATCTAGAAGGTTTAATGATTAATAATACTTGACCTTTCTAATTTCAGATTACTTTGCATAAACATTTATAGCGATAAGAATTGCATAATCAAATATATATATATATATATATATTGCATTCTTAAGGTGCCACATCAGCAATAAAAAACCTTTTTTAAAAAAAAATAGATGATACCCGCGTTACGCGCGGATTTGTGATCATTAAAATATATTTATCTTAAGTGTTGTATATAATTTATTAAATTGAATATTGTCTTTATATTTGATATGTATACGGAGTAATATAAAGAAACAAAATAAAAGTTTAAATGCATAAATTTGATCAATAGATTTAGAAGTTGTAATGTCAACTGATAGTGCTATTTGTTTATAATGTATTTAAAATTGTAGAATATAAGTTGCCGAAAAAAGCGATTGCACGATGTGATTCGTAGTGTTTTAATGATTATTTTTCCTATTCGTACCTAAATAAATATATTGAAGATTAAATTTAATCAACAACTGGATTTAATAACAATTATTAAAACACAGACAAGATTTAGAAGTTTGTAAAACTTACCTATATTTGAATTTGTTGATTGGCTTTAGCTGTGGATCTATGTAGATGTGGATGGAGCAGGACGAGCGAAGTGTTAACAAACCTATTTGATATATTTAGAAAGAATAAGTACGAATAACATTGTAATAATATATAACATAATACATGTTATCTAGTGTTTTTAATATTGTTGATCATAATGGGAGTAATGCATGTTACGATCATGATGGTTTTTTTGACGATCATTTGAGCAACAATTGAACGAAAATGCATATCAAGTTAGTCCAACATGATTATTTTACGAAATGGTTTCTGTATTTGAAATGTTGAAGTGAGGTCATTAAATTGTTTTATAGAAGAAATAACAAACAGGTTAATGGAGTAATAATATAAAACTTACCTATTCAACAACACTCGAATTTCTATTTGTTGATCGAAGGTTGGCAGACACAAATTTGATCCTTGCATAGCAATGAGGAGGCCAACAACATCTACAAGTTTCAACATTCCAATATATGAGTTGAGTAGTATATATTGCAAATGTATTTATCTGATACAACTTCTCTGTAGCCAACCAGTCCAATAAATTGTTGGTATGAACGCATCCTGAATTTGTATTTCGGAATTGTATGAATTGAGTCAGTCACTTTCTCAACAACCGTATTCTCTTTAAAAGATATGCGCATACTATTGGCGGTTGACTTGTAGTTACTAACATTTTGTAATATTTTCAAATTTTTAGGATAAATATATTTACTTCTTTTATTCATTGTATTTATTAAAACCGTCAAAAGATATATGTCCTTAAATAGTAGTTCCGTGCAATATATCATATACATGATGATGAAGATATTGATATAATATGAAATACGCAAATACATTAACATAACTTACTGTTTCACCGAGAAATAAAAAACCAAGACGAAACAAACGATTGTGAATGAATGTATTTTGTCATGATAGTTTTCAACAATTTCATTCCAAATGATTTAGTATTTCATGTCACTTTGGTTTAGTCATCATTGTTATAAAAAGGTCAACATTACATTACCATTTGGATGGAGTCATCCACCATGATAGTTTTCAACCATATATATTGATTATCTCGTAAAAGAATGAGGTAATATGATTCTTATGCCTATAAATTTATCGTATCTATCACCTTTACCAATTGCATCAAATACATTATTATATATATATATATAAAGCTTTTCCGATTGTTTCAAACACACTCTTTTTACTTTTGTGGTTGTATTTGTATAGGGTATCTCTCATAAAAGTCGGTTTGACTCTACGGACTCAATAGATGATATTTAAAAATAAAATGAGAAAAAGTAAAAAAATCATTTTTTTGCTAATATTTTTAAAATGTTTAATCGAATTTTCAAGTTTTTATTAAATTCACATGTGAATAAATTTATTTACTTTGTCTATAAATTTTGTAAATGTAAATTATTTAAATTGATTGTTTTATAATGGAGAAAAATTAATATTTTTTTTAAATAATAAACGATTTTGAATCTAATCGTATTACTTTAATTCTAAACAAATTTTAGATTAATTAATTTCAAACCAAAGGGCAGATATATTTCTATTTTGAGTGAAAACATTTAGATTGAATTTAGCAATATATATACTTTTACACTTGTTGAATAGAAAAATAGGAAATTTTTTTAAATATATATTATCTTAGTATACTTTTTTAATTTGTTGAGTGTTTCATTTATGACCATTGCCACCTTATTTTCAACCTTTCATTGTGTTGTTGGCATTTTTTTTATTTTTGCTTTTGAAACCACATAAGATGTTTCAATTTTACCTTTTTGATTGTATAAAAATTATGATTTAGATAAAAAATACACTATTTAATGAATTTTTAGATATAAATTATTAAATTATTGTCGTTTAATATAACTACATAACTATTGAATTGAATTGTATATTCAAAAATCGTACCCTTTCTAAAGCAAATGTGGCTCTATCTAAAGCAAAAGTTGTTCCTATTCAACGTTCATTTCGTCGAACATGGTGGACGCTTCATCATGTTGTTCATCTTCTATGAATTTTCTTGTTGTTTTCTTAGTTGTCGATTCGTCTTGACGTTGGTCTTTACCCGTTTCTCGTAGTCGCAGAGATCCGTCGCCTCTTACACCGGTAACCATTCTAATTTCACTTAATGTAACCAATGAATCTAGTGAAAAGCGTTATAAACAGCATACAATCTGAAATAAATACATGGCATGGAGTACCTCCATTTATGAAATCCACTTGGCTCGACACTGGCAATGCATTCTTCTGCTTGTAGGCTAGGGATGCGAGTTCAGCAGTCTCAGAAGTGGAGATACATTCATCAAAATCTACACATTTATCTTTTATAACCCTACAAAAAATACCAGAAGTTGTTAACTAAAAACTGTTGATTTAAGGTGAATAAGTTTGAATCACATTGCAGTTGACTCGGAAGTTGACATGAATACCAGCACAAGATTTCATCGGAAGAAGCTAAAAGGAAATCAAGCTTTAGACGAAGTTATACAATGCCCAATCGTGAAGTATACTGCGAGGAAGTTGAACAGACTCATGCACAGAATAGTCAACATCAAGGACTATTGACCATATGAACTAATATCATTATCTTGAATGAAACAAACGACAAAAAAAACATAATCATGGCATACCTTATCACAAAACTTTTGTAGCTATGTCATCGCTGAAGGTGATAATATAGCAGGTCGAATACTCAAAGCTTGCAGAGGTTACAATTTCCCACAATTCAATAGCCCTTGCAACAACATTCTAAAACAAAAAACATGGGGAAAAAGAGCTCTAAAAACTCTTTTCATATAACAACATTCAACCACAATATTTGTACTGAAGTTATAAAAAATTGTTGGTATGTAGTCCTGAACCTAAATTTTCAGCAGATCTTATACACGGATCATAAAGATGAAACATTAAAAGCTGCAAAACCAGATGCACCTCCACAACAATCATGATAAAACTGGAGAATTATATAAATTTTTCAAAAAAGGAAAAAATGGGTGTTTTCCCATGAAAGAATCTGAAGAAATTAGCTGATATGAGGCATCGGCATGGATTCACAGAATCGTTTAGCTAAAAGAGCTAAATTTGAGAGACTCAGATGGACTTTTCAGCAAAAGGAATTGAATTTGAGATGCTATACAGATTGTTAGAGGAAAATCGACAAGAGATACTTAAAATCTGAGAAACCCAGAAAGATTCATGATGTGAAAATTCAGGAACGTTCTTACAGTTGGGAATTTGTTGTTAGTGTAGCAGATGAGCATACAAGTTTTGCCAACAGCACCATCCCCCACTGTCACACACTTGATGAACCTTGAAGAACTCGAAGCCATTGAACTCAAACTAAAGCAAATAAGTTCATGGATCCACTGACATTAAAACAATCACAAACATCAAAACTTGCTTCATATGTACTACAAAAAGAGAGGAAATATCTGAGTTGTCCAACCTTTTTAAGACATTTTCGTAGCTTGGCCGACAGACCAAAGAGGAAGCCAAGACAAAAACAACTGCTCCTTTAGAGTGTGTTGTAGTTTGACATGTAGGTGTATCTGTGACGGGTTTGACATGTTTGAATGATAGAGATAAAACTCTAACAGAAATCTTCAATCCACTGAAGATGGAAGAAGAAAATAAAATATTAATCGGATAAAAATAATTCAGTTGAAAGAAGATAACAACTAAAACACTAAGACATGCCAAAACCTGGAATAGTGTGCTTCAAGAGTTCTCTAGCCATGTACCACAGATCTCTCATTTTCCCAGTCAAAAGCTGGTTCATACGCAGGGAGGGGAGGTTGACCAAAATGCTGCAATGGAGCAACAAACCCAAAGGAAATTGGAGATGAAGCAGGGAAAATATTGTTTCCAACTATCTGGAGGGAGGCAAGATACCTTTTGGAGAGCAAAAAAAAAGGTGGCCTTCTTGATGTGCTGGCCACATTTTCGTCAATGGTTGCACTCCTGCACTGGCTCGACAGATTTCTATAGAAATTTGACGACACAGAACCTCTAAGAGAAGATCCATACACTAATGCACATGCAGAAAGGTCGAGCATCCTAACCTGTCTCAGTATCAGTGTCTGGGCCTTCAAAGATTTGATTCTGGAAGATAACAGGTCGGATACATTCATAGTGGCCATATTTATTCACATCCTTAACCCATTCTGTTCCATAGCATTGAACTAATTGATTCAAATGCGGCCACTGTTCCAGATTTTCATCAAGCTGACCGGAAAAGGGAAATAAATATATCACAAGAAACTTCAAGGTAAAGAGTAAGATAAGGAGACGCATTAGTAGCAGAAGCTTGAACAATGTTGTACAGATTTAACATCATATGGTCGGAGAGAAGTAGAAACACTGAAGAAGGAGAGACAAACCGAGGGATCAATAAGCATGGGAAGTGCAACAGGCTGCCGAGAAATGCTGCAAAAACGAAGGCCAAGGTTGCAACTCGTCATTCGGCTCGAAACGAAATACCCAGATCTATGCAACCAGATTGACCTTAAATTAGCATCCCTGTAAAATCAGAACACTACAAAACATATATATATATATATATATATTCAAAGACAATGAAGAGGATAGAGAGATCCGTGGAAGCGGTTAGAGAAGGAAATGCAACTTACAGACATGATTGGAGATGAATCTTTGTCGTTACGCAGATGGGAAAGCAGGATTATGTTCAATTGAAGTAAAATAAACGGAAAATATAATCACAACCCAATTTGCAATGCAACAGTGACATTAACAACCATCTTCCAGGATCCAAATCATGTTCTACGAATGCTCACCATTCCTCACCATTGATCATCCCGACGAAACGACCTAAAGCGGAGGAAGCCAAACCTACAGCAATTCGAGAAGAACATGGAAAAAAGAAAACGAACGTGGCTAACCAGCAATGTCGATGGAAAGTCCATCCCTGCATTTGCCAAGCCTCGCTCGAGTACTGCATCTATTTATGTGTCTTCAATTTATACACCCTAAACCCTTGTTGACACTGCTGTAACCCATATCCCATTCTCTAACTTATCATCTAATGTTTTTCTCCGATGTGCAGGTATTAGAATATGGCAGATAAACCCAACCACCCTAAGATGTCCCACTGATAACTTGTGACCACTTCAGACCCCAAGGGGAGTATTATGATCCAGAGCCTTGATTGCCTAAAACACATCACAAACTTTGTAAAAATGCCTTTTCATCAATGGCTTTCGGAGACTGGGTGTCAAGCTGGGAGACTTGGGAGGCTTTTCAGACTTTTGGCATTCAGAATCTGCTGCTCTGGCTTTCGAATTCTCGTTGTTCCAGCCCATGATCCAACACTTTCTTGGAGTATTACATCTCGAGCTTTTCAGATTCATCTCCTGAGTTTGAGGATCTTGCAAATTCTGAATCTGTCTATGTTCTTCCCACATCTGATGTTTCTTCGATAGAAGACTATTTTTGAGCCAAGGAATCTGCATAAAGAACATCCTCGATCCTTGACATTACAGTGTAAGCATAGCTCTCCAGTATTCTCGAGTAACTCTCCAACACCGCTTGTCCAATATCTTGTGAATCCACAGTTGAAACCTACTGTCAGATACATAACTCGGGTAAGGGAAATCTCTGTGATCATTCATTACAGTACCTTGTTATATTGAATCTTGGAAATGTCGAGTGAAGACTGTGGCAGACCGGAAAACTGTTGTTTGAGCAAGACCAAGATTGTCTCTGCTCGTTCTTCGAACAGCTCTCGTTTCTCCAAACTCACGGCCGATCCCCATGAAGATTTATTGTCCTTCAGGTGAAGTTTCCTCTTCCATATCACCACAGACGCCTCAATCCTGTTCGTCAGATCTAACACTTTGTTTTATGTCGACAAATCTAACATTGCCAAGAACTGTTCCGGATCAAACCACTCCTCTATTATGTTCTTGTAGATCAAATCTCCTCTTTAGGGCTCCTAAAACCACTCAAGTTCTCAAGCTTTTCCAAATAGGAATTGAGACAATGTCTTTCAAAGTCTCGTTGTTCCATAGCAACAGACTTTTAGAATTCAGAATCTGTTGCTATGGATTTCAAATTCTCGTTGTTCCAGCCCATGAAAGCCAACAATGTCTTACAGTACTGCATCTCGAGCTTTTCAGATTCATCTTCTGAGTTTGAGGATCTTGCAGATTCTGAAACTGTCTATGTTCTTCCCGCATATGATTTTTCTTCGGTAGAGGACTGTTTCTGAGCCCCGAAAGCTGCATAAAAAACGTCCTTGATCCTTGATATTACAGCGTAAGCATAACCCCAAAGAGAGAATTCTTTTCATTTCTCTAAAATACATGAGAACATGCATCTAATAAGAAACCTAGAATATACATCTAAACATACAACATATTCCATTACTCGCAACAATTCAAGGAATTATGGCATGGTGCTCAAATATTTGTAAGCAGCATATCATTCTTTTAGATCAAATAAATTGCAGAACCGCAAACTCTTATATATCAACAATGTCCAAGCTCAAATAATGCTGCATTCTCTCTTTGGATTTAAACCCAAGATTATCCGGCTTCAACAATTCAGCAATCTCTTTAGAAACATCCTATATACATAATAAATATATATATTTGAAACTTAAGCATCAAATAACCAAAACCACTATGAAATACTCATCGTTATGTCACTTCTTCAAAAAACTGAAACCAAACAGAAATCGAAAAGAAACTTACCATTGAAATGGTCGATTTGCGAGCGACGATGATGCGGTGGAGATTTTGCTCAATCATGATTGTTCGGCCACATTCCTCGGTTGGGATCGCTAGTTCGGATGTAAGTAAGGTAAATTTTATATATGAATACAAAAATGTTTTAAAAGTAATTTGAATTCACCAGCACAAATTCGAGCTTCATCATCTCCTAGCACAAATTCGAGCTCATCGATTAAGTTATGCGGTTGTAGAATCCCTTTTCCCTATTCCACATACCTTCACCCCAAATCCAAACAAAAAATCAGTAAGGCAAGTGGAAAAAGCAATCAATTGTGGTCATAATAACCATGAAAAGAGGAGCATAACCTGGACAAAAACACAATGAGCTCGTTACGATGAGCAGAGAGTGTCCTGGATGCGTGCTCTCATCCTCTGTATGAAACTCTTGATCCTCTGTTGACTACCTTAATCGCGCGGGTACCACCACCTCCATCATCTCCATTGTCGCCTATGCTTCTCATTCTCTTCGTTATACCCGTTCCGCGTCACACGTTTTCCAGGTCCGAAGGGATCGACTTGGCATAAAAAAACTCCTTTCCAGGTGCGTCTTACTCAATCTAGTCGGTGGAACCGGTGAACCACGCGAGCTGCTCGACCAGTAGACGGTGTTTGTTGGCGCCGCTATCATTTCGCTTGAGCCGTGGACTCCTGTCTAACTTGCGACGCCAGGCAATATCTTGTGAGCCGAGAGGGAGGAACTCGGATAGCAGGGCTCAACCAATTCAACACAAACCGTGGTCCCTGCTGACCACGTGGTCCTCTTGCGACGTCTGTTTTGAGGTAGCATCCAAGGTCTCCCAAAAGGTAACGGAGGCGTGTAAAGACAATCAAGAAATTTTGATCAAGAAATATTGTAAAGATACGTCTAATAGATCAAAAACCAAACATCATTCATACGATCAAATGAAATCAATTAATCTAATTGCTCTCAGTGTATTATTGCAACAATCCAACTCACATCTGCAATAGGCACAGATCGTATCCGACTTTGATTCCAAATCAAAGAATCAAAGTCTTACCATTGGTTGGCGGAGAAGGAGCGACAGATAAAAAAGGAGAGAGATAGAAGGAGGATGATGAGAGGAAGGGTCTCGAGACCATACCAGCGAGAGCTGCCGGCGAAGCGAAGAAGTTATGGTGGAGAACGGTCGAAGCTTGAAGCTTGAGGAGGAGCGAGGGTAACGAAGAGGGAGATGAAACTAAATAATTACCACAGGAACCCAACTCACATCTACAATAGGCATAGACCGTATCCGATTTTGATTCCAAATCAAAGAATCAAAGTCGTACCATTAGTTGGCGGAGAAGGAGCGATAGATAGAGAAGGAGAGAGGTAGAAGGAGGATGATGAGAGGAAGGGTCTCGAGACCATACTTGCGAGAGCTGCCGGCGAAGCGAAGAAGTTATGGTGGAGAAAGGCTGAAGCTTGAAGCTTGAAGCTTGAGGAGGAGCGAGGGTAATGAAGAGGGAGATGAAACCGAAGAGTCACCGCAGGAAGGAAGGAGGTGATGTATCTGGGAAGGGGTGGGTTCAAGCAATTCGGAAAAACTTACCATCGTACGCTGTAGATATTCGATTGCTCCACCCGCTTCAGTGTCTCTTCTCCCTCGTCGGCCTTCTTCAACAGCCATCATCAGAATGGCGTTTCGGTTTTCAATCGAGAGTAGAGGCATCTTACGTGCTTATATTAAAGGGGATAAGAGATGGGTTTTCAATCAAGGGGATAAGAGATGGGTTTTCAATCGAGGGGTTTTTCCTCGCCGCCGCTCCCTTTTGGTCTGGCGTCGCTGCTCCCATCGGCTCTAGCCGATCAGGCAGGAGGGAGAAGCAAGTGAGAGGGGAGTAAATAAAAGAAGCCATTTTTTGTACGGTACAAAGGAGGTTTTTTCCTCCCGCTGACGTGGCAGCATGAGAAGGAGGAAAAAACCTCTGTTATATATACATATATATCGATTTGTTTTTAACACCTCCTAAATCTGGATCGCTTCTTTGAACCACTCATCTCTAGAATTGAATCGTCGTCGCATGCCTCCACCAGAGCAAGCCATCGCTACCGTCGACGATCCTAGGAGACGAGGGAACCGAGCTGCACTATTTGATTGTCGTCGATGATCTCAGAACCTAGAGCAAGCAATCGACGATCTCAGGCCAAGGAAGGAGACGAGGGAAACGATGGCTCCAAATGTTTCATTTCTTCTTCGTCGTCCTTTTCGAAACTCTTCTTCCACCTCCATCTCTTCGTCTTCGTCCTTAAGGTAAGTTATCAGAAAATCCTTACAGTGGCAGAATGGAACCGTCGTTCTAGCACAAAGGCCTCACGTCTCCTTGGACCACTCACCTCCAAAGCACGCGATTGATTCCCATCGACGCTCATAGGAGACGAGGGAACCAAGCTGCATTCCTTGATTGTCGTCGGCGATCTTAGAATCCTAGAGTAAGCCATCGACGATCTTAGGACAAAGAAGACGAGGGTTCCGATAGCTCCAAAACTTCCACGTATCTCTCGATGCTTCGCAGATGAATCTCAAAGCTCCTCCTCCACCTCCATTTCTCCGTCGTCATCCTTAAGGTAAGGAACCAGAAAACTCTTGCATAGTGTTAGTTTCTCCAATTTCGTTCATAGACTTCTCATTCGGTTTTACTCTTATCCGGTTGATGAACATCCTTCAGAGCTTGAGCTTTCTGCCGCGATTCTCCTACCATTCTCTCGCTCAAACTTTCCAACTTTTTCAGTATAATTTTGATTTATATAAGAGTTGAGATATGATATTATGATCATCTGTTTTGGTGTCAAAGGTTCCATGCTCTCAATGGGTTTGGTGAAGAGGATTAAGGATTACAAGTTTACTCTCGCGAGAAGCTGTATGGGGAAATACTTGAGGTTTTCCAATATAGAATGTGATTACCTTAAACATAGGTAGTTTCTTTTCGATTTGGTATTGCAGTATAGAATGTGATTACCTTTACTTTTAGTTGAAGGGTGACAATTGGAAGAAGTTAGGAGAGGGGTAGCAACTTTCCAAACTAATGGAGTTTGTTGGAGCTGAATGCTCCATTGATTAGTAACTACTTAGTTTGATGTCGCTAAATTGATTGTCCTATTAATTTCGAGACCATTCAGAAAACATTCAACCAAAGGTATGTTCTAAAATTGGATTTTGTTGGCATCTATGGTGTTTCTTACGATTGGTTTCTTTTTTCATGAATATGTGTATTTATTTTGATGTGTTCCTTCTTTTTTATGTGCCCACAAAGTTTTGAATTGCACTAATCAAGTTTGACATATTGATGTTTGAAGGATACATTTCCTTGAAACAACTGTTTCTCAATAGATTATATCCTTTCCCTTTTTCTTTTGTTTTTTCCCTGAATTAAATAATCTTAATCTGGGGTATGGTCTGATTTATGACCAAGTGAATTGCTAGTAGGCATCATTCTCGTTGGCTAATATAGATGATTGGAAATGGAAACTGAACATGTTATTGTGCAATGAAAATGAACAAGAAATTGTATCTAGGGATTAAAGAGATCGAAGAGATTATGAACAAATCTCGAATATGGCCAAGAGGATGGTACTGTACAGGTATGTAAACCTTAACTTTCTTTTAATTCCTCAGATCAATACTGTTGCACTTAGTTTGTAAATGGTGTTAACCCATTTATATCATTTCTTGGCGATTTTGGTTCTAAATCAAAAGTGAGATATATGGGAAAGTGGTGGTTGCAAGAAAAGTTTTTTTTCCTAACTATCGTCCAGACTTGGATGATAAGAGACCACAACGAGAGGTAAAAGTGGCTGCAAGGTCTTCCAAAACCGGATATTTGTAGATTATTTATAACTTTATGAGTCATCTTATGCTGAAGTCTCAATGAACGTTCTCCTGCAGCTGGTGCCTCCTTTGATTTTGCAGAGAAGGATCGAGGGACTCCTCTAGGAACATGGTGATAGGCAGCAGCTAAGCTCAAGTAAGGCTGATGAAAGATCAGCTGAGCTTTAACCAAATAAGCTACCAAAGAACTTCCTGATGAAATCCCAGATCCCTTTCTTCATGGGTCTGTAATGGAAAAGGTACTTCAAAGAAGGAGCTTGAGCATGCTAATATGCAGAGATCTTGGCAGGCATTACTTACTTATTCGTACTTGTCACCCAATATCTTAGTTTGCTACATCTTCACCAAATAATATTTTTGTTAATTGATATTTGTTTTGGTGAAATAATAGGATTCTGCTGAGGGACAGAAGATGCTGGCATTTCGGAAGTCGTTACCTTCATTCAAGGAAAAAGAAAGAATTCTTCAAGCAATTGTTCAGAACCAGGTTTACTTTAGAAATGATATCTTTGCAATGCTCTCCTCCATGCATGAAAACCAAATCATTGTAGGTCCCCTACTGCTGTTTGACCGACGCCTCGAAAAAGTTTAGGTAACAATGATATTTGGGGAGACTGGATGTCGCAAGACAACTCAACTTCCGCATTAGATTTTGGAATCAGAGATAGAGTATGGTCGTGGAGCATTCTGCAACATCATCTGTACACAACCTAGGGGAATGCAGAAAGAGTGACAACAGAGAGAGGAAAACCTCTCGGTGAAACAGTGAGTTTTGATGCCTAGAATTTATACTCATGTGAATTTGAAATTATTTTACTATCAAAAGACCCTTCCTCATCTTGATTTCATACCCAACAAATAATTTTTTGTAGGTTGGTTTCAAAGTTCGACTGGAAGGAATGAAAGGAAGAAAATATCCATCTGCTTTTCTGTACAAATGGTATTCTACTTAGACGACTACTCAGTGATCGCAACTTGAGTGGCATAACGAATGTCTTTGTGGCCAAGAGGATGGGAGTGTACATGTATGTAAACGTTAACTTTCTTTTGATTCCTCAGATCAATACTATTTGATCATCTCGTTTTCATACGTATTTCTTGCACGATTTAGGAGACGTTTTTGATACATATGTGATGTTTTACGTATGATTCCGTATCCGTTTTACTTGCTTTCGTGCTTTTCATGTTCTTACAGGTTTTTACGCGTATTTGGACTATTTTGGAGCTAAAGGAACATGCACGGAGCTAAGGAGCAACTTTGGGGATCATCACGGGACAAACGGGACGAGATTGAGCATGGAGAAGCCTCCACCCGGTCGGGTACAAGCCTTACACGATCGGGCAGAACCCACGGGGCTTTGGACAGGACAAACCACACGACTCGGGCAAGCACAGGCCCAAGCTGTTGCCTAGCACCCGAGCGGGCACATACCTAGCACCCGAGCGGGCGTATACCCCCAGCCAGCAGACCACGCGAGTTCCCCTAGCCGCACCCGAGCGGGTACACTCACTACCCGAGCGGGTCGCGACCCGTAACTGCTCAAAACTTAAGTAAACTTAACTTAAAACATAAGGGAACTCGTGGGGCAATTAGGGCAACAATTGGACCGACTTAGGAGGCTTAAAAGGAGGAAAAAAGACGTTCATTAAAGCAAGCATACAGAGGAGAAGAATTCAGCAAAGTTAGAGCAGATTCTGGCGAGGAGATAAGCGAGGAGCATTGAAGATCAAGCACCACCACTTCGGTTTTGTTTGGTTTTTATGTTCCTTAGACTCTCTACTATGTTTATGTTTCTTTACAGACGCATGAGCGAGTAGTTTGTTTGTTCTAGGAGAAGGGATTAGCCCTTGGCTATCCCGAGACCGCTTTTGATCTATTTTGAATGCATCTTCCCGTTTTAGTTCATCTATTCTTTATCTGAGTGCTTGAATTTACTTGTGTTTGCGATGGCCACGTAGATGCATGTCTTAGGGATTAGGAGAAGGACCGAAAGGAGAATTCTAATCCTAGAAAATCAGGTTTAGAACAACCGAGGTTAGGCCACGAAAGTAGGGTAACAACGGTTGAGGGTGAACGGGCGAATCACAGAGTTTATGGGTTTAGTTCAAGGTGTCAGCCACGAAAGTAGGGGGCAACTTGTCTAGATCACGTGTCTATGCCTTGAGAGAGGGTAGATATCATGTTAGGATCGTCCGCCTTAGATAGCTTTAACAGGGATTGCATGATAGATAGGTTGATCGTGTGTTTCGGTAGTCTTGTGGTGAAACCGGATTCCTAGGACGTTTGTCTCATCGTTAGAACCCAAGTAGTTTAGTTAATTTCAGTATTTCATTCCTTATCCACATTCTTTCGTTAGCAAGTTTGATTCATAGTTCGGGTTTAGGTAGCGTTGCATAGTCTCTGTGGGATCGACACCTAAAATACTACACACGTGCCGTGCACTTGCGGGTAGATTAGGTTATATTTAACTCTGATACGCATCAAGTTTTTGGCGCCGTTGCCGGGGACTATTGTCAACGCGTCTTAGATTCGAACCTAGAGTCCTTCTTGCTTTGTTTTTATTTTTGTTTTCTTTTCTTTCGTTCCTTCTACGTAAATTGTTCTTTGTTTGTCCTTTGCAGAACTTTCAGGTCGACAAAAGATGGATAACCAGAACGGCAATGGACAGATGCAATTACAGGCTCCTCCACCACGTCGTCTAAGGGATTACGTGGTGCCGAACATGAACAACGTGCAAACAGCCATAAGGATGCCTGCTGTTGCAAGAGAACAATTCGAGATTAAGCCAGCGATGATCAACATGCTTTATCAGAAGCAATTCATGGGTGGAAACCATGAGGATCCACATCAGCACCTCAGAGATTTCCTCGAACTTTCAGGTACGTTCAAAATTCATGGAGTCTCTGAGGATGCAATCTTGCTGCGTCTTTTCCCTTTTTCAATTGGGGGAAAAGCGAAAACTTGGCTGCAATCACTCCCCGCCGGATCTATCACCACTTGGGATCAGATCTGCACACTGTTCCTATCACGCTTCTTTCCTCCGAGCAAGACAATTCAGATGAGGGGGGAAATCACAACATTCAGATGCAGAGATGGAGAGACTATGTTTGAGGCGTGGGGTAGATTCAAGGATCTTCTACAGTCATGCCCACACCATGGACTTGAGCAGTGGTACGTTATCCAAACTTTTTATAACGGAATTTCAGATGAGCACCGCATGAGGTTGGATAACGCTGCCAGAGGATCATTCATGGATCTGAGCGTCGAGGAGGCATTTGAGCTGATTGATAACCTCGCCATGAACCACACCATGTGGTCAACCCCAAGAGGTATGCCTATTAGCACTCGTCGTTTATGTGAGCCTAACCAGAATAGAGC
>CM071869.1:19570519-19588350 GCA_036759665.1 Gynandropsis gynandra | reverse complement strand
TAGAAAGTCTAAAGGAACATAAAACCAAACAAAACCGAAGTGGTGGTGCTTGATCTCCAATGCTCCTTGCTTATCTCCTCGCAAGAATCTGCTCTATCTTCTCCTCAATTGTTCTCCAATGTCAGCTTGCTTCAATGACGTCTTTTGCCTCCTTTTAAGCCTCCTAAGTCGGTATAATTCTTTCCTAAATTGCCCCCACGAGTTCCCTTTGTTTTAAGTTAAGTTTACTTAACTTAATATGCAGATATGGGCCGCGACCCGCTCGGGTAGTGAGTGTGCCCGCTCGGGTGCGGCTAGGGCAAGTCGTGCATGCTGTGTGGCTGGAATGATGCCCGATCGGGCATGGTATGTGTGCCCGCTCGGGCACAAGGCAAATGGTCGGGCAACTCATGCCCGAGTCGTGCAAATGGTGCACAAGTTTGGCCAAAGGTCTTGCCCGGTCGTGCAAGGGTTGTGCCCGACCGGGTGGAGGCTTTTCCATGCTCAATCTCGTCCCGTTTGTCCCGTGATGATCCCCGAAGTTGCTCCTTAGCTCCGTGCATGTTCCTTTAGCTCCAAAATGATCCAAATATGCGTAAAAACCTGTAAGAACATGAAAACACGAAAACAAGTAAAACGGAAACGGAATCATACGAAAACATCGCATATGTGTCAAAAACGTATCCTAAATCGTACAAGAAATACATATGAAAACGAGATGATCATTTGTATCCCGATATTTCATTTTCTGCAATAACACGAGAAAACGCTAGAAGAGGACTAAGTGATGCTTTAATGCTTGGTAAAGTTCAAATGTAGATGAAACTAACTATAAAAAGAGACTCAAATACTATAACAAAATAGACGTTATCAGTGAGGATGGAGGTGTTGTAGATTATGATGACTGTGTTACTCTAGGTCTAAGTAAAAAAACTAAAGTTGAGAGTAATCTGGAAACAATAGATATTTTGGATTTGGATAATTCTGATAGTGAACATACAAGCACGTTAAGAGAAGATGGTGGGTGTGCCATGGTAGTTTATGGAGTTTTTTATGGCAGTAATAAAGTTGATTTTGATGTGCCAAGACAACATAAATATGGTGATGGTGAGAACAACTCGGAAATGGTATGTCACGAGAATGCAGACAACGAATACATTATCTTCGAGTTCGAAGATGGATTGGATCTTAAAATTGGGCAAGAGTTTGATAGCAAGAAGGATGTACATGCATTTGTAAGGAATGGTTCAATTGAAGCTTCGTTTAGATATACAACATTGTGATCTGATACGAAGCTACGGGAAGTACAATGCAACAGGAAAAACGTAAAGTTTTTTAAATATCGCGGGGAATGTTTTCATGCGATAATACTACACCAACAACGCCTCATCCAATTGCTGGAAAAAATTTAACACATATGAATACATATGACACAAAATGACCTCTGTGACTTCGAGTTTAAAAAAACTTACATCTTCTTCAAGCCATTCCTTGGCTTTAATATGGTCTCCCAAAACTCTGGCCCCCGGGGAATATCTAGATCAGATTTTCACCAACTCTCATGTTTAGGTGTCGTCAGAATATATATAGAGCAGTCAACTTTTCACCGTTAGCGTCAACGAACGAAGGTTTTTGGGTTATCCCGTCCTTTCCTAATCCCTTGGGCTCCTACCAGAACGAAGGTTCTTGAACCACCTTTTTATCGGGTTCTTGAACTACTTTTTTTCGAGTTCTTGAGCCACCTTCTTTACGGGTTTTTGAACTACCTTTTCTATGGGTTCTCCACCAACATCTTCCCCTCGCCCTCTCCCTCGCACTGTTTGTGCTCTTTTCGCCGGCAAATGTTCAACATATGTCTTATGTGGTCTTAAAACTCGTTTAGGTATCGATGGAGGTTCAACATATGGCGCAGACTCCTTCGATAAAGGTCCAGCACCTGCATAAAATTTACTTCATTAAACATATGACGACCAATGCGACCCTGTGACCTATGCAGACATGCGACCTTTTGTGACCCATGCGACCAATGCGATCAATGCGACCTATACAACCAATTCGACCTTTGTAACTCAAAAGACCGTACTTACTTGGTGGTACAAGATCCACTGTAGTTTGCTCGGCTTGAACGTTTTCTTCGGGGACGTATCGGATAGGATCCGCTGGAGTATACTCCACAGGAACACCCTTAGCAGGGTCCTCGTCAGGAACCTCCTCCGTTGCGACTTCATTGACAGTAACCATTGGAGCATCTCCATAAAATTAATTCATTCATTAGACTCATCGTTCGTTATTCGATGTGACATTTGCGACCCATGGAACATATGTGACCCATGCGACGTATGCGGACATGCTTTTGTGACCCATGCGATCTATGCAACCTATGCGACCTATGACCTATGCAACCTTTTGTGACCCATACAACCAATGCGACCTTTATGACTCAGAAGACCGTACTTACTTGGTGGTACATGACCCATTGTAGTTTCCTTGGCAGTAACCTTTTCGTCAGGGATGTGGACAGGATCCGCTGGAGTATACTCCGCAGGAACGTCCTTAGCGGGGTCCTCGTTAGGCACCTCCTCATCGGCGAATTTATTGACAGTAACCATTGGAGCATCTGCATAAAATTACTTCAATCATTACACTCATTGTTCGTTACTTGATGCGATCCATGGGACATATGCGATCCATGCGACTCTATTGACCCATATGACTTATGCGACCCTGCGACCTATACGACCGTGCGACTTATATGACCGTGCGACTTATACGTCTCTTGCGACCCATGCGACTCTTCCAACCCATGCCGGCTCTCGATGGAAATTGACTCAAATGAACTTTTTAACTAAATATTACTTACTTGGTGGAAATTTATCAGGAGCAACGGCTGTAGTAACCTCTCCGAAAATGTATTCAGTTAGAGGAATGGTGGCGGCAGATGTGATATTTTCAACTAATCTCGAAATTTTTGCCATATCCTCTTCTGAGCCATCTTTAGAGTCATTTTCAGCCACTCACTCAACCGAATCTTTTCTTAACACTGGATATGGACGTCGAAGGAATTCAACATCATCATCTCTAACAGTGCCAGAAGATTGGTTTGCGGTGCTCGCATCTTTCTCGACAGATGTTAATTTTGCCTTTTTAGCACCTTTAGGATTTGTCGCCTTTGCTTTTGAATTAGACAAATGAAACCCGACATCCCTTAGAAGATCTGTTACGATGTTGATGATTCTTTTCTCCGACTTCTTATTTCCTTCATTAATTTCTACTCCAGTGTCAGACGGACTGCAACTTCTTCTCCTTCAGCTTCAGCCTCACCTTCTCTTTCAGCTTCAGCTTCATCATCACCTTCAACATCACCTTCTCTTTCTTCATCACCTTTAGCAACACCTACCTTTCCTTCATCTTCGTCATCTTCAATCTCTATTATTTTTTCGCCCACGCGCTTTTTCCTCTTAGTCCCCTTTCCTTTCCCCTTCTTTTAATCACCAAGAACTGCTTTTCGCGTCAACATTTCTTGCATACGGATGTCCTCCCAACAAATACCTTCGAATTTCTACGAAGATGTTCCATCTATATCTGAACATCGGGATCGTGGCATCCCTCATAATTGTCTAGATAAAAAAAGTAAAGCTTCCTCTTCGTCTTCAGCAAGAAGAATACTTCGAATATCCTGAAGAACAAAAAATAACCATTATTACCCTCTGTGTAATTGTTACCCTTGTGACCCTTGTGTAATTGTTACCTTAGAATCTCCGATCAGCCTTATCACATCTACATACTTCAGGTTAATACTGGATTTAACCATCTTCTTGCACATTCTTGCGCATGATGGATCCGCATCCATAATATCCATATACCATCCCTTTGTGCCCAAACTAAGGATGGTTTCGAGTGGAAGTAACTGAAACATTAAAACAAATGATAAGAATGCAAAAAGTACGAAAATATTTTAGTTATTTGAGTAATATATACAACTTACCATTAGTGGGATCATGAAACTGCCACAATACCATTTTGGTTTTGGTGATTCCCTGCGGCAAGTATCCACAATCTTCTCAAATGTGTAACACCCCCATGGAAAGCCTTCACAAAATTCCAAGTCATCAACCATATCAATGAGATCATGCCTGATAGAGTTGTCTGATGAAGGCTTGTAAGCCATAACTTGCGCCAACAACATCAAAGTTGCCAACCTCGTCCGGGCGTCAGAATTCTTCGCCTTCATAAGCTTTTCAATGATTTATGCGGGGGTCACCTTTCCACGGTTGAAATTCTTTCGCCTGAATGTATCACCCCTTCTGGACTCCCATCCTTTGCGATATGGTCCGCATTTCAATCTGAAAATTAGTGTGTGCTCCACTATAGAGTATAGGATGGGAACATCGTTTAAGACGAACCACAACTCCTTCTTGTCCCGTACAATCATGGAGTGATTGAGAAGGATAGACATTTGAACCTTCGTCAATGTGAAGCCACATTGGAAATGGACTAAATTCCTAAATTGTGACTTCTTCTCAAAGTAATGCAACTCGTATTCATCTAAGATTTCTCTCAGCTTCGTTATTGTCTCGTGAGGATAACACTTGGTGGCGATCTTTGGCATTATGTCCATGTGCTTGAATTCATACACAAACTTCGGCTTTGGCGCCACCTGCAAAATGACCAATTAATTAAAAATACATTATAATTCTACCGATTCAAGCGATCCATGTGACTCAACCGACCCATGCGACTCAAACGACCCTCTGACCCTTTGCGACACTCAACCGAATCACTGAGACTCAAGCGAGCCATGTGACTCAATTGACCCATGCGACTCAAGCGACCCACGAGGAATAATATCAACGACCCATGGGGCATAATATCAAGCGACCCATGCGACTCAAACGACCCTTGCGATCCCCTGCGACGCTCAAGCGATCATTGCGATCCAAACCGACTCACTGAAACAACCGACTCAAACGACCCTTGGACCCCCTGCGACGCTCAAGCGACCATTGCGACCCAAACCGACTCACTGAGACAACCGACCCTTGCGACTCAATCGACTCACTGAGACTCAACAGACTCACTGACACTCACACCCATTTCAAATCAATAAACCATTTTGCGACTCGTCAATCTACAAAATCAATAAACCAGACTCGTCAATCTACAAAATCCTAGAAATCGATCTACTTACACTTATTGACGCCATTGAAGATTTACTCGTGCTCTCTTCTTCACTGCTGTTGCTGCTGATTCTAGCCATTTCCTTCTTGCCAACTTCAAATCGATCCCTCTCAAGTTCGAAATCACTTCGTCTTTCTTGCTCTTGACACGGTTTGATAGTTTTTCACGTCGAAAAACTGTAGAATGTGTGTTTTTTCACGTTCGAAAATTAAAGACAAATTTGTCTTTTCTCTTATTTTATTCATGTTTGATAATTATTTTCACGAGGGTATTTTTGAAGCACGTTATCCCTACGAGGATATATCTGATATTTCGTAGGTGCATGTGTTCATATATCCATAAATATGTAAATATATAATATATACATGAATATGCATATTTATATGTATAAATATGTATATATGCATGTTCACATGCATGTATATATTTGCGTTGTATATATACACACACATAAATATTTGTATATATTTCTATTTATGCATGTTTCTGTATTGGATGTGTTTTTTTATCTAGTGTTGTCAATGATAACCGAGATAGAAAACGTAGACTTCAAACTCGTGCATTGTTTCTCTTCTAGGCTTTGACTATAATTCTTTTAATATCTGGACTTGATATGATGGCATGTGATCATAAATGGTATGCTCGTTAATTAGAATCAAGTTTTGATGTAGTGAAGATAAAGGTTATATAGTTTCAAATGATTGTCGAATACATTAGAAGTTATAAAAACACTATAAAATTTTATCAATTTTCGTGGTATTTTTATGTGATTAGGGGTTTTAGCTATTTAAGGTAAACTTCGGGAAAAACTAATGCATAAGCTTCCAAGTGGATAAATTTGTGAATGAACTTTATCCATCTCGTTACCATATTAATGGTTCCAGAAACTTGATTGATAGAACTGAAATATATTAAACAAAAAATATCGACAAATTTCACAATAAATACAAAACATCTAATGTTTTGTCTTGAGTTTTTTTCGATGTATAAAAGCTAAAACCGAGCTTTTGTTTTCATTTTAAAATCTACTATCCAAAAATTATTGGATTAAAATTTTATTTTAACTATTTTCCCCAAAATTATATAAATCTATCCAAAATAATTTTAAGTTTATAATAATTTTTATTTGTTAAAAAATATGATATGCTTTTACTTAAGAAAATATCATATATTTATTAAATCAATTTAATAGTCATAAATTCTAACTATTATTTTTTATCATATAAATAAATATAAAGTTTTTAAATATCAAATGTTTGCCAGCCTGGAAATTTGTATTTTATTTCAATTTTTTAAATCGTAAAAGAATACAAGAAAAGGAAATATTCCATTTTCATAGGAAATTCAAAAGCATAGAAAGCCCCCTTCCATATTTCATGTTCAAAAATACATCCCATATTCTTCCCGATTTCCATCAGTTTTCTTCTTGGAATCCCTTCACACATTCTTCCCTTCGGTGGCTGCTCGGCGACGGATGGCCAGATGAACACGGCGGAGCCAGGCAAAGCGGCGGACGGGCGAAGCAGGGCATGGTCGCCCTAGGGTTTTCAGCAGAAGAGGAAGAGCACGTTTTGGGGAGATTAGCTACAACCCCTAAACTGAAGAATGAGGCTATCGGGCTTCAAGAAGGAACCTGGGCCGGGTTGAAGAAGAAACTGGGCCGAGAAGAGGAAGCCCAAATGTTGCTGAAGCCCACGAAACCCAATATGTAGATAGTGACCTGAAACAGAATTGAAACAATTTCTGAAAACTTGCAGCAGGGTTTCTAACGGTTTTATGCACTAATTCTAGTCTAGTTTTTATGTAATTATTAAGAAAAGGATATATGCATTGTGATCTAGGATATCTAGGCTTTTGTAATCAGATTATATATATATGAAAGGTAAAAGAGGGCATGCATATAACCACCCAAAAACACCATCTCCACCATTTTTCTTCTGTAACTTTTCCAGCAAATTCCACCATTGTTGATCCAATTTCCAGAATGTCTTTTTAGTTTTTTTCTTTCATTTTCACAGATGTTAAAACCAGATAGACTGATGAGCAACCTTAGTTTTGCTCTAAGGTAAAAACCAACAAATTGGTATCAGAGCTAACAAGATCGGGGAGGATGATTCAAGCAGCACAAAACACACAAAAATATGCACCAGCAGCACAAGAAGAAGAAGTTTAAAAATGGGTATAAAAATTAAAAAGGAGGGCAAGAACAACACTAAGAAGCACCACAAAAACCAGCACAAACAACACCAAATCAGCACCAAAAACCAGCAAAAACAAGAACGATGGACAAAATTCAAGGAGTTACACCAATTCCGGTGTTTGAAGGAAACAACTACACCCTATGGGTAATTAAAATAAAACCAACCCTAAGATCGAAGGGGTTGTGGAAGGTGGTCACGGAAGGGCTACCGGAGATGCCTAAAATCGGTGATATGGTCACCGAGGAAGATAAAAAACGAGCTATGGCAGAATAGGAGGAGCTGGAAGCGAAGGATCAGCGGGTGTTAGAGCTGATTTATCACGCTGTCACTGAAGAAATCTTCAGTGCACATCTGTCCACGTGCGAGACAGCCAAGGCTGCGTGGGACTTGCTAAAAATTAGGTTCCAAGGGGATCCTAAGGCAGCTCGGATTAAGCTGCAGCGTTTGAAAGCCTCATTTTACAACATGAGACAGACCGAGAAAGAAAAAATTAAGGAGTATGCAAACAAGATTACGGAGATTGGAAACGAGATTAGAGCCTATGGAGCTAGAATGGAAGAAGACGAGATGGTTTCGAAGATATTATGCTCTCTACACGAGAGATTTGACCCATATGTGGTTGTTTTGGGGCAAACGAAGGATATGGAAACGCTAACCGTTGGGGAGCTTGTGATCGCACTAGAATCACAAGAGTTTAGGCTAGAGGACCGAGATGGTTCAGGCCTAGAGGGAGCTTTCTACTCAAAGTATCAAGACTACAAAAACGCAAAAGCTGGAAAAAGACATGACATATTAAAGGAACCAGTGGACATCACGACGAAAACGAGGAAATGATGCAGTATATGCAAGAAGGACAACTATATCGACACACAATGTTTTTTCAGAAACAAGAATGAAAGACTAGAAGGGTCTAGAGGTTTTAAAACATCTAAGGAGTGCTACAATTGTGGAAAAACGGGGCATTTTCGAGGGAATGCAGATTTAAAAAATTCCCATCGAATCAAGCGAGACTAACCAGCGAACAAGAGGAGGATAACGCGCTGTTTACAGCAGCACACACGACGACTCAAACCGAAGAAGAAGGAGTTTGGTTAATAGATAGTGGTGCGACGAACCACATGACTCGAGAGGAAAGGTATTTCACTACTCTAGATAGGAATTTTAAAATACCTATTAGAGTAGGAAATGGAGCAAAACTAGTTACTGCTGGAAAAGGGTCGATTGAAATTATGACTATAAAGGGGAAACGGATCATTAACGATATGTTTTTGATTCCGGGTTTAAGTAAAATTTTACTAAGTGTACCACAAATGGTACGAAATGGGTGCAAAGTTTCATTTGCTCAAGGGTTTTGTGAGATTCGGGCTAAGAAGGGAGCTAAGATTGCGGAGGTTCCTATGATCGACAAATCCTACATTCTAAGATGGAAAACAGCTAAAGAGCACGACGAGGAGGAAAATTTGGCAAGCTGTTATTTAACAGCGGTTGAGGAAGCTACGGTTGAGAACCCTACTGATCAAGTAAGAAATCTTAAAACAGTTTTAAATTTTGATGAAGTTTTATCGTTGGAGAGGGTTAAGAACCCAGGTTCTGACCAAATCGGCAAAGCCGATATCAGAAGCACTATTGTGTTTGGTTCAGTTGGTTCACTAAATGCACTTGGGAGTGCACAGAATGCTACAACTCAGATACAGAATGCTGAGTATTCTATGGTTTTAACCACACTCAATAACCGTGAGTTGTGGTTACAACAGCTAACCTACAACCAAGAACGGAAAAATAACAACTTACAGTGCGGCGGTGGAGATGAGGTACCACCGGTAAAGCAACTGTCTGGTGACGGCGAAAGCAGCGGAGAACCTCGAAACACAGAGGGACACAAACAATTAGAATATGAGGTAAAATCTGAAACAAAAATCAAAGAAATTACCGTCGAGTTCGAGCGGCTGACCGGTGACGATGAGCCGCCGCCGGGAGAGGTCAAACCGCCGCTGGGTGAGGTCGATCACCTGGAGGCAAACCGAAAGAAGGGTTAATCGGCGAAGCACAGCAGAGTGGAGCACCTGAAACGGAAATAAAAAATCGGTTAGGGTTTCGGGTCGAAGGAGAACAGGAGAAGAGGGGACTTATCGGAGACGGTGAGCTGACGCCGGAGACAGAGCAAAGCGACGAAGATACGACCGAGAGGGAGCATCGCGATGGAGGAAGAGTTGCAACGAAGAGGGAGCATGACGATGGAGAAAGAGATGCGTCAAACGAGAGGGAGCAAGGCCTTGAACCGAGGGGAACCGAGAGGGAGATTGAAGGAATCGCCTCCCCTCGGTGGCTGCTCGGCGACGGACGGCCGGGTGAACACGGCGGAGCCGGGCAAAGCGGCGGACGGGCGAAGCAGGGCATGGTCGCCCTAGGGTTTTCAGCAGAAGAGGAAGAGCACGTTTTGGGGAGATTAGCTACAACCCCTAAACTGAAGAATGAGGCTATCGGGCTTCAAGGAGTAACCTAGGCCGGGTTGAAGAAGAAACTGGGCCGACCAAATGTTGCAGAAGCCCACGAAGCCCAATATGCAGATAGTGACCTGAAACAGAATTGGAACAATTTCTGAAAACTTGATGCAGGGTTTCTAACGATTTTATGCACTAATTCTAGTCTAGTTTTTATGCAATTATTAAAAAAAAGACATATGCATTGTGATCTAGGATATCTAGGCTTTTGTAATCAGATTATATATATATATGAAAGGTAAAAGAGGCATGAGATATAACCACCCAAAAACACCATCTCCACCATTTTTCTTCTGTAACTTTTCCAGAGAATGTCTTTTTAGTTTTTTTCTTTCATTTTCACAGATGTTAAAACCAGATAGACTGATGAGCAACCTTAGTTTTGCTCTAAGGTAAAAACCAACACAAACGAAGTGACATGTGTATTGAGAGATTCGAAGTGTACGAACTGGTTGTTGCTGCTATCAAATCGGCCAATGCGATCGGGATATCCGACGAATTCACGAACAAACCCTACATCGCCAGATGCATTGACGTCCTGAAATACCTTAAGGGTTTGTCTCTCTCCTCTGATCTTCAGCGATCGATTGCCCTACAAAAGTTTGGTATTCAAAAAAACCATGTAAACCATAGAAATACGTGTTGCGGTTCGAAGCTTGCTTGATTCATGGATGATCGGACAACATGATCGGACAAGAACTCGTGGAATTTCTACAAGCCTAGCATGTGGTGTCTCGTGTTGTTTTTCAGTGAACTTTAGCAACGTGTGTGTTACACTTTGCGCTCATTTTAGTTCACCATGTCCATGCAATACGTAGATTTTGCAAACACAAATGTAAATAACGTTCTTGTTCAAGAGATATAATCAAAATGATTGTATTTTGTGAGATATGAATGAGAGAAGTGATCAAGATAAACACACGAAGAGAACTGTTTTTGAATAATGCAATACTTTCATTAACTTGCTTCAACATACATATATGCCTCATGGCATTATAAAACAAAGCAAAATAAACTTAGGAACACACTAAGAAACACTTGTTAGTTAGTTACTAAATATGGATCTATTTGACTTGAGCCGCATGAACTCATGTTCATGCCAAAACAGGCAACTTGTAGCCTGTGTTTCTGGTGTGAGTCCTTCAGCTGATTCTGAGATTGTCTCCCACTCCTTTGCGCCCATTCTTGCTCTAGGCTTCAACTAGCATCTTCAGCTACGTCCTTGCTAACCTTCTTCAAGCATCTCTCGAGAGGATCGACAATACTTACTCGATGAAGTGTGTCATTTGCCGACTCGTCCGACAAATCAACTCTAAAGCATGGCTCCTTGGAGAAAGGTCTGTTAATGGAGCTGGACAAGTTGAACTCTATCTTCTCATTTCCTACACATAATGAGAGCTTACCTTGTTGTACGTCAGTCATGGCACCTGTAGTAGCTAAGAAAGGTTTGTCAAGGATAATAGATATCCTAGCATCTTCTTCAATATAGAGTACAACAAAAACAGCGGGAATGCAAATACTACCTACCTTAGCGGGAATATTTTCAACAATTCCCACTGGATGTCTTACCAAACGATCCGCAAGTTTTAGAGATATCTTTGTAGGTTTGAGATCTCCGAAGTTCATCCGCTTGTAGACCGAATGTGGCATTAGGCTCACGCTTATTCCCAAATTGCATAAAGCTTTGTTGATGTTGACATTTCCTATGGTGCATGGTATGGAGAAACTTCCGGAGTCCTTCAACTTCGGGGTAGCTTGTTTTAAATAATGGTGTTGCATTCCTCGGTGAGTGCTATGGTCTCACTCTCTTCGATACGCCTCTCCTTGGAAAGAACCTCTTTGAGGAAATTTTCACGATTAGACATCTTTTGGAGGGTTTCTACGAACGACATGTTGATGTCGAGCTTCTTGAGGCTATGAAAGAATCTTCCTACTCTCTCTCTCTCTCTCTCTCAATTATTGTTGCTTACCAAGCGTCCATAAAATGGTATAGGAGGTACGTACGTCGATGGAGCAACATATAGCTTCTATAAATTAGATTCGACTCCCTCCATGATCGTGATTTTTCCTTTTCCTTTGTCCACCAAATTTTTAGCGACTCTCTCTTGCTCGTTGGAGGGCGGGTTCTCAATTACATCCTCACTGCACAAAGTAATAGCGTTCACGTAGTCTCTCAGATTTAGATCGAGCTTTCTAGGTAGCATTCCGGGATTCCGAGGGAGATGAGGCAACTTGTTGTCCAATTGAATTTTCAAGGGTCTTCACATGCTTGCTCAAGTAGCTCATTGATCACAGTCATCATTTCCGCATTGAATTTGGCTTGAAGTGATTGTTGCTCCTTGATAACACGTAAAGTATATCGATTATAGGTTAGGTTTTAGTGTCATTTTCGCATACATTTCATAGTTAGATTTACTTTTCTGATACGAATCTTCTTACATACGCCCCCGTTTTGTTGGTTTTCAGGTTTTTAGGCGACAAGGCCTAAACGAGCGTAAATAGACGGATTCCTGAGCAAAACCACGCATTTTAAAGATACATTCACTCGGAGCAAAAATCAAGCCTCTGAACTCAACGGAACACCCGAGCAACGAGCGGAAAAGAGAAAAATCAAGGAATCAAGAGTGCCCGCTCTGGCACTGAGGTCTACCCGCTCGGGAAAAACCTACTGGGTTTATTTGCACACCTTGCACGACTCGGGCACGAAGGCAACATGATCGGATAGCCATACCCGATCGGGCGTAATCAGGGTACCCGCTCGGGCGTTAATTTGTCCCAAAAATCCCCGAGAGTTTACACGACTCGGGCCGTTCAATCACACGATCGGGTGCTGATGCCCGATCGGGCAAGACGAAGTACACGACCAGGCGAGGCTCTACCCGACCGGGTAAAATGTGTACCCGAGCGGGCCGTGTTTCTCGCAACTAACTAGATCTTGCATTCAAACGAGCTAATTTTTAGACCAGAACGGATCTAGAGCAAGGGGGCGACATACAGGGCAAGGAAAGGCTTGGAAAACATCAGGAAAGGCTCGGGAGACGCTGGAGAATGAGAGAAGCATCAATCCTCACATCGGTAACACAATAGGGAAGATCGAGGCATCGAGTTTCCTAGAGTTTATCATGCTTAGGGTTGTGTAGGTTCCCAACTATGGGTTAGGGATATCGGATTGTAAAGGATGTACAATTTTATGCGTTAATGCTTAGATCTATTGCATTTATCTTGATATTTGGTTTTACAATCAACATTATCACTCTTATACTAGTGTTGTCCGCTCAGTAACATAGAAATTCATACTTTGCTGGAAGGTTAGAGTGTGAATCTGGAACTGTTGAGTTGTAGGTTAAGTTCGATTAATGAGAATCTGACCGGTCGGTTAATCGACTTAGGAATTAGGATTGCGTTCGTAAAGCTGCCATAGTACGAGTTAATCACTGCTGGAAGGTAGGGTTGCACGTACTCATGGTTAGGAGGTTTAGGCTCGGAAGAATCACTCCTCACCTTAGAGCATGAATTTCCCGTTATCAAGATAATTCGATAGGTTTATGATCTTTAGTTGTTACATCCATACGATTCCCGGTATCCTGACACCCGTAGTGTTCGTCATATCCAAGTTTTCCCCAACCTACCATCGTTGCCACCACTTAGCTTAGTCTTTTAGATATTTCGCACCACGCCTTCATCTACTTCCCTTTGTCTTAGTTTAGTGATATTCTTGGTTTTTGGCTGCATTAGTCCCTAGAGATCGACCCTGGTACTACACGATCCGTATACTTGCGGTGAAGTGGTCTAGGAAATATATTGCTTGAGTTTCCTATCATCACTCCTTGATGCTATCTTGATTTTGCTTCGCTCCTTGATGAATTCAAGCATCACCGCCTCAAGGCTTGACGAAGGAGCTTGAGTAGGTTGAGGAGCTTGTTGAGTTTGTTGGAATTGCTTCTTTTGTTGATATCCCAAATACTTCACCGGTTGAATCATTCGATACGAGAAATTTGGGTGGCTCCTCCAATTCGGGCTTTAGGTGTTCCCGAATTGCGTGTTCCCTTGCTGCTGGGCTTAATTCATTTGTTCCATTCCTTTTTGCATTGTGCATTGGTAAGCCACATGTTCTGTATCTCCACAATTCGGACAATACATGGCATTCGCTGCATTGCCCATTGCTCTACTTTGATTCACTTCGGCATACTCCTTGGTGTAGACCACATGGTGTGGTTCATGGAAAGATTTTAAATCAGCTCGTATGCCTCCTCCATGCTTAGGTCCATGAATGATCCTCTTGCAGCATTGTCCAACGTTGTTCTATGCTCATCCACGATCCCATTGCAGAAGGTTTGGATCACAGATCACAGCTCTTGACCATGATGTGGGCACATTTACGAAAGGTCTTTAAATCTTCCCCACGCTTCAAAAAATATCTCTCCCTCTCATAATCTAAACATCGTGGTTTCTCCTCTCATTTGAATTGTCTTGCTCGGAGGAAAGAACCGTGAGAGGAATGATGTGCAAAGCTGGTTCTAAGTAGTGATCGAACCAGCGGAAAGAGATTGCAGCCATGTCTTCCCTCGTCCTCTAATTGAGAAAGGGAAGAGACACAGTAAAATCACATCCTCCGAGACTCCATGTATTTTGAATGTGCTTGAAAGCTCTAGGAAGTCTCTAAGGTGCTAATGAGGGTCTTCCTGATTTCCGCCCATGAATTGCTTTCGATATAACATGTTGATCATTGCGGGCTTGATCTCGAATTGCTCCCTAGCAACAGCGGACGTCCTTATGGTAGTTTGGATGTTACTCATATTCGGCACCACGTAATCACGAAGCCGACGTGGTGGAGGAGCCTGAGTTTGCTGTAACTGTGCCACATTACCCACGGGTAATTGGGTCTATCCGTGACTGTCCAATATATCGTTCCGGTCATCCATCGTTCGTGGATTGGTCGAGTCTACTCTTTCTTCTTCCTTACTATTTGGCCGTTGTCTAATATTTCTCTCGATCTCGAGGTCGATTCGAAGTAAACTTGAAGTTCCTTGAGATCGGGTCATCACCTATAAAGGACAAGCAAAAAGAATTAGTTGAAAAGAACGAAAGAAAAGAAAAAAAGAAAAACAATAACAAGAATGACTCTAAATCCAAATCTAGTACATGTGGACAAATAGTCCTTGGAAATAGCTTTCTTGAGATTCTTAGCCTTAGCACGGGTCACAGGGCCTTCTTGTATTGTTAAGGCGTATCCTTCCATGGTGTCCTTGAGCTTCCTAGTCTTAGCACAGGTCACAGGACCTTCTTGTATTGTTAGGGTGTCCTCTTCATGTGTAGGTTCCTCGATGCTGTCCATGCTCGTATCATCCCCTCTCTCTTGAAAAGGATTTGTCCTCAAATTCGTTTGATCTGCATTAAAAGGCCTCAAATCAGTAACATTAAAACTGGAACTTACGTTATACTTACCTTGCAAGTCGAGTTGATAAGCGTTTTTGCTGATTCTCTTGGTTATTGTGAAGGGTCCATCGATCTGAGGCATCAACTTTGATTTTCTCTTGTTCGGGAATCGCTCCTTTTGCAAATGAATCCACACTTGGTCACCGGGTTCAAAAACCATTTGCTTATGTCCCTTGATTGCTTGCTTTGCATAGAGTTTTGTTTTCTCCTCTATGTTCTTTCTAGCTTTTTGTGGATTTGCTGTACCGTTTTAGTTTTTTTTTCTCCATCCAAACTAACTTGTTCACTTAAAGGTAACGACATTAGATCCAAAGGTGAGGTGGGTTGAACCCGTAAACGATTTCAAACGGGGAATACTTAGAAGTAGAATGTACAAAATGATTATATGCGAATTCAGCATGCGGTAAATATACTTCCCACGTTCTCAAGTTCTTCTTAACTAATGCATGCAAAAGAGTTCCTAAGGTTCGATTAACTACCTTGGTTTGACCATCAGTTTACGGATGACACGTAGTAGAAAACAATAACTTAGTTCCTAGCTTAGACCATAGAGTCTTCCAAAATGACTAAGGAACTTCATATCTCTATCCGAAACTATCGTCCTAGGCATCCCATGCAAACTAACTACTTTCTTAATGAACAAGTTTGCTACGTGCAATGCATCATCCATTTTCTGGCATGCTATAAAATGTGACATCTTATAAATCTATCAACAACAACAAAGATAGAATCATTTCTAGTCTTAATTCTAGGAAAACCAACCACAAAATCCATAGAAAATATCCTAGACCCATGCAATTCATCAAGCATATCATCTAATCTAGGAATGGGGTGTCGATACTTCACCGTGATATTATTGATTGCTCGACAATCGACACACATACGCCAACTACCATCCTTCTTTGGCACGAGTAAGACGGGACCAACGCATGGATTCATGCTCTCTCGAATGTGTCTCTTTTCCATGAGTTCCTCCACTTTTCTTTGCAATTCTTTAGTCTCAACCGGATTGGTATGATAAGCTGGCCGATTTGAAAGTGCGGCTCCGGGGATGAAGTCTATTTGATGTTCGATGCCGCATATAGGAGGTAATCCCGTAGGATTGTCTTCGGGGAAAACATATTCATAATTCTGCAACAAAGATGTGATCTCACTCAGGAGTATCAGTGCAAGGTTAGTCAAGCTCAAAATAGTTTCCTTAAACATGAATAGCAAAATTGATTGACTAGAGTGAAAAGATTTCTTGATCTCACCCGATTTAGCGTAGAAGTTCGAGTACACGTTCTTCGTCATACTCCTCGGTTGAAGATTTAGATTCTTCGTCTTCGGATTCAATCTTGTCATCCTCACGAATAATCATAACTCTCTTATTTGTACATTCATCTGCATAATGACCCCTTCCTTGACACTTAAGGCATTTCACTTCCCGAGCTCTCGATGTAGTGGCCTCAGCTTTTCCTTTGTCTCTTTGAACCATTGGAACCACTTTCACTTCATCTTTGGCTGTTGGGAAAGACTTTTCATTACTAAGTTAACTCGGCTTTTCATCCTGTTGAAAACTGAATTTTCCAGTCCCAAAGTTAGAACGAGAGTTTTCCTTTTGAGTTGTTGCTCGATTAGAATCGCTTTGTGTAGCTCTCGGTGACAGTAATTCTGAACAAATTGTTTTCTCATTATAGCTTTAATTCCAGCCACGTATCTATAGGTTCTTCTCCATTAGGTCACCTAGAAGTTACTAACTGATCCTACAACTCAAAGCATAATCGTATAACTCCATTTTAGCAACCCTAACCTTCTTGATCTCGGCATAATGCTTGCTGGCAACTAAACATGAGCTCGATTTTCGTCTCCCATGGAACGGAGGGATCTTGAGCCTAAGACCAGCAAGGTCGTTTCTCGGATTGTCTCTGCTTTCCCGCTCCCCTCGACGTCGTTGTTGGCTATTCCACGAGGAGGATGAACTACCTCGTTCATAATAATTACTATCTTCTTGTTGTTGAACCCGTTCTCGTGGATTAAGATTAGGATTCACTCTTTGACGACCCTGAATTCCTTTTTCTGAATCTTTTGCCTAAACTCCTCCATTTTAGTGTTGAGAGTTCACTCCACACGAGCCGCAAGAGCTTCGATCAACTGCTTTTTCTCTTGGCTGGATTCTGCTATGTTTTATTCCATTGCAGATGATGACATACGCACAACACTAATATGAACAGCCTACACACGAAGTACAAACGAGCAGCCAACATGCAGTACACGCAGCATGAGTAGCCAATACACGTAGCACAAACGAACAAACGATGAACAATACACGCAACAAACGAGTAGCCAATACTCACGGCTCAAACAACTAACTATCGGCCAATGAACAACAAATCAGCCGAGAAGATAAACAGACCTTTTCTAGAGTGAGCTCTGATACCACTTGATGCGTTCCTCACTGAATCGACACTCTAGAACGAAGGTAGTAACAGAATAATTGATGTGCGTTATATCAAGTTATAAAACCTAGACTAACGCTTCCGCAAGAATACGGATC
>CM071869.1:19507453-19541648 GCA_036759665.1 Gynandropsis gynandra | reverse complement strand
TGCGACACTCAACCGACTCACTGAGACTCAACCGACCCACGCCTCTCAAACAACCATTGCGACCCATCCCACTCATTGAGACAACCGACTCACTGAATCGAATATGGTCATGCAACTCCTGCGACCCTTGCTACTTAACCGACTCACTGAGTCGAAGATGTTCATGCAACTCCTGCGACCCTTGCGACCTAATCGAATCACTGACACTGACACTCACCCATTTCAAATCAATAAATCTGAGTCGAAGATGGTCATGCAACTACTGCGACCCTTGGTACTCAACCGACTCACGGAGTCGAAGATGTTCATGTAACTCCTGCGACCCTTGCGACCTAACCGACTCACTGACGCTGACACTCACCCATTTCAAATCAATAAACCATTTTGTGACTCGAAAGCTTGCAAAACCCTAGAAATCGAACTACTTACACTTATTGACGCCATTGAAGATTGACTCGTGCTCTCTTCGTCAGTGCTGCTGCTGATTCTAGCCATTTTCCTTCTCGCCAACTTCAAATCGATCCCTCTCAAGTTCGACATCACTTATTTCTTTCTTGCTATAAACTTTGAAACAGGTTTCACGGTGAAAAACTGTTCGGTTTTCTCGGTTTCACGTCGAAAAACTGCCGAACGTGGGTTTTTCCACGTTCGAACATTAAGGACAAGTTTTTCTTTTCTTCAGTTTTTTTTTCGGATTTAATAATTATTTTAGGGTATGATATTTTTGAGGTGGTTTAGCTCTATAAAGGTATTTCTGATGTTCCGCCTACTTATATCGGAACAAAACATTGAAATTAAAAGTTTTTTATTAATAATTTGACATTATAATTTAAATTTGTTATAAATTATATATTTAATCAATTATTTATTTATTAGTGTTTACATATATAAATTAATAATTAAATTATATTTATCTAATATTTTATATCAATTATTTATATTTATTTTTTAAATATTTACATTTTTCAATTCGAATATAAATAATTTGGATTTTGTCAAACATTCCTCTTTTTCTTTATTATTAAATAATATTTATTTTAATGGAATTTGAAATTTCTTTATCAGACAATATCAGTTTCTACTTAAAAGTTTACTTTCAAAATCAAATCGAAACTAAACTACTTGAGAGTTCTCCAATCTTCAATTTCCCTAAACACCCCGTTTGGCTGCCCGGATAAAAGATTCGTGATTAGGGTACTGCACTCAAAACCCTTTTGACATAAGTATGTTGTCTCGATTTTCTCTGCGACCTAACGGTTTATTATTATCATGCCGGAGTTGATCCTTGACGTTTGTTTCTCGGCATTTCTATCGCCCGAAAATTCTTCCTCCGCTCCTGAATGTCTGTAAGTGTGCGCCTTGCGCACGCTGCTTCTCACCAGGTGCTTTGCTTGTACCCATCAAAGCTCCGTGCTTTAAGCTCCTTGAGAGCTCTAGTGCTTCTGAGTTTGTCTCAGTTTCATCCATGTTTAAGTCCTTATTGCTCTTTTCGTTGTTTTTATAGCAACTTAAACCGGAGACAATTTGAGTATCTGAGCCAATTTTCCCCTTTTTCGAGAGCCAATATAGATTCTGCGAGTTCCTTAGAACCTTATGAACGGCATTTGATTGTAGTTGGGCTGTCGAGAATCGTCAAACGCGGCCAATGTTGTGTCCTGAAACGTTTTTCCTATGTGTTTTGCCCTTCTCTCCTTGTTCAAATCATGAAGCAGCTTGAGACCAGAAAAGCAGCTTTGGCCTTCTTTAAATTTGCATTTGGGGATTGTTCGAAGTCAAGTTTGAGGTATTGTTGCATGGCTGCTCATTTCTTAGCAGCAGAAGACCTGCGTTTGCTGGCTCAAGATGCGGTGACGTTGATGATCAGGAGAATGGGCATTGGCAGGAGTAATGAGTTGGTGGAATTGATGTGGATCGATCATGAACACTATGAATCCGATTTCTCAGTTCTTGATTCGCTGATGCGGGCATTCGTGAACTTGGAAATGGGTAATGAGGCCTTGCAGATTGTTCAAAAGATTAGGGACATAGGTGCAAGGCCAAGTTTGTCAGCAATGATTTTGCTTTTTAAACTGTTGCTTAGGATTGGCAATAAGAGGAGTGTATGGAAGCTGCTGAGAGATATGATTGGCATGGGACCTCGTCCTTCTAACTACGTTTTCAATGTGATGATTAATGGGTTTTGCAGAAAATATTGTTTAAAGATTGGAGAGAGTTTGTTGCATGTAATGCATAAGTATGGTTGTGAACCGGATGTTTATGCATATAATATTTTGATCCATGCATACTGTAGTTCTGGTGGAATTCCGGATGCTCTTGGTCTGATGTCTTTGATGATTTGTGAGGGTTATAAACCGAACCTAGTCACATTTAACATTCTCATCAATGCCCTTTGCAATGAAGGCAATATGGTTGCGGCTAGGAATGTTTTTGATGAAATTCAAGAGAAAGGTCTTTCTCCAAATGTTATAGCGTATAATACGTTGATGAATGGATATGTTAAGGCTAGGGATATTGGTCAAGCAGATATGCTGTACGAAGAAATGAAGAAAAAGGGTTTGGCTGGCGATGGTATAACTATTAATATTTTGATTGGAGGATATCGCAAGTACAAGAGAGAAGAAGATATGAATAGGCTGCTGAAGGATTTGTTGGCATCAAGTTTGCCTTCTTATGGTACATCATGTGAAATTTGTGTGGCAGGATTGTGTTCAAAAGGGCAGATCGAAGCCGCTGTTAAATTTCTAAAAGATAGACTAGAGAAAGGGATATCACCAGGTGTAGTTGCTTTTAACTCTGTCATTGCTGCTTACAGTAGAAACGGATTAGAGGAAAAAGCTCGTGAAACCTACAAAATTATGGTTAATTATGGAATGATGCCTTCGTCTTCGACATGTAGTGCACTTGTAATGGGTTTTTCAAAAAAGGGAAAACTGCTGGAAGCTCGTGAGCTTTTTCATGAGATGATGGAGAAGGGTCTCCCTGTGAACAAAGTTGCTTTTACAGTTCTCTTGGAGGGCTATTTCAATGTGCGAGATATAGCTGGTGCCCAGAGCCTGTGGAATGAGATGGAAGGGAGAGCAATGTTCCCCGATACTGTTGCATTCTCTGCCTTAATAGATGGCCTTTGCAAAGCAGGACTTCTGGAGGAAGCATACGACATGTTCTTGAAGATGTTACGGAAAGGTTTTGTTCCTAATAACTTCACATACAACTCTTTGATCAGTGGGTTTTGTAAATCGGGAAATCTTGATCGCGCTTTAAGTCTGGAGAGAGATATGAGGCTAAAGGGTCTCATCCCAGACAATTATACTTTCAATATCCTCATTGATGGGTACTGTAAGGAGAAACAATTGAAGTCTGCTATAGCTACATACAAGGACATGCAGCGATCAGGGCTATGCTTTGATACGGTGACATTCAATACTTTAATGGATGGTTTTTGTAAAGCATCTGACATGGCTATGGCCCAAAACATCGTAAATGAAATGTGTGCCAATGGGTGCAATCCAGATATCTTTACCTATAATATTTGGCTTCATGGTTACTGCAGTATGAGGAAAATGAAACAAGCTGTCATGGTCTTGAATGAACTCCTCGCGGCTGGAGTTATTCCTAACACGGTAACGTATAACACCATGATAAATGGAGTTTGCGCTGACATACTGGATAGAGCAATGATTGTAACTGCAAAGTTGATCAAGATGGCTTTCATTCCAAATGTTGTAACCGTAAATACATTGTTGTCACAGTTCTGCTTGCATGGTATGCCAGAGAGGGCATTAATGTGGGGTCGGATTCTGAGTGCAATTTCATTTGAGTTCGACGATGTTTCATACAGAATAGAGGATATAGCAAAACAACGTAAACAAAACAGCAATGGATTTTTCAGAGGAGCATCCGAAAGGTGTCTCATCCTAGATTTCTTGATGTACATGACATACGAGCTTTTATGTAGAAACATATGTCAACAGGAAGCAAGGCATGATCCTGGAAATTCATTGGAGAGCTTTTCATGTGTTTCCTGAAGCAAGAACAAGCTTGGTGGTAGTTCAGATGCTTACTGTGATTTTTCCAGTGAGCGATGCCATCCTGTTCGTGAATCCTAGGAGTACCCATTTAATTGCCAGAAGTTCGCCGAAGGTATAGTTTGTGACTTCTGGTTTTCTTTTCACTGCCTGAGAAGTTGCATAAATAATGCTGCTAACAATATTTGGTGATTCACAGTTCAATGTGGCTGTTTCTTGCTTCTTACGGAGTATCGGTGCTCCTGATGGTTTGGAAAAACCAACTTCTCCGCAGCTCGTTGCACTGTTGAAGTATTCTTGGTCTCTTATCATTGTCAATATTTCCTTGTAGATACTTGAGTAGATCTGTTTAGTTAAAAAATTTCGAGGTGATGGGAAAAAGAGTAAGCCCCTGTGTCTTCTATCCAGATGGGTTACTCTCTCTTCTCTTTCCAGTCAATTTGGCTGTTCCTGAAGGAAATTTAAAGTTTGTAATTCTGGTAACATCCACCTACTAATGTAAATGTTATAGCGCCTGGATTATATGGTAGGCTATATAAGAACTGCACTTTCATTAACTGTTCTTTTGGTTTGTGCATCAAAGAACTTTGCTTAGATTGAGCATGTTTGATGTTGTCCCACTGTGTTGTGGTTAAATATCTGGTGCCATTGAGACACTGGTTATCGCTTTCTTAGGAGAAACCATGCTGTTTTAAAGGTAGTTTTAACTCTTCGGCCTGAAACGCTGGGGGTCCCAACAATAACTCAACCAGGACTGCAGCGATATGTAGGCTCTTTATCTGTCTCTTTGACGCATATATCTGGCGTGCTTATGTGAAAACGCTGTTGTCTGAATACGTCTGTCTCATTATTGTAGTGACAGGCTGGAAGCAGATTTAGGCTCCATGACCTTTGGAACAGTCAACAGACGCTTTCTCAGATCTGTCTTGTGGAACAATTGTACACTCAGGGCAAGATTTCATCCTGGGTGGCAAAGGAGTACAACATCATTTGCCACATTATCTTGATCAAGCGACTTATGAGTACAATTTGTGCTGAATTGTTGTATCTACCATGGTATCTCCTTCATAGAGCGGATGTTTACAGAGATTTTTTTTATCATTTTCCCTGCTCAAAAGCTGAAAACGTGAGGTCCTTGTGCCAGGAAGGCCAAAAATATGACGAGAGAAGTCCCTGAACAAGGAAGCAGCTAAGTCAGAACCGCAAATAAAGTCACAGAAAAATGTTTTCTTTTCTACTAGTTTTTTGTTCTCTACCAAGACGACAGAGGATTGAAGAGACCAAACACAAACTTGGTGGGAATGTAAAAGGCCTTGTCCCTGGCCGCTCGTTGAAAAGCCTCCCATCTTTTCTGCTCGTGATGAAGCTATTGTGTTGAAATATTACTTGCAGTCTGATCATGGGTTTCTTAATAGATTATTGCTCTTTTTTTTTTTTTTTTGCTTCAACACTTGTTCTGTTTGACCAGTCATTACTCGATCAAATAAAAAGGAACACAGTAGCATAAAGCTGCCACTCAATGGTTTGCAATAACACCGGTACGTGGGAGTCAGATTATCCCTTCAACGTTAACAGAACTGGTTTCCTCACATAGAAAAAGAACAATGATTCTGAGAAGTCCACAGCGTTATCAGCCCTTACTGAGTTTACAAAGCCTAAAAATGCAGAAAAACTACAGGGATGCTGGGAAACTATGAGAGCATAACAGAGAAGACACCAGATTTGTGCACTCTATGACAAAACTATCTCTTGTCTATCCATCCTATTCGTACACAAGGATGGGTCATAAAGCACCAAGCATAAGGAGCTCAATGATGCAAGAGAGAGTCCTCAAGAGCCAGCGGTTAAAGAAGATACATACGAGGATGAGAGCCACCCTTTCCTTTTACCGTGAGCCATGTAGACACTGAACTTCTCCTTCGCATTTGGGATGTCGAGAGCAAGATCATCTAGCGCATCTTTCACTCTGGTGAACCCTTTTGTCATCTGGTTTGTCGTTATGAGGCCTTCGGTGAAACTCTCCTGGAGAAGATCCAGCATCCGGTCATTCTTCTTCTCCATGGCCATGACAAGTGCCTTCTTGACGACCTCATGGTTGAAGAATGGCAACCCCAGCTCTCTGATGCACTGGCAGGCTTCTGAGACAACGCCCGAACTCTCGTATTCTTCAAGAAGTTTCCATATCTTGTCCTTTGCGTCTTCCACCGCCCACCCACTCCCACCACCCCAGCATCGTAGAAGCCTCTCTCCTGCATGACGGGCATAGATAAGCGACCGGGCCATCTTCACTGTTTCATTTCCAGATGAGTTGAGTGGTAATCTGCTACAGATTTCTTCAAGATTTAAGGGTGCTAAAACATCATCAATCACAGCTCTTGCCAGGAACAGAGCAAGTTCATTAGAAGCATCAAGAATGTCCAGAGCAGTGTCTTCTGCAGACTCCAGGAGGATGACAAAACCATTCACGATATCTTCTGTTGAGAAAATCTCAATGTGAAGAGACGAAAGGAGAATAGATGCCATTTCTTTCTCACGGTTCTTCCTGTCCATAGCAAGTGTTATCAGCTTCTTCAGAAACACCGGGTTGTAATCAGGTGCTCCTAAATCCTTCAGATTACGTATGAGTTCAGGAATGTCATCAGAGAGAAAATACTCATGGATCATGCTCACTACGTCTTGCTTGTAACGCTTCAGCTTCTCATTTTCGATCTGCACCATTCCATCTTTACCAGAGGGATCATCAAATGAAACATCAAGCCAACCCTCGGAGATAGCCTTTGACACGATTGAATCAAATAGGGTTCTGGCAGATGGAACATCAAGAGCAAGATCATCAAGATTTTCTCTTAGCCTAGAAAACCCCTTCAACATTTGACTAGAACTTATCAGGTTTTCATTAGCTGCTTCCTTCAACAACTTAAATACATGTTGTTCTGCTGTACGAATCTCCATGGCAGTAATCAAAGCCTTCTTCACAACTTCGTGATGAAAGAAAGACACTCCCAGCTCTCTAATGCAGCGGCATGCCTCGTGAGTGTCTCCAGTCTCCACATATTCCAGCAAAAGGTCAGCAATCTTCTTTTTGACTTCCTCAACGGTGACGCGAGTTGTACCACCCCATCTTCTCTCTACCAGTTCTGCATGGTGTGGAGCAGATAAATAACTTTTCTCTGCAGTTTGGATAACTTGGAAACCTTTAGAAGATTCTGGGAGTGTCTTTTTGGCCCTGGGAAGAAAAGCTGGAGGAAGGATGTCATCCACAACAGCATGTGCAAGGAACAAAGCGAGGACATCAACGACATCAGGTATATCCACCGCAAAGTCATCAGCAGACTCGAGAAGCAAGACAAACCCATCTCTGATCTGGTTGGGGTCGATGATTTCAGCATACAATGCAGAAAGCAAGACCGATGTCATTTCCTTCTCCTTGTCATGTCTATCCATGGCCACTGAAACGAGCCGCTTGATGAAGTAAGGATGATATTCACTTAAACCAAGTTCTCCTAGATCAGATGCAGCTACCTCTACATCACCAGTGCTGAAATATTCTTCAATGATGGATGCCACAACTTTTTTGTAATCATCGAGGGGGTCTGAAACAGTGGTGCCAACAAGCTCGTATGGTTCCTCCTATTAGGATAAGCACAAGAAGAGCAGATCTTCATCATGTCAAAGAAAGAATGCATGAAACACAAATAAGGTAAAACATCCATGTACAAAGATTGAATACATGGTAAATCATCCGCTTGGGGCTTAAAATAATCAACCATGACAATATTATTGGCTAAATTCAGAATGAAACAGATGCATCAACCACCTCTCCACTGTCGTAGTTTGGATCATTCCGGTCAATGTGATAGTCTCCATCCATGTCAAGAAGTTTTCCCCAAGTTCCCTTGCCACCGGCCCCATCTGTAAGTGAGGTTAACGAATATTACTCTTGATTATTAGACTATCAAAGGGAATAAAGATGGACTCATGAGATAAGCTTATACAGTCTAAAAAAACCTAAATTATCAACAGCTGCACGCTTAACTAAAAGCCAAGCCCTGAAACTTCTTGGTTCATGACTCTTTTTCCCTTCCTAACCGACTATATCGATACCAGCTGCACATTATCATCCAAACTGACACTGTAACATAATATAATTCACTAAATAACCTCACATGTTTTTCCTGACATGTTCTCTAGAGAAAATGGAACATGACATCCAAGACAAGACAAGGAAGAAAAAGTTTGAGTACATGAATGTAATTTTATTGAAGAACGCCCAACTGTTAGATCGGGGACATTTTAGATCATTGAGTGAAAAAGAAAAGTATGAAGACACAGGTATAACGTATAGATCCACAACCTTTCAGATAACGGAAAAAGAAAGAAGTAAAGCCAGGAAACAGTCACTTTCTAAGTAAGAAAGTAAACTCTGTGGAAGGAAGTCAAAGTAGGGAAAATACCCATAAGCTCTAGATTCAACAATCTGTTTATCAATTTCCTAGGGATCATGCCGGATGCTATCAATAGTTTTTAGGTCATTCAGAGAAAATGTGGAAGGCAAATAGCATGCAGTGAGAAACTTGGAGGAGAACGTCCTAACTCACCCTTCTTTACACGGATAGACTTCCTGAAGTGAAACCTACGGTGTCTAATAGCATTTGATCCACCAGACGCCTTTCGGCAGCCAGATATTTTTGCTGGATGCTCTGCTCGTAAACACGAGGCAGGTTTCGGCAATGGTGGGAGATTCTCTGCACTCTCGCAGGCAAGTTTCAACACTTCTCTCTGCTCATCTGTCAAAAACCCATCCTTTGATGCCATCTAAGCCAATACCAGCACAGGAAACCCATTATAGGATATAATTCTCTTAGAAAGAGTATGACAACATCAGATTGCAATCTAGCGAGACAATAAAAGAACACTTACAACTATTACAGAACTACGTAACAGCCTGCAAAACCAAGACTTATTTGCCAAGGAAACCACTGTGATATGTTCCAAGTAGCAACAATACAATACTAGAGAAATTTCTGAATAGAGAACTACACAACGATCTCCAGATACTACATAGTCTGGTCTTCATCCATTTTATTCCTTCTAGGCAACCAAACACCCAACAAATCAAGATCACATCAAACACCGTACCACAACGAATTAGGCAAATGGTCAACGACTATTCGTAAAATCCATAAAACAAGTACACTATGTGATTCAAAGGCACCGTCTGTTTTTCAGCAACCTGCCACATTATACTAGAGAACGGTTGAAACTCCATGTACCTGCAATCGTAATCTCCAAAGGACCCAATCTCGAATGCTATAATCCAGTAATTGGTTTGGATCTCGAGCCAAGACAAGGCAGACAAAAAGCGAAATCACCGCAAAAACACTCTCGTACAGGAAGAAACAAACCTTCCCGACGTAAGGGCCGGAATGTCGGAAGGCAGAAAAAACCGAAATCGAATCCTCAGACAGGAATAACTATTCCGGGTAGAGGCGAGATGTGACAGAAGATTCAAAATCTTTCTGAGAATACGCAGCAGCAGAATGAAGCGATGAAGAAAGCTTTGGTATCTACAAAAGGAGGCTACTTCGGTTACGATAAAGCGACGTCGTCGTCTAAGGTTACCAATTACATTACAAGGTATGGTCGCCACGTGGCAAAATCTTTATGACGATCATGCTTAGGGTTTGCGTTTTGACTGGCTGATGTATTGGCTAATTTTTTAATTTAGTAAATAGATTTAGTTATCAAATTTTGGAGAAAATCCGATTTGTTTTCGATTTATCGATGTTATATCAAAAAGTGTTGTGATATTATTATTCATGGTAAGTTTTTAATCGGATTGTAGTTTGGGTTTAGAATATTTTTTCAAAAAGACAAATTCAAATATCATGTTGTTAGTGAGTTTTTTTCCAAATTCATTCTTTTAAGTATAGAACATCGATCCTGGATCATATTAAGTGGTATGGAACTCTTTTTTTGCGTTAGCCTATCAAGTTTGTTATATGTTTTTATCTTTAATTCTAGTTTGTTTATTTTGATTTAGTTTAGTTTGTTTTAATTTTCTTTTTGTCATTTTAAAAAATGAAAAAAAACCACCAAGAAAAATCGAAAAAGAAAAACACCAAACAAAGAAAGTAGGGAAAAACACCATAAAAAAATTAAAAAAAAATAGAAAACAAAGAAAAGAGAAAAGTCCAAAAAAGAAAAAAGGAAAAAAAATGATAGAAATAGAAATAGTCCTTATATATGAATAGGAAGAGTCCTTATTAGATAAAATAGAGTCATAGATTAGGAAATGTTCCTTAGGCGTCAATGTTAAACTAAATGGAAGAGGAGCTGAGAAAGATATAGGCGAGAGAGAAAGAGAGAGAGAGAAATTGAACGAAACATTTTCTGAGAGATTGTGAGGTTTGTTCATCTTTTTTTCATCCTTTATTTTTCCACTATGGAATGTCTAGTTCAGGAAGTCAACACGATAAATCCGTTTACGCTTAGTGACACGCCTTGGTATAGTTGCATATGGATGAATTCATATGTATGAGGTATGGCTTCACCCAACGAGTGGGTCGGATGGAGGAAGCAAACCGTGGGCATCCTCTAGAGCAGCCACGTAAGAAGGCCATCTGTAGCTCGTAATTCATACCCTTTAGACATGGATGATGATGAGTATAACGAGGTTCTAGATGAAGGTTATGTCAGTCTCGTTTATTATTGTGATCAAGATTGATGATTATCAAAACAAACTACAATATAGTTGAAAATTGTATGGATTCCTTTTGCAAAACCATGTGTGAATATTTACTGGAAAATAATCAAGCTCCAAGGACATATTATGAAACAATGAATGTTCTAAAAGATTTGAGAATGCCACATGAAAAAATTGATGTTTGTATAAACAATTGCATGTTGTTTTAGGAAAAGGATAAAGACTAGTTGGAAAATTAAAATTTTGAGGTGCAAGCAGATTTCGTAAAAAAATCCAAATTTACGAAAAATATATATCGTACAAAAACATGTTCTATATGCCTGTAGCAAACAGGTTGAGAAGGTTATATGAATAAAAAACCGTTGCGGCAATGAGTTGACACGGAGAACACTCGACGGAAGAAGGGATAATGCAACATCAATCGGATGGTAAGACATGGAAGATTTCAGTTAAATATTTCATGAGTTCGTGTATGAAACGAGAAATGTTATATTTGTCTGTGCACCGATGGTTTTAGTCCATTTGGACAATCTGGAAGTCAATATTCTCTATGGTCGGTGATTTTGTCTCCGTATAATTTGTCTCCCGATATGTGTATGAAAAGAGAAGTAATATTTCTGACGTTGCTGATTCTAGGACCAGAACATGCGAAGAAAAATTTTGATGTTTTTCTGTAGAGCCCTTAATTCATTAATTAAAGGATTTGTGGAACAATGGAACTCTTGCTTATGACGTAAGTACAAAGCAAAATTTCACATTGAAAGCGGTCTTGTTATGGAAAATTAACAACTTAACTGCCTATTGAATGTTATCTAGATGGAGCACGCATGGAAGATTGGCATGTCCATATTGTATGGAGGATACATGTTCATTTCGACTAGTACATGAAAACAAACCATGTTGGTTTGATTGTCATAGAATATGTTTTCTCCATGGAAATACAATCAGAAAAGATACTATGGGATATTTACAAGAATCGGTAGAATACGATAGAGATCGTGGACATTGAAAACCACAAGACCAAGGTGAATGACATAATTGGTATAAACGTAGTATTTTTTGGGAATTACCGTAGTGGAAATCACGAATATTATATCATAATTTTGATGTTATGTGATATGCAAATTATCAAGCAAATAAAATGTCTAAAACTCACTTATCGCAAGATTACAGATCGGTGTAATACCAGGGTCGAACTCTAGGGACTAATGCAACCTAACTAAGAATATAACTAAACTATAAGGGATGAAAGTGATTATGATATAGGGTAAAATCTGAGAATGTTAAACTAATTACGAGAGCAATAAAAACACATGAAAGACTTGCTAGTTAAGAACACTACGAGAGTATAATCACATCCATACATATATATTATGAAATTTTAAGAGCTATTAACTTTCGAAAGATATAAAACCATGACAATTGATCTTTTAATTTACATATATTTATATATATGTTAACATAAATTTTATTACAGGATATTTGATGAAGAAGTAATTGTACATATCCTCATCTAAATGCAAATGAACTCACCAAAATGAAATTTCAACATCGTGCATTTATACAGTATGGATGCGTGATATGCAAGCTCGATTGTGCTTGATGATGAACAACGCCAAATGCAACTCCTATAAGAAGAACGCCAAGCCAACATGGGCAACGAACGAGGTATTCAACCAACTCGTCCAACATTGGGAGTCAGAAGACTTCAAGGCCAAAAGTGACAAGGCCAAAAAATGTCGATACGGAGAGAAAGTTCCCAGGGATGGTACTCATTGCCATACCTTGGGATCAAAATCGTTTCCAAAAAGAAAAAAAAGAATTGGAAAGAATTATTTACATTTATAATTTCAATTTATTTTTATTAAAATTGGTAACTAATAATATTATTATAATGTTATAGATACGGAGAATGGAAAGAGAACCCACTCTTCTTAAGTTGGCCGTCGAGACTCACATAAAAAGAAGTCCATCCTCGGAGAAGAGGTCGAGGACCCGGAACTTGTTGACCCCGGGGAAGAGCGAATGGTGAAAGTTCAACTCCCGACTATCTGGTATTGCAGTCCAGAGTTATCTTTCGCAATGTACTTCGTCTTCCATTCACATTTCAAGAGTGACTAAACACCCTCACCTAGGTGACCCCTGTAACTCGCGAGTGACTACACAGAGACCGAGTCTGCCGATTACCAAGACTTTGAGTAACACAGAGAAAACACGATGTCATGCATCCACCATGTCACCTTTGTGCCGAATGTCACAAAGGTCACAAAAATTTTTCATAGAATTTGGGGTTAGAGATGAGACGTAGATGTAGACTTAGAGACATGGGTCGGAAGACATGATTTTGACAATGAAACAACGAGTCACAAGAGGCACATGGGTCGGAATGAGTCTGACAGCGAAACGACAAATCACAAGAGTGACACGGATCGGAAGGGTCACATAAGTAACATGGGTCCCAAGGGTTACATCATGGATCGCATGAGTCAGATGGCATGAGTCATTCAAATTTATTCCAAATGAGAGTCGCATAAGGGTCATATTGGGTCGCATGAGTTGGATAGGGTTCCGTTTATGTATCATTCTAATTTATTAAAATTAAGGGTCACACAAGGGTCATATTGGGTCGCATGAGTCGGATGGGTTCCTGTTTAAACTTGATTCTAATTTATTCTAATTGAGCATCGCACAAGGGTCATATTGGGTTGCATGGGTCGGATGGGTTCCCGTTTAAAATTCATTCCAATTTATTCCAATTGAGAGTCGCATAAATGTCATATTGGGTCGCATGAGTCGGATGGATACTCGTTTAAACTTGATTCTAATTTATTCCAGTTGAGCATCGCACAAGGGTCATATTGGACCACATGAGTCGGATGGGTTCTCGTTTAAATTTGATTCTAAATTATTCCAATTGAGGGTCGCATAAGGGTCATATTGGGTCAGGTTGAATGGGTTCCCGTTTAAACCTAATTTTAATTTATACATTCTTCTTGATGCTAATTGAGGCTCAACAAACAATAGATGCAAAATAAGACATTTTCAACGTTTAAATATGGATTTATTTATAATGATTGACAAAGGTCGCAAAGGTTACAAAAAGGGAAAGAAAAAGAAAGTTCCAAAAGGTCACAAAGGTTAAAAAAAGGAAAGAAAAATGTTACAAAAGGTCCCAAAGGTCACAAAGGTCACATTTGCAGAGTTAAGAGACACATTGGAGCCTTCCCCAATAAATTATTAGAGAGAGTTGTGTGTTACTCTACACCGTCTCCGAGATCACCTATAACCTTGACCTTTAGTAGCATGGATACAACACGATGTCTGATCGCTGATTATCAAGACCTTATGTAGTGCAGATGTAATACAATATCCTTCATCCACATTGTAAGGACTTGTGTGTGACTGCATAGAGATCGAGTCCACCGATTATCAAGATATTGAGTAACACAAAGATAGCACGATGTTCTCCCGGCCACCATGTGACCTTCGTGACGAAGGTCACAAAGGTCACAAAGGTCACAAAGATTTTTCAGAGAATTTTGGGTTAGAGACATAGATAAAGAAAGGACAGAGATATGATTTTCCCGATTCAATCTTATCTCAAATGGGTGAGATGGTGAGACTTAGAGAACTTGGTGAACCTTTTAATATAAGGGTAATAGAGATGGATGGACAGAGTCTGTAAAAAGACAAGAATCTGACATCAAAACGATGAGTCGTAAGGGTCACATGGGTCCCATGAGTATGGTATTCGGAAAAAGGCATACCCGGCATTCAAAAAGACTTTAGTCTGACATCGAAACGACGAGTCACAAGGGTCACATAGGTCACATGGATCCCATGAGTCATGAGGGTCACATGGGTCGCAAGGATTGGGTCACAAGGTTTGCAATGGTTGCAACGGTTACATGGGTTGCTTGAGTCACAGAGGTTACAATAGTTCTTCAACGTCAATGAGAAAAAATAGATACGAACCTGAAGAATTTATCGAATTATAATGATGAAAGTCACCAAGGTTTAGTCCAAATAATACAAATAATATAATATTACGAACTAAAAACCTTTCCTTTTTAAAAGTTCGCATTGTCTGGGTTGTCACTTTCCAAACAGTGTCAGTAATGCTACCATTTGAACCCGTTTGTCTGGAAGAAGATGGGGTTTTACTCCGAGCCTCACCGGATCCAGGATAACGATTCTCTTTAGGCCTTTCATTTTATCTTTTCTCAGCCGACATATGAGGTAGAACTGTAACTTCAAAATATTGAGGAGGAATATTCCGATCACTGCAACCAGGAACCGGATACATGGTTTCTCCGTAAGCCAAATTCCATGTCTCCTGGAGGTAGTATGTTGAACATAGTTTTGGTATATTGTGACCTTTACCAACGTTATGTGCAGGCGCTATTGCGTGATTGCATGGATACTTATCCACATCAAACATTTTGCAGTCGCACGTTCTTTTTTGAAGACTCACTACGAATATTCTACCCATCTCATTTCTCACCTCATACTCCTCATTAAACTTGTTCAATTCAATAACCTCATACTTGGATGCTTGTCCAAACCGTTCATGTAACGTTTTCTCAACGTAAGGTGTTAACTTTTGAGAATAATCACCAGTAGCTCCTTTCAACCTATACATATTGAACCATTCCACTGTCTTTCCCAAACAAATATCTAAAAATGCTAGGATCGAAATTTTTTTGATGTCTTCAACGTTGAATTTATTGACTCGGCCCCATTAGTGGTTAATAAATTGTACCTTTCCCGTTTAAATTTGTTTCTTTCCCACTTAACGAGATCAAGTTCCTCTTTCTCCAAATACGTTGCAACATTAGGATACTTGCCAAAGGTCACAAAGGTAAAAAATGTCACAAAGGTCACAACATCCATAAAAGTAAAAAACATCATATTTGTACATGGCCTTTAAATCATTAAATAACACTTCATATTTGTTCACTGTGTATGCTACTGCACATTTGAAAGTTATTTCCACCATAGTATCACCCTTTGAACTCTTTCTACCTTGACCTTTATTGATGTAGCTCTTTATGTTTTCCGATATATGATGCGCATAAAAAATATAAGCTTATCTTTACACTTGATCGATTGCTTTTATCAAGCTTTTGTGGCAATCAAATATCAGAACAACATCACGTCCATCCGGTATCACCTCTTTCAGCCTTGACATAAACCATATCCATGATTTGTCTTTCTCTCTATCGACTATTCCCTGAAAAATAGGATATTAGTGATGTTCACCAATTGCGCGGTTACCACGATCAATGATCCCTTGTACGCTTCCTCTCAGAAATGTTGTATCCGCAGAAACCACTTTATGCATGTATTTGCATCCTCTTATAACCACAAACAATTTTATCAATTACCACATTCATAGCACAGCTACCATCTTCTCTTATCCCGTTGGTATGTCCACTATCAGAGTTATCTGAATCCAAAATATTTACTATTTTCATCGGATTACTCCCAATTCTACTTTTTTTTATTTTCTTTCAATAAGATATATCATTTTAAGTACTTGTAATTGTAGTTTTTTAAAATTAAGATTTATTAAAATAAGTTAAAATTAAATTTTTTTTTCAAGATAACTAATTTTAAATAATATATATATATCAATATTTTTTAATAATTATTTTGTTAAAGTTTAAGTTTAATAATAATTTTATTTCAAATAAATATATAAACATTTTTTGTTCTTTAATTATTTATTAATTTACTAATTTTTTTTATTTATTTACATGTATAATAACTAAAATATCCTCTAAATTTAATATAAATATTTTGTGTTTTTTTAAAATATTAATATTTCTAATATATAAATCATTTAAAGTAATTTATGATTGGTAATTAATATAGAATAAAAAATAACTTTGATGATGTGAAAGCTTGAAAAAAGAGAATGCATAAAAAATCAATATTTGTTAATAATTATTTTGTTCAAGTTTAATAATTTACTAAATTTTATTTCAAAGAAATATATAAATATTTTTTGTTTTTTATTATTTATTGATTTACTAATTTTTTTTATTTATGTACATATATAATAACTAAAATATCCTCTAAATTAATATAAAGATTTTGTGTTTCTTTAAAATAGTGATAGGGGTGCGATACGGGCCGGCCCGGCCCGAACCCGGCCCGAGCCCGGCCCGAACCCGGCCCGAGCCCAAAAAAAGCCCTAATTTTTTCGGGTCGGGCTGGCCCGGCCCGAATATGGTCGGGCCTAGAATATACGGCTCGAAACCCGGCCCAACGGGCTTTGGATGGGCTCGGGCCGGGCTTCGGGCTTAAAGAGATAAAAAAAACAAAAAAATTTAAACAAGTCTAAAACGCTAAATTAATTCATATGAATCCAAATTTCACGTCAACAAAGTTCAAAACGCTAAACAAGTCAACAAAGTTCAAAACGCTAAACAAATCAAAACAGGTGCTGATAAACCACCAGCAAATTCTTCCTCTTGCATTTCATTCTCAAGTTCATCAGCAGATGCCATTTCTATTTCTACAAACAAATTTCAACGGAAAAATATACATCAAATTACAATTCATATAGAACAAACATATTTTTGATACAATCTCAGATCTACAATCGTATTTTTGAGAAACAAAAAGCTAAACAAAACTAAAAAACAAAAAGCTAAGTAAAACTAAAAGAACAAAATTACAGAAACAAAAACCTAAACAAAACTAAAAAACAAATTACAGAAACAAAAACCTGCAAAACTACATAGCAAATCTAAGCAAAACTCAGATCCACTTCATCTTCAAACAGACCTATTTTATCCTTCATCTTCAAACAACGACGGACACGTGAACGGCGGACGCTTGAACGGCGGACGCGTGAACGGCGGACGCGTGAACGGCGGACGCGTGAACGGCGGCGAGGGAGGAGGACGACGGGCGCAAAACTGAGGCGAGGGAGGAGGACGACAGACGCGATAACTCAGGCAAGGGAGGAGGACGACAGGCGCGTGAACGGCGGCGAGGAAAGAGGACGACGGGCGCGACAACTCAGGCGAGGGAGGACGACGACAGGCGCGAGAACTCAGGCGAGGGGAGATGACGACGAGCGCGTGAACGGCGGCGAGGGAGGACGACGACGACCGTGAGAACTGATGCGAGTGAGGAGGCCGACGGCGGTGGAGCTGGAGAGAGAGAGAGAGCTCGAGCGTGAGTGTGAGTTGGTGGCTGTCGACTGCTGTGGTGGCTGGAGAGGGAGAGAGACACAACACAAAATTAGGGTTTAATTTCGGGCCCGGGCAGCCCGCGGGCCAAGCCCGACCCGGCCCGATTTTTTCGGGCCAATTTTTTTTAAGCCCGAGCCCGGCCCAATTTTTAACGGGCTTAAAATTTTCAGCCCAAACCCTTAATTTTCGGGTCGGGTTTTGGGCAGGGTTTCGGGCCGGGCTAAAAATTGACATCCCTAAATAGTGATATTACTAATATATAATTCATTTAAAGTCATTAATGAATGGTAATTAATGTCGAATAAAAAACAAATAAAATATTTTGATGATGTGGAAGCTTGAGAAAAGAGAATGCATGAGAACCCTCCAAAAAAACTAACCATGTGTCCACCATGCCACCTTTGTGATGAAGGTCGCAAAGATTTTTCATAGAATTTAGGGTTAGAGACGTAGATTAATAGAGGGGACGTAGATGTAGACTTAGAGATATGGATCCGAAGACAGGAGTCTGACAACGAAACAACGAGTCACAAGAGTCACATGGATCGAAAAGGTCACATAGGTCGGAAGAACATGAGTCTGACATTGAAACGACAAATCACAAGAGCGATATGGGTCGAAAGGGTCACATAAGTAACATGGATCCCATGGGTCACATCATGGATTGCACGAGTCGGATGGCATGAGTCGTTCTAATTTATTCCAATTGAGAGTTAGTGTTTCATATTTCCAGCATATTCCTCATTCAAATAATCCTTAACCAATTGCATTGTACCATTTGTAGCTTCTGTTGATTTAGATATATGTGAACACTTATGAATAGGATAGTGTGTTCTCATGCTAAACCGTTTGAAATTCGAGATTGCTGCCAAGCATAATTTCCATTTACAATCACTTCCGGTAAAGTTGCATCGTATTTCCCACAGCTTCAAATCAGAAGTCAATGTTCTATATCTAAAACAAATTCAAGTGAACCCTTCCTTACAAATGCCCGTACATCTTTCTTTAAACTCTTGCCCAATTTTAAGTTGCAATCAATCTTCGAACTCAAAGATATTATTTTGATTGTTTGCCTTCTCGTAAACTCCCATTTCCAAATTATTCTCACCATCACCATCCTTATGCTTTGTTGGTACATTAGTATCAAGTTTATTACTACCATAAACAACTTTATCAATTACCATATTCATAGCACAACCGACATCTTCTCTTAACCCAATGGTATGCTCACTATCAGAATTATTCAAATCCAAAATATTTGCTATTTTCGTCGAATTACTCCCAATTCTACTTTTGTTATTTGAACGTACAATAACACAGTCATCATAATCTACAACACCTCCATCTTCACTTTCTCTATCAATGCTTCCAAAAGCAGAAATTAGAGGTTCAACTTCCTTCTCAATTTCGATTTCACACTTCACACTTTCCGATTCTATCTCCACGTGCAAAAATGGTGGAATTCCTCTTATGTGATCGAACGTATAACAAATAAGATGTTTGTCATTCATTATATATGTCGGCTTCCTATTTTCACAAATATTGGGCAAATAGCTTAACTTCAACTTCGTTGTAATTTTTCCACCATCATCTCTGCACATAACTCATCAATAAGTTGCTGGTATGTGAGACTAATTGGAGAAAAATAGAAAAATACTCTCTGGTTTTCATGAACTTTTCCAACCCATTCAGATTTTCCATTTACGTTTTTTCCATTTACCATAAATAAAAAATAAATCAATGTGATTTTCTCATTCACCAAATTCATTTAACTTGCAACAAAAACATAACAATAGGGTAAATTATGTGACCTACTGCGACAATCTGTTTCAAATTCAAAATGACTCTATGACCTCGTGCGACCGTGATACTCGATCAAACTCTGTGACCCAGTGCGACTCGATGAGAATCTGTGACCCAGTGTGACCCTGTATTTCAATATGACTCTGTAACCCAATGCGGCCCTGCGACTCGATGAGACTCCAGTGCGACCGTGCAACTTTATGAGAATCTGTAACCCAGTGCGATCGTGTGACTCGATGAGACTCTATGACCCAGTGTGACCGTGCGACTCGATGAGAATCTGTGACTCAGTGCAACCGTATGCCTCGATGAGACTCTATAACCCACTACGAACATGTGTTTCAATATGAATATTTGACTTAGTGCTACCGTGCGACTCGATGAGACTCTATGACACAGTATGAACGTGCGACTCGATGAGACTCTATGGCCAGTGCGACCGTGCAACTTGATGAGACTCTGTGACACAGTGCGATAGTGCGACTCGATGAGAAACTGTGATCCAGTGCAACCATGTGCCTCATGAGACTCTGTGACCTAGTGCGACCAGGCGACTCGATGAGACTCTGTGACCCAGTGTAACCATGCGACTTAATGAGAATATGTGATCCAATGCAATCGGGTGCCTCGATGAGACTCTGTGATCGGTCGTACGACTTGACGAGACTCTGTGATCTAGTGTGAATGTACGACTCGACGAGACTCTGTGATCCAGTGCGACTTGAATTGCAAAAGCATGTCCAAGTACTCACATGGAATTATACAATACAAAATCTTACCCTTTCTTATCGTTGTTCTTCCTCATTTCCCATGTTCATTTTCTATTCACCAGCAGAGATCAAAGAGAGATAGAGTAAAAAAACTAACTATGTGAATAAAACAACCAACAATTGACTACCTTACTCTATCGCCTCCTTTCTCTGTCTCCCTCTATCGCCTCTTCTACTGTGTGCACCCTCGAATCACACATGCACACGACCTCCTTCCATTGCCTCTTCCACCATGTGCACCCTCGAATCACAGATCCATGCGGCCTCCATTGGTCGCCTCTTCCACCTTGTGAACCCTTGAATCACAGATCCACACGGCCTCCTTCTGACGCCTCTTCTACCATGGACAGCCTCGTATCATAGATCCATGCGGTCTCCCTTCGCCGCGTCCTTTGTCTGCCTCCTTCCGTCGCCTTTTCCACCTTGTGGATGACATTTGTGGAGAACCGAAATTTTTGTGGATTTTGGATTTTTGGATCAAGGCATTAAACGAAGAATGTGGGGATAGAAAAAAAAACATATGATTTGAGAAGAAAGATGGAAAAATGGATTCCTTGATCTGAATTTAAGTAAATGCATTAAATGAAAACAATTGGAGAAATCAAATGATTTGAGGAGGAAGATGGAACGTTGTATTTCTAGATCTGCATTTAAATAAAGGCATTAAATGGAAAAGTTGCAGAAATATGTCTTATGTGGTAGGTTTTTGTATTATAAATATCAGACTATTTTTTAAAAATGAATATTCAGGAGCTACAATCTTGATTTAACGTTCAAACTAATAGTTTTTTATGTTAATATGTAGAATTTTCTTTTAATTAAAGGATCATATATCAATATTTTTTTAATAATAAAGTTAATCTTTTTTTCTTCTGTAATTATTTCTTAAATATTAAAGGAAACTAGAAAATCAATATTGTTAATATTAGAACTTGATATCATGTTTGCTCCATAGCATTGTACGCAGATTGGACATAATCTTTTTTATTAACATGAGTCAATAGTTTGGTTGTGTATGATTTCTTTCAATAATATATATAATTTTAAATATTTTTAATTGTAGTTTTTTAAAATTAAAATTTATTAAAATAAGTTCATATTAAAAATTGTTTTCAGGATAACTAATTTTAAATAATATATAACCAAAATCAATATTTTTTAATAATTATTTTGTTAAAATTTAATAATTTACTGAATTTTATTTCAAATAAATGTATAAACATTTTTTATTTTTTAATTATTTATTAATTTACTAATTTTTATTTATTTACATGTATAATAACTAAAATATCATCTAAATTTAATATAAATATTTTTTGTTTCTTTAAAATATTAATATTACTAATATATAAGTTATTTAAAATAATTTATAAATGGTAATTAATATAGAATAGAAAACAAAAAATTTATTGATGATGTGGAAGCTTGAAAAAAGAGAATGCATAAAAATAAATATTTGTTAATAATTATTTTGTTCAAGTTTAACAATTTATTAAATTTTATTTCCAAGAAATATATAAATATTTTTTATTTTATTATGTTTTAATTTACTAATTTTCATTAATTATTTATATATATAATAACTAAAATATCCTCTAGATTAATATAAATATTTTGTATTTCATTAAAATATTAATATTACTAATATATAATGCATTTAAAGTAATTTATAAATGGTAATTAATGTAGAATAAATACAAAAAATATTTTGATGATGTGTGATAACATGTAATCCGTCATAATATTTTCATCCTTCCTAGATTTAGTTTTGATTACGTTTCTTAGATTTTACCGACTTATTGAGTATATTCGAGGACTTTTTCTACGATTTCGTGTTTTGTGTAGGAAACGAAGACATGTGAAGCAAACACGAGTGATTATGACAAACCTACCCGAAATCGTGACCAAATGATAAGAGGCAATATGTGCACGGTCACAGAACAAAATGGAACACCCAAGCATCGAGCGAATGGAGCGAAAACAGGAAGTAAACTCAGCCCGTGCGGGCTGACTTCCCAGCAACTTTTGCATGACTCGGGGGAGCTAAGGAGCACGCACGGATCAGGCTTGGAACATGACCCCGCGCGGGCTGCCATTCCAGCAAGAAGAGCACGAGTTGGGAAGGCATGTAACCCGCTCGGGCTGGTCGAGATGCATTCAGCCTGCGCGGGGTGAGCCTTAGCCCGCACGGGCCCCCTTTCCAGCAACAACTTCTTTTAAGTGTTGAACGGGCAAATGAAGAGAAGGAGGCCATTCCAGCAAGGGAGGACGACGCACAGATGAGGAGAGGGACTGAAAAACACAAGGAGAAACTCAGGAGAAGCTGGAGAAGAAGAGAAACAACAATCCGAACATCGGTAACAAGATAGGGAAGATCGGGGAATCATATTTCTTACTCTTTATCATGTCTAGGGTTTATTTCTCTTGTTTTACGGTAGAATCCATGAGTGACTAAGCCTCTAGCTATGGGTTAGGATTTCCGGATTTGTAATGGATGCTTGTAATTATGCATTAATGCTTAGACCTTTCGAAGTTTTCTTGTATTTCGGTTTTACAATCAACATCGTAAGCGCTTTATACTTGTGCTGGTCGCTCAGTAACCTAGGAATTCGTGTTTAGCCGGGAGGTTAGATTATGAATCCGGAATCGTTGATTGTTGATTAAGTTCGATTAATGAGAATCTGGCCGGTCGGTTAATCGACTTAGGAATTAGGATTACGCGCTTAATGCTACCGTAATCGTTAGTTAATCGCTGTCGGGAGGTAGGATTGCACGTTGTTGTGGTTAGGAGGTTTAGGTGTCGAGAGAACCATTCCTTATTTATGAGCATGAATTCCCCGTCATCAAGATAATTCGATAGATTCATGATCCTTTGTTAGTTGCATCCTTGTAAATCCCGGTAACTTGAAACCCATAGTGTTTTTAATTATCAAGTTTTTCACGTCTCCTCAACTCTGTCATTATCCATTTTAGTGTTCTAGAAATTTATCCCACATCACCATCAATTCAACCCGTCTTAGTTTAGTCGCATTCTTAGCTTAGGTTGCATTAGTCCCCAGAGTTCGACCCTTGTATTACACCGATCTGTACTCTTGCGGTAAGTGGAAATTAGGCATTTTTATTGCTTGATAGTTCGCACATCAAGTTTTTGGCGCCATTGCCGGAGACTAATTACGGTCTAGATTAAGAATTCGCTAGATTAAGATTTCCGTAGTTTTTGTTATTTTTCTGCATTTTTATTTTCTCTTTATCGAGCCTTAATTCAAATACTAAGCAATGCAACGTTTAGAGGAATTCTACCATCTCCTATCCAAATCACATCTCCTGCACTACCCGGAGCAATCATGCGACCAAGGAGTTTGGGGTTATGAGGAATTCAATTATATGGGTAATATTCAGCTTGTGGGTGACACATACGACACCGGATGGGTAGCTCACCCAAACTTTTAGTATAGGAACCCCAACGATGCGTTGGATGCACAACATCTACCGGGAAATTTGCAGCCGAGGATGCAGCCCCAAAATCAAAGTTATCAGCCACGTGCGCTACCACTGACTCAACCCGATGCAACCCCCATATTGCTGCCATGTTAGCCCGCTTCCTCCAAGAGCAGCAAAATCAAAACAATTTAATTATGGAAGTGAAGGCAGGGCAAGCCAATGTTATGAAGCAGATGGAGGCATTCAATATCGTCTTACACATTTGGAGATGCAGGTCGTGCAATTAGCGCAAGAAACGGCGAAAGAGGCCCTTGTCGAGCTTAAGGTGAAACCCGAGGATGAAGAGGAGAAGTATGTAAAACCAGCCCCGAGGCCACCTCCTTTGTCGTTTCCACAAAATTAGTACAAGACAATGGCGGATCAGCCCATTCCTTCGACATTTGAAAAAGGTGAAGCTTCCATTCACAACAGCTAGAGAAGGATTATGTAAACCCCCAACCAAGCTGCTGGACGAAGGAAAGAAGAAGGAACCCCTTGACCGAGACTACCACACCACCCGAGCAGAATCCAGTGCGATGCGACGAGGAACTGTGCATCAACACTCCCGCAATTTCAAGGAGCTACACCAAATTCCCAGCACACAATTGGAGCATTGACAAGGCACCTAAGAGGAAGTTGAAAGACATGAATGATGAAGCTGATATCAGCCCCACCGAGCTGTACGCTACGCATGATAGAGGTCCCTCCTTTGAGTGCAACACAACCGAGTTTATGGGGAAAATAACCGCACAGATTGACTTTCCAAGAAGTCTGACGAATCTGAGTTTTATGTCTAATGGAGCATTCCTTATCAACAAGATTTCAGATTCTCCTCCATCCGAGCAGCATTTTAAACCCAATTGGATGATTGAGAAAATATCACTATGCGATACAGGATTCGGGACCCCAACGGGAAGGAGACTGCACATGCGACCTCGCGCAAGACAACAACGAGGATGCCCACCTCGATATGATAAGTAGAGCTTGGTCAGGCTCGAAGCGCTTATCGGGAGGCAACCCGACTTTCGCATTTTCTTTTCAGTTGACGGACCTATTCTTATTCTTTTTGTATTGATGTACTCGGTGACCTATTATGTTGTATTTTCTTTTGGGATTATGTGAATTTTTTTTTCACAGGTTTTCCGACGTCGATATCATCCCTTAAGAAGGAGACGCGTACAAGGTCCATCCGCATTACCAACTCAGGACAGCAAGATACACAAGGTGCACACGTTCTATCCTTTTTTCCCGTGTTTTGGTGTGCGAGATTTTCTCTTAGGTTTTGAACACCGAGACGGTGTTTCGTTCAAGTCTGGGGGATTACTCGTTGAGTAACATGCATGTGATTAGGATTAGATGTTGATTTTTGTTTTTTAGGAATAAACGGATGGATACCTAGTATGAAATTTCGAGCTTTAGTCATTATTGTGCAACTTTGTTGAATCGTGAATAATAGTCTAGGTTTACTAAGTAAGTCTTTTGGATATCGATTAGTCTAGTAGTTGTGCTTGAAACCTGATCTATAGTTGCATTTCACCTCTTAGGTTTCAGTACCAAGTATACATATCTCCGTGTATATCGTTTATCCTTTACTTTAATGGATATATTTTACCATTCATTCTCTATGGATTATTAGATTCCACGCGCTTATACTTCACTGTCAATATGGATAAGTTTCTAACTTTTTCAAGTTTACATTGACATGAGTACATCGAGATCGACGGTTTGGGTCTAAGTGGTGGGATGGGGCGCTATTCTATGTCCTAAGAGTTAGAGTTGATGCATAATATTCAGTATAAAAAAATTCTTGAATGATGCAACTCTTCACTCTTCTAAGTTTAGACCTTATGAGTGTGCCATCGACAGCCTGGGTCTAAGTAGAAAGCCATCCTCTTCGACTTCAACGTCCTAGAAACCAAGCGCGGATAAAAAAAAGAAAAGAGAATAAGAGCGAGAATACGAGTCTAATGATATCTCGCACAAGCTTAGGAGAAATGATATGGAGATTGCTTGGACGTTGTCTAGGGGTATGAAATAGACTTTGGTTATTGGTAGGATTGCATGGCTCGTGACTTTCGGTTGATAGAAGTCTGAACTAGGTACGCTTAGGCTTACGTTCATGTGACGTTGTTTTGCATAATGACTAATCCTTCAAATTTTTCGTGCTAGTGTCCATTGTTGTTTAATTCTTCTTGTACGCGACTCTAGATTTGCTCGAGGACGAGCAAAGGTTAACTCTGGGGGAGTTTGATAACATGTAATCCGTCATAGTATTTTCATCATTCTTAGGTTTAGTTTTGATTATGTTTCTTGGACTTTACCGACTTATTGAGTATATTCGAGGAATTTTTCTACGATTTCGTGTTTTGTGTAGGAAACGAAGATATGTGAAGCAAACACGAGTGATTACGACAAACCTACCCGAAATTGTGACCAAGTGATAAGAGGCAATATGTGCACAACTACAGAACCAAACGGAACACCCGAGCATCGAGCGAATGGAGCGAAAACAGCAAGTAAACTCAGTCCGTGCGGGCTGACTTCCGAGCAACTTTTGCACGACTCGGGCAGCTAAGGAGCACGCACGGATCAGGCTTGGAACAGGACCCCGCGCGGGGTGCTTACCTTTCCCGCGTGAGCTGCCATTCCAGCAAGAAGAGCATGAGTCGAGGAGGCATGTAACCCGCTCGGGCTGGTCGAGATGCATTCAGCCCGCGCTGGCCCCCTTTCCAGCAACAACTTCTTTTAAGTGTTGAACGGGCAAATGAAGAGAAGGAGGTCATTCCAGCAAGGAGGACGACGCACATGCGAGGAGATGGACTAAAAAACACAAGGAGAAATTCAGGAGAAGCTCTTGAAGAAGGGAAACAACAATCCGAACATCGGTAACAAGATAGGGAAGATCGAGGAATCATTTTTTCTTACTCTTTATCATGTCTAGAGTTTATTTCTCTTGTTTTACAGTAGAATCCATGAGTGACTAAGCCTCTAGTTATGGGTTAGAATTTTTGGATTTGTAATGGATGCTTGTAATGATGCGTTAATGCTTAGACCTTTCGAAGTTTTCTTGTATTTCGGTTTTACAATCAACATTGTAAATGCTTTATACTTGTGATGGCCGCTCAGTAACCTAAGAATTCGTGTTTAGCCGGGAGGTTAGATTATGAATCCGGAATCGTTGATTGTTGATTAAGTTCGATTAATGAGAATCTGGCCGGTCGGTTAATCGACTTAGGAATTAGGATTGCGCACTTAACGCTACCGTAATCGCAAGTTAATCGCTGCCGGGAGGTAGGATTGCACATTGTTATGGTTAGGAGGTTTAGGTTTCAAGAGAACCATTCCTTATTTATGAGCATGAATTCCCCGTCATCAAGATAATTCGATAGGTTCATGATCCTTTGTTAGTTGCATCCTTACAAATCCCGGTAACCCGAAACCCATAGTGTTCTTAATTATCAAGTTTTTCACGTCTCCTGAACGCTGTCATTATCCATTTTACTGTTCTAGAAATTTGTCCCAAATCACCATCAATTCAACCCGTCTTAGTTTAGTCGTATTCTTAGCTTAGGTTGCATTAGTCCCCAGAGTTCGATCCTTGTATGACTCCGATCCGTACTCTGGTGGTAAGTGGATATTAGGCATTTTATTGCTTGATAGTTCGCACATCAATGTGGAAACTTAAGAAGAGAGAATGAATGAGAAGCCTCCATCTATCCAACTTTTTATATATTAACTAGAGATGATTGACACATACCGATACAGAGGTTAATTAATGGGTTACAGAAAATATTTTATATGCTTCGATATATTCTCTTGCAGCATCTAGATGGCAGCTGGTAATGGTAAAGTGGTGGCCAACGATCAGAATTGGCGGTAGACAATCTCGGTGCTTGGATCACAAGTGATGCATGAACTTAGCTTCAATAGATATTCATTTCCCCAATCTACATTTTAAGACAACATCAAATCTCAACGAGATGTTTGTCTCCCTATTTTCTAAGTCCATACTACACGCTAAACCCAGACCATTATTACACAAGACTTTCCAAGAAAATCAGATGCAACTTTAACTGCGAAAACCACAAAATGCAGATGACTTGTATACCTTGGAATTACTCCGTAGTAGCAGTTCCAAGCATTCAAACGATGTGGATATTGCTGAATAATTGATCTCACACAGTCAAACCATTGCTTTGGGTTTAAAGTATCGTACGATATTTCTGAAAATCCAAAAGAGAAAACCAATTATTTAGTAAGCAAATTCGTTTGCCTATCTCACGTTCTTTACAGATATTGCATGGGGAAGAAAAAGAACTACAAAAGATGATCAAGCTCAGATCTTTAAAAAAATGGATATTTTTGAGTTAAGAAATTGCAATCTCCAAGTGACTGAAGCTCCTTCTTCTTCTCAATAGGCAACATTTTGGCGTCCAACCTCCGAGCCAGATTAACTATCTCAAGAGCTTCCTAGTACTTTGGCAACGATGCCAATCCCTTACATACCTATAAGAGACACTTATGGTATCATTACCAACATAATGCATAATCGTATCCCTTGAAAAAGGACACTTGAAAGCAAAGTAGTATGAGTCTAGCCAAATGAAGAAATGTTGAATGGAAAACCAATTCTAGATAGTCAATAAATAATAGAGTAAGGGTATGAGAAGATACATCCACAAAGAGACGGTGATAATGTTCATTCCTTATGGCTTTTTCCTGAAATGAAAGTATCTATCATAACTTGGTCGATATGAATGGCAAAAACAGTTCAAGGAATATAGATACAGACAAGACAAGAGGTAAGTGAAACAACAGAACATAATAACAATGGGAGAGGGGAATAATAAAACAGGAGTATTAATTACTTCTTACTCCCCAGTAATGAAAAGCTCATGAATGAGATCACTCAATACAAATATCTTAACATGGTTTCAAATCTACTTATGTGTGGTAGGTAATAAAATGACTTGGACCTATGGAAGTGGTGTACTATTTTACAATACTTATTCTGACAATACTGGAATTATCATCATTCTGAGCTGTAATAGCAACCCTTTTCTCCAATTCGCTTTGGTTCATTTAATGTTGCCCTGATTTTGCTCAACTTTTTTGGTCTGCAACCCCTAAGCCTTATTTAACATATTTTCAAGTTAAAAAGTTACTGTGTTATTTGAGGTAATCTTCAGTGAGAAGAATTTTCCACGTAAAACTGACAAGACATGAAGTTTATTTCGGAAGTTGTAAATGTGTGTTTTGTGTATGCACTGCATGTCTTGAGGATGTGCACACATTTGTATGTACGAAAATCTCACTGGAAAGCTTGATCGTCTCTTTGATGTTGGCGTCTTATGTTTCGTTCTTGTTTCGCTCTTTCAGCAGAAGAATCCACAGCGCTTCCTTTTCCCTTAACCTAAATTTTTAACAATCCCCATATATTAAATCAAAAAAATTCTAGCAAATGCGAGAAGTTCTAATGAATCCAAAACATATATTTCAAGAGCCTGCCAGATGTTATAGCAGCAATATAAGATGACAAGAATAAAAAATATCTCACAGTAGCATCAGTAGTTGTGATCATTACCTTCCGCCTGACCCATTCAAGAACCAACTTCAGAGCTGTCTCAGCATAGTTCACTATTAGAAAATTTAAAATTAGGGACGGAATTTGGGGACCGATATTTCCGTCCCTAAATTTAGAAACGAAATTTACACGGATTAGGGACGAAAAATGAAATCCGTCACTAATCCGTCCCCAAATTTGGGTACAGAAGAATCGTGCCTAATCCGTTTCTAAATGCGGACCAATTAGACACGGCAGGTCATCCGTCTCCAAATTTAGAGACGGGCATGTCATCCGTCTCCAAATTTGGAGACGGCAGGTCGTCCGTCTCCAAATTTAGAGACGGATTTGGAACCGTCCCTAAATTTAGGACTTCAAAAACCGTTTTAGGGATAGTTTCGGGATAATTTTTTGGAAAATTAATCTCTTAGTCCCTAATCCGTTCCTAATTCGTGTATAAATAATATATTTAACCCCTCGACCATTGATCCGTTTTTCATAAGCAACTCTCATATTTTTCACCCCATATCTTCTATAGTGTTTGCGATATAATGACATCTTCATCAAGATTGAACATTTTCGATTCTAGACAATGGATGTACAGAAAAATTGATCCAGAATCTCAAAGCGTATCGAAAGAGTTTATAGAAGGCGTCACACAGTTTATGACAATGGCGATGAATCAACAAGTTTACAAAGAAACGGGTACGTTGGTTTGTCCATGTGTCAAATGCAAGAATGAAAAATTTGCTAATGAGAGAACTGTTTGGAAGCATCTTTATTTAAGAGGATTTACCCCGAATTATTTCATGTGGTTATGTCATGGAGAAAAATTTGCACCATGACCTCGTAATGTTGTGGAAAACTTTAGTAGAGGCACTATACATCATGATGAATTTGAGTCTTCTCAAGATGTAGAAATGAACCCCTATATGGAAATGGTGCAAAATGTATTCCGTGAAAAAAACGAAAATATTGAAGAAGATCCGAATGAAGAAGCAAAAAGTTTTTTTGAAATGCTAGAAAGTGCTAGGAATCCACTTTATGATGGTTGTAGGAGTGGTTTATCACAGTTATCTCTGTCTGCACGTTTGATGAATTTGAAGACTGAAAATAATTTGTCTGAGAATTGCATGAATTCGATATTGCAATTAGTAAGAGATTATTTGCCAGAAGATAATAATGCAGTAGACTCCTATTATGAGACAAAGAAGATGATGCGATCTTTGGGTTTATTGCCATATCAAAAGATTGATGTTTGTCAAGACAATTGCATGATTTTTTGGAGAGAGACATCGGAGATGAGTAATTGTCTATTTTGTGGAAAAGATCGGTTTTATTTAACAAAGAATGGAAAATCGGTTCCATATCGTCGTATGTGGTACTTACCAATTACAGACAGATTAAAAAGATTGTATCAATCTGTGGAGACCGCAAGCGACATGAGATGGCATGCTGAGCATTCAAGTAAGGAAGGAGAGATGTGTCATCCCTCAGATGGTGAGGCGTGGAAACACTTTAACAAGGTATACCCTGATTTTGCGGCTGAGAGTCGAAATGTCTATTTAGGTCTTTGTACCGATGGTTTTAATCCATTTGGGATGTCTGGAAAGAATTATTCATTGTGGCCAGTTATAGTGACACCTTACAACTTACCACCGGATATGTGCATGAAACGGGAATTTTTGTTTTTAACAATAATGATTCCCGGGCCTAATCATCCGAAAAGAAGTTTGGATATATTTCTTCAACCACTTATTGAAGAATTAAAAGAATTATGGAATGGAGTTCAAGCGTACGATGTCTCGAGGAAACAAAATTTTATGTTACGAGGTGCTCTCATGTGGACAATAAGTGATTTTCCAGCTTATAGTATGTTATCTGGATGGACAACGCATGGTCGATTGGCTTGTCCATATTGCATGGAAGAAACAGATGCTTTTCAGTTGAAACATGGAAGAAAGACGAGTTGGTTTGATTGTCATCGTCGTTTTCTTCCTGTTGATGATGCATTACGGCGCAACAAGAGAAATTTTAAAAGGAATGTAGTTGTGCGGAAATCTCCTCCTCCAGTTTTGACCGGCGAAGAGATTTTATATGAACGACTTCTTGCTTTGGGTATTCCGAGGAGTATAGATTGCGGAGGGAACAATCATCCGAGAATTGGTGGTTATGGAATTACTCATAACTGGTACAAGAAGAGCATATTTTGGGATTTGCCGTATTGGAAAAATCTGAAACTTCGCCACAATCTTGATGTGATGCACATAGAGAAGAATTTTTTTGATAACATCATCAATACAGTACTGAATGTCACGGGGAAGACAAAAGACAATATTAAATCACGCAAAGATCTAGAAGAATATTGCTCACGAAGGGAGTTACATATAGGTGATGACGGTAAAGCGCCAGTCCCGATATTCAGATTGTCAAATGAAACGAAATATAAATTGTTGAAGTGGTTGAAAGAAGATGTGAAATTCCCCGATGGCTATGCGTCTAACATTGGAAGGTGCGTTGACATTCAAGGAGGAAAGTTATTAGGGATGAAAAGTCACGATTGTCATGTATTCATGCAAAGACTTCTTCCGATATGTTTTTCTGAATTGATGGACAAACATGCACACGAAGCAATTGGAGGTATGTGGTTGATTTTATATTAATATGTAGTGTGAATATTTGTTAAATACACGAATAATATTTTAATGTTACAGGTGTTGGCCTATTCTTTCGAGATTTATGTTCGAGAAATCTGAGTATGGATGTAGTTCGTCGACTGCAAAATAACATAGTTACTGTACTATGTAATTTGGAGAAGATTTTTCCACCATCATTCTTCGATGTTATGGAGCACTTGACAGTTCATTTACCGCACGAAGCCGCACTAGGAGGTCCAGTTCAATTTCGTTGGATGTATCCGTTCGAGCGATTTATGTTTCATCTGAAGAAAAAAACCAAACAAAAAGCTCGACCGGAGGGTTCAATTGTTGAACAATACGTCAATGAGGAAATATCGTTCTTTACGTCATACTACTTCGAGCCACATGTTCAAACGCGGAGTAGAAATCCAGACAGATATTTTGATGGTGGTGTGGCGTATTCATATCCAGTACCAGATGTTCCGGACATATTTTGCGGAATTGGTCGAGCTGCTGGTAAGGCGAAAGATATATGGTTATCACAACGAGATCTTCATATCGCACATACATATGTTTTATTGAACTGCGAATATCTACAGCCTTTTGAAAGGTAAAATCTCATAATTAACTATGGTTATCACAATGACAATTTTGTTTATTGTTATAATATTTGTAGAATTTTGTTTCTTTTTATAGGACATTTGAGGATATATTGAAGAATACATATACGAACATTGATGATTCTCAGCTCCAAGAACTTAAAGAAAAAGATTTCTCGACATGGATGCGACAATATGTAAGTAATGAAATTTTACATAAATAACTTTTATAATATTCTGACGATGTGTATATGTACTGCAGGTTGAGATGGGCAATCACCCGTTGTGGCTACGAGATCTTGTCAAAGGACCGATTGTGAAAGTTATGAGTTGGCCTATGTATTTTACACGTGGTTATAATTTTCACACTTACGATCATGGAAAATTGAAGTCGACGATGAATTACGGTGTATGTGTGAAAGGTGAAAGCTATTGTGCATCGGTCGATGAACCAGATTTTTATGGGATTTTAAAGGAAATTTTGCAATTGGAATATCCAGGTATAGAAAACAAGTTTAAAACAATGTTATCCTTACCACATATGTCATTTTGAATATTGACTCATATTTTGATATTTTTTGTAGGTTATGTCGGTTTAAAAGTGATGTTATTTCGATGTGATTGGTTCGATCCAGTAATCGGTCGCGGAACAAGAGTAAACAAACTAGGCGTTGTAGAAGTTAACTCCACACGAAGATATGCAAAATACGAGCCTTTTATTCTTGCGTCACAAGCTGATCAAGTTTGTTACGTTTCCTATCCGCATATTAGAAGATCTTCAGGTTGGCGTGTCGCAATGAAGATACTTCCGAGGGGCAAATTTATCGACAACACAGAACAACAACAATTGCCAATGCAACAACAAATGACCGAGATTATTGCTATTGACGATGTACGCGTTGAAGAACTTACGCATGGTGAAATGGAGGAGCTCGAAAGAAACGAAGATGATATTCATGATGAAGATATAGAAGATGTAGAATTTGAATCAGATACGGAAGATTCGACGGAACAATTGTGTGACTCTGATGATGAATCATGTTAAAACGTTTACGAATTGTTTTTCATATACTTTTTAATGATTGTTTCTATTTTCTCATGTTAAAACGTCCCGATCTATCGTCCCGATTTAATTTTTTTTATAACGATCCACATATATACGAGGAACCGATTTGTTTATAACGATCCACATATATAACGATTCACAAAAACCGATTAAATTTTTTTTATAAAAAAAATTTTGGAAACGGACTCAGCCGTCTCCAATTGGAAACGGGCTCAGCCGTCTCCAATTGGAGACGGAAATTATACGCCCGTCTCCAATTGGAGACGGAATTTTTTACCCGTTTCCAATTGGAGACGGATTTTCGGCGCCCGTCTCCAATTGGAAACGGATTTCCGG
>CM071869.1:19479038-19497374 GCA_036759665.1 Gynandropsis gynandra | reverse complement strand
AGGATCTCGTTCTTTTGCGGAAGTATACAAGATCTGGTAAGCTTTATTCAATTTTTATGCATTTATATAAAATTAACATTTCATTAAACTATGTCTTTTTTTATTTTTTTCAGGCGCAAGAGAAGGGATCCGAACCATCGTATCTAGAATTGTTGGAACATACGCACATTAAGAAGTCAGATGGTTCGTGGGTGGATCCTAAGGCGAAAACCATTCACGATGAAATTCAAAACATTGCATCGGAGCGAGTATCGCAAATTCCCCCGAGAGAAGACGGCTCACAAACTACTCTTAGTCAGGAAGAGTACAACGAGTTGTATCTCGAGGTAATAATGACATTCTACTATGATCTAATTTCACTATTTAGAAATGTTATTAATTCTTGGTATTTGTTTTACAGCAAGTTACGCCATACAAAGGTCGTATTTTCGGACTTGGAGCAATGTCCTCAAAACATTCAACTTCATCCAAAGGTAAAGAAAAAAATGGATTACGAGCTCCGACATCAAATGGACGAAAGGTTCCAAGAATCCGATAGGCGCATTGAACAAGCACTAAAGGAGGCTGAACTATTAAGAAAGGAGGCTGAACTATCAAGAAAGCATGTTGAACGATCAGATAGGCGTATGGATAAGCTTCTGCGCATGATGAAAGCGCAAATGCCTAACATCGATTGGGATGCAATTCAGAACAGTGATTTCGACTAGGAGTAATCGGAACGGCTTAGGATTATATGTAATCGGAATGTAATGTAATCGAACTTTTAAAAATATGTAATCGGAATGTAATGTACACTACTATTTATCTTTTAATGATGTAATCGACTTTTAAAAATATGTAATCGGAATGTAATGTACACTAATATTTATCTTTTAATGTAATCGAACTTTTAAAAATTTTAATTTTTTTTATTTAAAAAAAATTGGAGACGAATTTTGTGGTCCGTCTCCAAACTTTAGACACCGAAATCAACCGTCCCTAATCTAGGGACTGTTTGGGGACTACATTTTCCGTCCCTAATTAGGGACGGATTGGGGACTGAGATTTCCGTCCCTAATTAGGAACGAATTGGGGACTGAAAAAATTTGAAGTCGCGCGATTGGATACTACCTTTGGTCGTCTCTAATCCGTCCCTAAACTGGTTTAGGGACGGATTGGGAACCAATTTTTTGGTCCCTAAAACCTGATTTTCTTGTAGTGGTTCTCAAACATTCCCTCAGAATGATAGATTTGGCAAAGCCTCATCCTGATCTATCTATTTTTCCACCATGCATTCTGTTTATCATCATTAGAATCTACACATATAGACGACTTAACCAGGTTTAAGCACATTCAACCACTTGGTACAGCTTAACAACTGGAAGAGAGGAAATGTTACCAACAGTTAATTGAAAGGTAACAGTAGTATGATTGTATTTGAGGTTTCATGAAGCAAACGAGTCAAAAAGCTATTCATTTAGCAATAGATCATGCAAAATGAAGATCTTCAGAAACATATGCATGGAAGTAGAAATCTCATTGATGCTCGCTAGATCTGAGAATTAGAAAACTCCGTATAACAGATATTCACCTCGATTTTTAGGAGGAGATAACACAAATATCGCTTCATCTCGTTTGCCATCATCCAGGAGAAGTGAATCCAGAGTTAACCGTGCATCCACGAGGTCCTTGAGTACATCAATGCTGAAAAGAAGCCTAAGTCAGATACACAAGATATGGAAGCTAAACCTTATATGATAATGAGAAATTGAAGAAAACCAAAGGAGAACATCTCTAATTTAAACATCTTTGATTAAACAGAGAAGCGGGGATATTATTTAAGTTTTGAAACCCCGGAGGCACTTTTCAGGTAAGAAGGATCATAGTCTTCCCGATAAAAAAAATGGTCCATGAAATCGGCTTATGTAAGACCAAGAATGAACATGTGACTTAATACAACTCTTGCACATCAAGAGACTATTTCCTTCAAAAAAATATTGATATCAGACCAATTGCATCAAAATTTTGATATCCAGAAATGAAAAAGTACCTTTATAGAAGAAAGAAATAGCTTGAGCTCTTTCAGCAAGTGACATATAATAGCGAGCAATTTTCAGAAGCAAATAGCCATCCTACAATGAGAATCATTATATTAATTAGCAGAAAGAGGAAAATACAAGGACAAGAGGTGCGAACACCTTAGTGAGGAAATAGGTTACCTTCGATGGTGGTATATAAACAAAGAGAGTATCCTAAATGAGATGAATAAAAGCAGGACATGCTGGCACATGGGTAAAATATATATGACTGATAGTCACAACATAATGCTCTTCGCATTCATAGGATGCTTATAGGTTTCCGACCTTTTCGACTTTATCATCTTGAAACTGTTTGCATTTGGAAGAATACGATCTAGATTGCAAATTATCTGAATGAAAGAAGAAGAAGAAGAAGAATAAAATACCATGATGAGCACCAAGTTGTGCAAGCTGGTGAAGCGATCTTTGATGGTCGAGTTCTTCGCATTGGGGTTTTCGTTCTCTTATTCGATCGGTGCTCCCCGTTCTGAAAAATACCCAAATCCATGCCTCTTCCCTCCATGCCTCTGCCAAATAATATGAGTAACCTCGGATTCAATTGTGAAGCAATACGAAGGAAAGTCATCGAAGAGTTTCAAAGTTCATGCATAGCAGGTACAGTGAATATGAGCAGTGTTCTTTAATTTTCATTAAGGAACAGGAAGAGGGAAGATGTATTTGAGTTATGGTGGTTTTTTTAATATTTTTAGGTGTTGACGTGAGTGAAAGGGTTTTTGGATTTTCCCCCTCCTGCTAACGTGGCAGTATTAGAGGCGAGGAAAAAACTCATCTTTTATATATATGATTCTGTATTCAATAGTATCAATTTAATATGGTTATTTTGAAAATTTATTTTTATTATTATTATTATTAGACTTTTAATATTTTAACACATTATAACATTTCGATCAAAGTATTAGTTTGATAAAGTTTAATTTTGGATTTATGCCCAAAATATTGTATGTTAGTGTTAGAACCAATCAGTACTAATTCGAGATACAATGATACGAACAGAATAACAAGCGATAAATAATATGTAAAACTTATTAACGTGAATCTAACGAATGTAAAGTTACCGACTTTTGATCGAGGCCTGCGAAAGTGCAGTGTCCTAAGACAGAAATTTGCGGTCGCTTCTGTCTAGAGGATGCAACGACCACAGCAGTTCAAGACTCCTGTCGAATCTACTATGTTAATTTTTCTCAGAAATGCAGAGAAGAAGGAATAGAGAAAATCGGATCTTTTTTTTTCGATGAACAAAACTCTTATTTATAGAGTTTTTTGAACAGCAGTTGGGAGAGGAGCCAAAATCGGTTAAACCCAAAGGGTTGTGACCGTTGGTTTTGAAGAATTGTGACCTTTAGGGGAAATACGAATTTTAATTCAGAAAAAAGAAAAAAAATTCGTATCAAGCCCAAGAGTCCAAAGCCCAATCTTTTGATTATTAAATTTTAATATCCAAACCCAAGACCCATCTGTGACTCTCTCTCTTTGCCATTTAATGACCTTCCAAAAATAACTCTATATAAAGAGTTATTTTTTTTCTCTTTTTTCCAATGTGGGACTTTTGTCCCATGTCTCCTACAGTTAGTATTTCATTATAAATATTTTTTTCATGTTCCCAAATCTTCAATTTTTCTATATATAAAAATGGACTTTGAACCCAAAGAGAATTAAAACCGGAGGACACATGGGTCTGGACCAAAATTTTCACGAAAAGTGTATGTGATCTTAAATAATTTTTTAACATAATTATATCACCATAGATTTAAAAAAGCTTTTAATTATCATTATTTTTTATAGATTTAATTTTTTGGATAAAAGAAACGACTCCTTGAACACATAATAGCATGACAACAAACTTTTAATAAGGAAAAATATTGTTTGTAAATTTGTATAATGATGATGACACTATTTTGTAAGGAAAACTATATTTAATTAATGATTATGTGTTTAAATTTATTTACATTAGCCATAAAAATAAGTGAAATGTATTTTTTAACTTGATCATAATTTAAAAATTTGTAAATTAGTATTGTTAAACTATAGATTTAATATTGTCGTATTTTTCACGTTATTACATTAATACCAAGAAAACCTTAAAAATTTAAAATTTAACCAGTAGTATGTTTATATTACGTTATATAAGAATAAATTGATCTAATAATATTTGTATTAAGTTTAATGTCTAGAGAAACATAAGTTACTGTTTAGATTACGAGGGGAAGAAGATGAGAGTGAAGAGAAAGCTGAAAAATCGTTTATACAAAATAAATCATGATCGAGAAATATAAATCATTAATAACATTGTATAAAGTTATGATTTCAAAAGAAATCATAAATACTTTTTCATTATTTTCAAATTATAAACGAATTTGAATAATATATATATATAAAATACATAAACATTTTAATAGTAAAAAATATAATATATTTTACGATTGCACGAATTAAAAAGTTTATATATTTATGTTATTATTTTAATCTATAAATTTAATATTTTAAGAGCAATAAATTTAAATTTTTGAGTTTTTATTATATATATTGAAATAAAAATATTAAAAATTCAAATATTCATTTATATAATTATAATATATATATATGAATTTGCTTATAACATATCAAATAATATTCTTAATATATAATAATGTATTATAAATGTAATGTCGTGTCAATTTGATCTTATGATTTATATAATTATAATATTATTCTAAACATTTTAAATTTAACTTTGATTTTTTCTTTTCTTTTCTACATATATTTCGTTATATTGATATTTAATATAATGATTATATAAAAAATTATATTTTAATTTTTATTATTGAAATATAATATTGTATATTATAATTTTCTAATCATTTTTAATAAAAATTTAAACATGATCATTTCTTTGATTAAATGATATACAAAATATATTATCAACATAAATATTAATATGTCTGATATTATTAGTATGTCTGACATTATCAATATGAATTTTTATATTTCGAATATAATTTGTGATATAAATTTTATTTATATAAGTAAAACTAGTGGGTGTATGTATGTCATAACATACTATTCACCCAAATAAAGATATCATAAAACATTATTTACCCAAATAAATATCAAAGATGACAATTAGAAAGTGAACACGGTCAATAATACTGTTCACTTGGCCGAGGTTGCCTTCTCATCTTCCTGCGATTTTTTCATATCCTTATGCGACAAATATAGATACATAACTAGACTAGAAAAAATATAGAAACTGAAAGATTCCGACGAATCAAGGTTGACGACGAAGAACCAAGGGCAATGTAAGGCGGCAAACAGAGCGTGAAGCAACTTTCCTTTCCATGATTCCGTTCATCGAGCCGAGGGTGACGACGACGAACCAAGGGCGACGTCAAGCGGGGAGCCAAAGGTGAGACGACGTCCCTTTTTCGTTGGCTCTGTAAAATTAGATTTATGAGCTTCTGATTTGGGTTTCCTATTCGCCATTAGAAAAACTAGAAAAAAAAATACAAACACTGAAAGATTCTGACAAATCGAGGTTGACAACGATGAAGCAAGGGTGAAGTATGGGTGAGGCAAATTTCTTTTCGATGACTCCCTTGCATTGAGTCGAGGGCGACGACGATGAACCGAGGCCGACGATAAGCGGCGAACCGAAAGTGAGGCGACATCCTTTTCGTTGGCTTCGTAAAATTAGATTTATGAGTTTCCGATTTGGGTTTTTGGTATACATGGGTTTTCGTTTTTCCATAAAATTAGATTTATGAGCCTGGTATAGGTAAATGTGGATGTTGATGTGGATCGCTCTGCTAAAGATCAAATTCTTTAGCTGGGGGTCAACGACACGATTCGAGCAAGGCCGACGATATATCGACAATCTGTAAGTTTCACCCATATTTTTCTTTGTTTTGATATGTGTCCAAGTTGAAGGGTAACTCCAAATCAACTGAGAAATCCATGTCATTCTTTTGTTGAATACGTTAAGTTCTTAACAATATGTTTTTTCTCTTCTGTATAGTTTAAGGAAGCGGTATACATTGAAGGGTTAATTAGTGGTAATGCCATTCTTCTTCCAGGTGAATCATCCATCATTTGATCATGGTTACGATATTGATGCTTATCACAAAGCAAGGCTTAAGGACGAGTTCAACTGGCTCTGTTGGGTGCGCTGCTGGAACTAAGGATTTGGGTAATGTTGCCTCTCGTTAGTTGTATAGTTAGCAAAATAATTCATAGAAGACAGATATGGAACTGTTTCCTAATAAATATTTGTCATATCAAAAGAGAGGGAGATATCATGGAACGACTGGTCAAACTCACTCAAATTGTTTAACTCGTCGGTGTCAAGGGTTGCAAAGGTTTCTCAATATCATACATTTCTTTGTAATCCTCTTCAAGCACTATCAATGCAGCCTCTAAGGTCTTGGGGAGATGATGTGACATCTATAACCTCAAATGTGTATGCTCACAAAAGAGAGTCAAAACTCATGCGCCTGTTATTTGGTTGACTGTTTGGCTTAAACTCTCCAATTTGTTTCGACATGAGAATTTCTCCAGAACAGAAATTCACCAATGTATACATCTTCATAAGATATTCAGTTATCTACAATGGGTCTATATCCTGATGTTGGGGCTAGAATTCAAAACTCATAGACGTCTATATGATATACCTTTGACGTAGTCATATCATTATAGTGCTTAAGGTAAGCAACGTTGCATTATTATCAACTGGAGATAGTGTATCCATGGCAAACTTACAATCATTTCAAAAAATTTCTAATGCAAGATTACCAGTTGAAGATTGCAGTACCAGTCATCGAAATCAATCTCAACCAACTTGTGGGGCTTCTTGGATCAATTAAAATGATATGAAATACATTCTTCCTTATAATCTAAGAGATTTGTAAAACAGTTAAAAAACATGAGATGTAAGAAAAATTCTTGAACATTATTCAAACATCGACTTCATCCAAATAATACTAACAACTAATAAATGCTAATATAGCCTAAAAAATTCTTGAAAATCATGCTTTAGTCTTATTCCCCCGTCGATTTTTAGTTTTCATCCTATTCCCCCTTGAAAATCATGCTTTAGTCCTATTCCCCTTCGATTTTGACCCTTATCATAATCCTCCTCGATTTTCAGTTTTCATCCTATTCCCCCTCAATTATAAAAAATCTGCCTAAAATCACCTCCGTTATTTATCCATTAACCGACCCGATTTTGACCCAATTTTGATTTTAATTTTGAACCAAATATGACTCAATTTTTTAGAATGAAATTAAGTATGATTTTTTATTTCAAACCAATTTTAATTCAAAATCGACCCTAATTTTGACTCAATTTTAACCCAAACCGGTCCAATTTTGATCCAAATTATGATCTCAATTTTGACTCGATTTATTCCGAATTTTTACTTAATTTTGACCCGATAAAATTAAGTACAGTTTTTACTTAATCCGTAATTTTAACCCAAAATCGACCCCAATTTAAAATAAAATTAAGTACGGTTTTTGGTTAAAATTGAGTAAAAATTGGATCGGTTTTGGGTGACATTTACTTGAAACCAAAATTGGGGTCGATTTTGGGTTAAAATTACGGATTAAGTAAAAACTGTACTTAAATTTGATCGGGTCAAAATTAAGTAAAATTCGGATTAAATCGAGTCAAAATTGAGATCATAATTTGGGTCAAATTGGATTGGTTTTAGGTTAAAATTGAGTCAAATTTGAGGTCGATTTTGGGTTAAAATTGGTTTCAAGTAAAAAAACCATACTTAATTTTATTCGAAATCAATTAAATCAAGTAAGTTGATTAAATCGAATAATTAAGTTGATTTATTGTTAAAATTCGAGTTAAAATTAAATACGAATTTTGGTCAAAATTAAGTATAAATTGAGATTAAATCGAGTCAAAATTGAGTCAAAACTAAATCAAAATTGAATCATATTTGGTCAAAATTAAAATCAAAATTGAGTTAAAATCGGGTCAAAATTGGGTCAACATCAGGTCGAGTCGCTCAAACATATTAATTGGGGTAACATGCAATCTCTTAGTATTTCTACATCATATAGTCCCTGGATAATCATGTTGTCCCAATGGATACAGTTGAGTTCACTCATCACTCAGGGTTACCAACAATTATAATATGTATGTCCCGGTAAGTCCAGTCACAGATACAATCAAATTGATGACTATCACTACACATCACATGCAGTAGACCACACTCATTAAATCTCAACTTATATGTCTCATAGTAGCCTTCAGCATAAGATGGAATCCAACTAATGAAATATACAGACAAATGTTCTTCTTGTTCCTGGAAATAATCCTAAGAACCGATAGAATATGGGTTTGAACCATCTGATCTTATAACCGTTTCAAGAATTTGATTACAATGGAACAAGTCTCTACAATATATTTTGAAACTTTTGGAGCAGATCTACGCCAACAAAGTTATATACAGCCAAATCCTTGCAATCATAACTTAGTTGTTATCTTTCAGGAGAAGGTTAACCAGCATTTTCGGGTGAGGACACATAAAAGCAATAAACACTGACCAGGATGTTCGATGTTTTAAGGCTATCGATGAAGAAAGATGTTCAAGATCGGTTATTTGCATCTGCTGTATGGTCAGCTTTGAGAACTCTAGGCCGGTTCCTCCTGTTCTTCCAGAACTCATCCTTCTTCCCCTTCTTCTTACCTTTCACCCTCCCGAATTTGCTATTGACTATACCTAGAATAGCACTCCTATCCTTTCTATTCTTTGTCTTCGCCTTGTCTTCGAGAATCGCCCTAAGTTTCTCATAAGACCTCGCATCTGGGACTTGACCGCTTTTCACCATCATTTTGTGGTAAAAGAATGCCCTCCTGAAGTCTCGAACACGGACATAGGCATAGATCATTGTGGAGTATGTTATGGAATCGGGTTTTAGGTTAAGAGCTGACATCTCCTTCAACAGCTGAGGCAACTTCGCATGCTGTCCTCCTCGGGCATATGCATTCATCAGCATATTGTACGTCATAATAGTCGGAGGCAAACCCATTTTCACAAATTCTGAAATGGCATCCCTTGCTTCGATGTAGTGGCCTTGTTTGGCAAACCCATCAACAAGAGTATTGAATGTTACCTGTGTCCCCCCAACTTTTTCCCTTAGCATGAGTTTCCAAATCTCCATCAATTTTTTAGTGTCACCACAGCGTCTGAATGCATCAAGGAGAGCCGTGTATGTCTCAATCGATGGTTTAATCCCTTCTCTTAGCATGTCCTCGAAGGAAGCATAAGATTTCTCGTGCCACCCATCAACTGAATAAGCATGAATAAGTGCTGTGTAAGAATGTGAAGTAGGATTGATCCCCACCTTCTTCATCCTTAAGAAGGCATCAGCAGCCATATCACTCATCTTCTTCCGCCTACCATATGCACTAATCAAACATGTGTATGATTTTGCGTTTGGCTCTAGACCCAAATCTTCCATTTCCACAAGAAGTTTCTCCACGATTTCAGGCTGCATTCTTCTCGCATAAGCATCCATAAGAATATTGTAAGTTGCAGTTGTGGCCTTCAACCCTTTAGCCTTCATCTCAGAAAAAAGCCCTTCTACTTCTTCGATTTGGCTGGATTTGTTGTACGCATCCATCAAAGTATTATACACTATCGTATTAGAATGGACACCTCGCTTCTCCATTTCTGTTTGAATGATAAGAGCTTCTTCTTTCAACCCTTCGTCGCAAAACGATTTCACAAGGGTTCCAAATATTTCTTCATTCCACTGCACACCTCTCTGGCTCATCTTCTCGAACATCTTCCATGTTTCTTTCGCACTTCGCCCGGATTTCCTCATGAGTGTTATCATTATAGCACATGTAACATGATCCTCATTCACTTTATTCATTTCCATGGCTTCATATACTTTCCAAGCATCATCATATCTATAGATAAGTCAGAACCAATTGAGTGTTATGCAAATACCATTAACAGATTACAAATCTGTTTCTTGTCTAGAAACCAAATCTAGCCTGGTTCAAAAATTAGAACTACACGCCGAATTAAACAGCCAAAGCAGCATCCGGTCTTTCAAAACCTACATTGGAAATGGCGAGAGCTTGACCAGTTTGCAGTTTCAGGTTAGTTCTTACAGGTAATCAAATTTTTTTATTCCACTGTATAGAATCTAGCCCACATACTGCAAATCCTGAGATCAGTTTCACTGTATGAGATCACTCTCTGTCTATAGAGAAAAGTAAATACCTTTCACATGCTGCAAGTCCTGAAATGGCTGCATTGTAGACATAGACACCCCTGAACTCTTTCTTGTCCGGTAAGTTACGCAACAGAACCAAGATCTCATCGGCCATTCCTTTTCTACCGAGCAACGGAAACAAGATGGAGCACGCACGAGCCGTGACGAGAGATGGATTCTGCAAACCCATCCACTCGTAGAAATACAAACAGCTCTTCACAAAACCGCATTCACCCATCAATAGCAAAGCTTCCAAGCAGTCTCTCTGGGTTACACGCCCTTCAAAACCAGACAACATCTCTCCCAGTGTACGATTCTCCCGCAAATTCCGAGCAATATCCAGAATTTCTTCAGCAATCGTGTGCACACCAGGTATTTGCTCGTTTGCCTCTGACAGAACATTCCCTGACTCGACATTGATTTCGGTTTCGGGTTTTTCGTCCAGCATGCCCGAAGCCAAATGCCACGAAGTTCGCCGATTCTTTTGGAGGGAGAATTTGGCTTCACGAGATGGGTCATGTGTTCGCGCCGTCTCTGACGTTCGTGACTTGAAGAATCTAAGAATTGGGTCTTTGACACCTTCTTCTCCTTCGTCCTCACCTTCTCCGCCATTTTCTCTGGAATTTTCAGCTTCGTGGACCTCTTGTGGTTGAGGGTTATCGAAGAAAGGAAGGAAAATAGGAGAAGAAGAAGACGAAGAAGAAGCTGGAGTAGCAGAGAGACGTATGACTTTTAGAAAGGGTTTATAGCTGAGAAACCGATATGGTTTTGGGTGGTGAAAATGGTGGAAGGGTCGAAGGGAAGAGTACAGAAATTGAGGAGCAAGAGAAGAAGACGCCATGGAAATGGCTATGTTTTTTGGACCTTCTCGCTAAGCAAGCGCGTCATAACGCTTGAATGAGACACTCATCCTATGGTTTAAGTCACTCTCAAGTTCGTTTGAGAAGAGTAATTTCTGAATTATCGTTCTAATCATCTAATTTGCGGTGGTTTAGGTATTGGATTAAATAGCTTAATTTCGCAATCTACATTCTAAAAGTTCGAGTACACCGGATAAACACAAATTGCAATTCCAAGAGTTTAGACAAATAATAATTGATATTGTATTCGCAAATTATTGTTTTGAATTATTGATCAAGCCATGTGCTTAGCTTTTTAAACCATCTCTTTTATTTGTTCATCATTGTAATTATTGTAATTATTAATCATTGTAATTCTATTATAAGATGTACATCCATAATTTTAATTTGTGCTTTAGACTATAGTTTTATGTATGTAAACTTATTATACTTAATGATCAGAATTATTATTTTTGTTTTCATGATTTAATGTATGTTTTATTTTTTCGATTCTTGAATGGATCATATAAATTGATTGTTGATAACGCCTAATATGTCATAGTATTTTCATGATTCCTAGGTTTAGTTTTATTACGATTCTTAGATTTTACCGATATATTGAGCACAATTGAGGGCTTCTTATATTATTTCGCGTGTTGTGCAGGAAAAGACAACATCACAAACAAATACACGTAACTGCGGCAAACCCGACAAAACATGACCAAAGTGTGAAGGGAGCATGGCCAAGCGATATCTTGCTGCACGATCGAGCGGATTGAAATGCTGAACACACAGAACGGTCGGGCATCACTCAATGCACGACGGGCGAGCTGATGAATCCATGTAGCACGACCGGGCAATAATCAAAGCATGGTCGGACTGAGAACCTGAAACAGCACGGTCGGGCATCCTTTAAAGCACGACCGAGGAGCTGATGACTTCAAGTACCTTGGCCGAGCATCATCACACGCACGACTAGGCAGAAGAAGAACAAATAGCACAGCCGAGCATCACCCAATGCACGATCGGGCTGAAGAGGTAGGCCACATGCACGGGCAAGCACAAAATGAAGCACGACCGGCCTATTTGTCCAGAATGACCCCGTAGGTGCTGCACGACCTGGGCATGTTCCATTTTCGGTCGATCACCTCATTGCAGAATGTTGCATGGTCGGGCTGATTGGTGTGCACGGTCAGGCTTGCATGGCAACTGACTAAGTGAATGACACAGACATCCGTTTGAATGAGCGTGAAGCTTAAAAACAACTAGTAAAGAGAAAAGCAAGAGAGAACAAAAAAGGATGAGGACATAAAGAGGAGTGAGAGAACGACTAAAGAAGGGATTTCGGAAAACCGAAAGATTTATCTAAGGCCACGCTTGGAGGATAGGGAAGATGAATACTTACTGTGTTTTTTTCTCTATGGTTTCTGAGTAGTTCTCTTTGCCATGGGTTAGGGATGCTATGTAATGGATAGTTTGGTTCTTAATGCTTGATTTCGGTTTTGTTCATTCGTATGATCAATGGGTTGTGCGTAATGCATTCATACTTGCTGATCACCTGTTTCAATGAGATCAGAGATTCGTCTAGACATCGAGAGTGTCAGATTTGAGTCTCGAAATCACCCTAGAATGAATTAGATTAATGAGAATCTAACCAGTCAGTTAATCTATTTAGGAACGGTAATAATCGAGGTAGAGCTCCCATTGTTCTTCATTCATTTAGGTTATAGATTTACTGCATCGAGAGGTGAGTACGTTTATCTCTTAGATAGAGGATTTAGGCATCGAGAGAGTCACTTACGTTTATAGAGATTGAGTTCCCATTGTTTCCAACAATAGAGGTCGAGTTTCCTATCGTTCTTCATGCATCTAGATGTTCTGTGCTGCAACGAGAGATGAGTAACGTTGATTCCCTAGGTAGAGGATTTAGGCATTGAGAGAGTCATTTTTTATAGTTAAATTAGAATTCCCCATTCGTTCTTCATGCATCTAGATGTTCTGCGCTGCATCGAGAGATGAGTGATGTTGATTCCCTAGGTAGTGGATTTCGATTTGAGTTCCCCATCTATTGATATAATCCGATTTCATGCTCCGCAGAAACATCCATTACATGTCCCCGAAACCCGTGTTGCTTTATCTTGCTGAATCTAGTTTCGACATTCTTTTATATCTTTTTTTATAGATTGATAACCACATATTCATTGATCTTCTTCTCGTGAATTCTTAGTTCTAACGTTCGCACTAAGTCCCCAAGTTTGACCCTGGTATTACACGTACCGTATACTTGCGGTAGAGTGGTCTAGGATATTAAAACCTTTGATTTCCATCCATCAAGTTTTTGTCGCTGTTGTGGGGACCAGTTACGGCATTAGAATTAGGATTTCATCGAGTTGAGATCTAGTCCTTTCCGAGTCTTTTGTTTCTTTTTATTTTCTGCATTTTTTCTTTTGTTTTGAGTCCATTACATCTCTTCCGAGCTAAGCCATTGTTTGTTGTTTTCCTACGTGCAGATTACTCGGTGTATAGGAGTTCAAAGGGCAAAGAACTCCTCTTTGATCCCGAAATTGAGAGGTATACTTGAGCGTTATTGAAACAGCGAAAAACCAGACGTAGTGGATCCGAGAGTCTTGAAGAGGGAACAAAAATTGAGCACGAAACATATTTGTCTACTGAAGAAGAGATGGCTGAGGAGGAAGCACTAGAAACATATGGGGCGTACACAATGCCTAAACACACATAGCTTGTCTCCTACATCCAAAGTCCCGAGATAGACCAAAAAAGATTGAATTGCAACTGGCCTTCATTCAGATGTTGAGTCAATCGCCATTCAGGGGATGATCTATAGAGGATCCAAACCAGCATCTTACTTAGTTCAAGATGTTGTGTTCGAATATGAAAGCATACCCCGAGATAGAAGATGACACAATAATGTTGCTTGACTTCCCGTTCTCAGTTAGAGAGCACGCACTTGAGTGGCTCTACACACTACTGACGTGTGGAAACACGAGTTATAAATTATCCTAGACCACTTCACCGCAAGTATACGGATCGTGTAGTACTAGGGTCGATCTCTGGGGACTTAAGCAGCCAAAAACTAAGAATAAAACTAAACTAAGACGAATAGAAATAGATGAGGATATGGTCCTAAATTTCTAAAACTAACCTAAGTGGTGACAACGATACTAGGTTGGGGTGAACTCGGATATGACGAACACTACGGGTGTCGGGATACCGGGAATCGTATGGATGAAGCAACTAAGAATCATAGATCTATCGACTTATCTTGATAACGGGAAATTCATGCCCTAAGGTGAGGAGTGATTCTTCCGAGCCTAAACCTCCTAACCATGAATACGTGCAACCCTACCTTCAATCAGTGATTAACCCGTACCATGGCAGCTTTACGAACGCAATAATCATTCCTAAGACGACTAACTGACCGGTCAGATTCTCATTAGCCGAACTTAACCTACAACTTAACAGGTCCGGATTCATTTTTTAACCTTCCATCAAAGTCCGAAATCCTATGTTACTGAGCGGGCACAGGTCCGGATTCATTTTTTAACCTTCCATCAAAGTCCGAAATCCTATGTTACTGAGCGGGTAGCACTAGCGTAAGAGTGATAATGTTAAGCGTAGAACCGATAATCAAGAATAAATCAATAAATCTAAGCATTAACGCAAATCATTGTTCATCCATTACAATCCGATATCCCTACCCGTAGTTGGGACTCTACTCACTCATGGAGAATACAAAAGACGAAGATAACATAATCCTAGACATGATAGACTCTAGGAAATTCGATGCCTCGACCTTCCCTATCGTGTTACCGACGTAAGGATTGATGCTTCTCCTCTTCTCCAACGTCTCCCGAGCCTTTCCAGATGTTTTTCTAGCCTTTCCTTGCCCTGTACGTCGCCCCCTTTTCTCTGGATCTCTTTTGTTCTATAATATAAGTCGTTTGAATGCAAGATCTAGGTTGTTGTGAAATACACGGCTCGCTCGGGCACCACTGTTGCCCGGTCGTGCAGAGGCGCACCCGGTCGTGTTCCTTCATAACGCTCGATCGGGCATCAGCACCCGATCGCGTGGTTGAGCGGCCCGAGTCTTGCAAACTCTCGGGGAAATTGGGATGAATAAACGCTCGAGCGGGTATACGTCTTGTGCCCGATCGGGTAAAGCTACCCGATCTCGTTGCCTTCGTGCCCGGGTCGTGCAAGGTGTGCGGATAAAACCTCGTTGGTTTTACCCGAGCGGGTGGACTATGGTGCCCGACCAGGCACCCTTGTTGTCTTAAATATTCTCTTTTCCGCTCGTTGCTCGGGTGTTCCTTTGGGTTCTAAGGCTTGATCTTGGCTCTGAGTGGATTTATCTTCAAAGTACGTGGTTTTGTTCAGGAATCCGTCTTTTTAAGCTCATTTAGGCCTTGTCGCCTAAAAACCTGCAAACCAACAAAACGGGTGTATGAAACTCATAATCGTATCGGATATGTAAACCTATCTATAAAATATATGCGAAAATGGCACTAAAACCTATCCTAAAATTGATACACTTTCAGTGTTATCAAACTCCCCCAGACCTAAACCTTTGTTTGTCCTCAACCAAAACTAAAGTCTAGTACAAGAAGAATCTAATAACGATGGATACTAGCTCAAAAATATCTAAGGGTTAGTCATTCCGCAAATCAAGGCGTCACATGGATAAGAGCCTAAGCGTACCGAGTATAGCCTTATATCTACCGAAAGTGCTGAGCCATGAAATCCTACCAAAAATCTAAGTCTACTTCACAACCCTAGATAACGTCCAAGCAATCTCCATACCTATTTCCCTAAGCTTTTGATATCATTCAAATCGCTTCTTCTCGTTCTTATGCATTTTTTTCTTTTCGGTAGTTAGACCCACGCTTTGTTCCTAGGACGTCGAAATCGAAGAGGGATGGCTTTCTACTTAGACCCAGGCTGCCTATGGCACACTCATAGGGTCGCGTGACCTTAGCGGAGTGAAGAGGTGCGTTATTGAAGATCTTATATTTTTTTTCTTTCTTTCGGTTTTTTTTCTTGATTACGCAACACTCTAACCCTTAGGACGTAGAAAAGCGCCTCTACCCACCACTTAGACCCGAACCATCGAATATCGATGTACTCATGTCAATCCTAACTCGGAATAGCGAAAAACTTATCCTAGATGACAGCGGAGTATAAGCGTGTGGAATCTAACTCATGAACGCTAAAAGTATCAACAAAGCTAAGGCTAGACGGTATATACGGAGATATGACTACTTGGTATCGGAATCTAAGGAGTGAATTCAACTAGATAAGGGTTTCAAACACAACTACTCGACTAATCGGTATAAAAAAGGCTTCTAAGCAAACCTAGACCATTATCCATGATTCAACAAAGTCGCAAAACATGACTAAACTCGAAAAAATTTTCACTAGATATCCATCTTATTCCTAAACCTAATCCTAAGTCTAATCCTAAGTGCAAATATGTCACTCTAAATACACATCCATATCACAAAATGAAAGAGTACCCCCCCAGACCTGAACGAAACACATTCCCGGTGTTCGAGACCTATGAGGGATCCCCGCATGATAAAAATTTGAGGAAATAGAAAAAGATAACGAGTACACCTGGTGTGTGTGTGTGACTTTCTCGAATCGTGATACATCTGGATGTAGTGACTCTTGTGCACTGTGCCCGTGCGGGTGATATGGTATGCCCGACCGGGTATTTGCTGCAAAACTGAAAAGAAAGCGAGGAAAACCGTGCAGCAAATATCATAAGTTTACTAAAACCCTAAGTCCTAAAAAAATGTCCATGTCTAAAAAGAAGTTCGAAAACAGAAATGATGAAAAAGGATATATGGCTCGGGTTGCCTCCCGAGAAGCGCTTGTTTTCGGTCTTTAGCTCGACCATAGCGTCTTTATACGCTTGTGGCGGCGGATAGAGGAGGTACGCCTCTTCCGTCTTCTCTCTGATCAACGTGCTTGGACTCAAATCCTGGTGGACTTCTTACGTGTGATCCTCGATCCGTCTCTTTCGAACCCGTGACTCGCTCGCATCTCCTTCGAACTCGGTTAAGTTTGAGCGTCTCTTCAGTGTTCCATGCGGTATAGGAGTGTACATGAGCCACTGAAGGTGTCGGAGATGATGTGCGTGACCTTGGAACCGTTCCCCGCGTTGAAGTATCGACTAAAAGGTGCGGCCTTTGGTTCCTCTCGGTCGCCCGATCGGGTACTAGTGTCTGCCCGGTCGGGTCGCCAATTGTGCATTTTACCCCCCTAGGGTATGCACGAGTCGGGCAGTCAACTCGCCCGCGCGGGTTCTCGTCCATGGCACCTGCCCGGTTGGGCTCACGCAACCACCCGGTCGGGTGGTTAATTTGAGGAATTCCCCCCGTATGTATTGCCCGAGTCGGGCTATGAAGCCGCGCGACCGGGTCGCCTGAAAATAGCTCTGCCCGACCAGGTGGAGTATGCTGCCCGATCGGGTGGGTTCCCTGCCGAATGAAATTCGGCTTCTCCTCAATGTGCGTGAGTGCGTCCGATCTTGCTTGTGACTGATACTAAATCTCGGTGCATTGGGACAATGGTGTGTCCCCTGGATGGGTGTCTCCATGTACGTGTCTAGTCTTCTCCGTTGATGCATTTTTCGTGGTGACGTTCATTACGGGTTCGGTCATGAATAGCTTCTTCAACGCCTCGTCGAGTTTGAACTCGATACACTCGTCCCCGAAATTCATCACTAATCTTCCTTCTGCGCAGTAGATGACCATCTTTGTTGTGTTGAGGAATGGTCGTCCCAATATGACGGGGATCTTCGGATTTATCTCCATATCCACAACAACAAAGTCTGCGGGGAACCAAAATTCTCCCACTTGAACGGAAACGTTCGACAATACACCCATGGGACTTCGTACGGATTGATCAGCCAATGTGATTTGCATCCTCGTGGGTTGAAGATCTCCTACCCTATTGAGCTTTTCGACGAGAGATAATGGTAGCAAGCTCACACTCGCTCCGATATCAATTAGCGCATGCTCAATTTCATAATCATATATCTTGCATGGTATGACGAAGTTACCTGGATCGGGCATCTTCTAGACCGTGGTAGCAGGCTGAATAAGAGAATTCGTTACCATTACCATCTCGTTATCCACGGTCCTCTTCCTCGTGATGATGTCTTTGAGGAACTTTGC
>CM071869.1:19402180-19441822 GCA_036759665.1 Gynandropsis gynandra | reverse complement strand
GAAGGCCGTTTGAGGTGCGCTGGAATCTGTCTGGGATTGTCGGAGCGTTGTGCACTGGTTTGCAACGTCTTCTTGACTCGAAACCCTCCCCAACTGGTCCGTACTCATGTGGTCATGAGTTGAGAAGTCTTCTTGCTGAGGACTATCCGAAAATCCATCGTTCTCTAAGGCTGCAACCTGCTGTGCTCGGGCAGCGCAGAATTCTGCTCTAAGTTCATCTAACTCGGTTCTCGGGATTTCTTTTTCATCTCTCTCATCTAGCAGCTTTGTATAATGCTTTACCTCATGGGGATCTTTGTAAAGTCCCTCTCCAGCTGCTAGAAGAGCCATCTCAAGGGAATCCATATTCCCAAACTCCTCTAACACTTCCTCGGCTAATCTCTCCAAGACATCAATATAAAACACCGAGTCTACCATACAAGGTTGCCTAAGTGTGTCGTTCAAATTGAACTCCACTTCCTCATCTCCAAACTTTAAAGTGAGTCTACCCTCGGCACAATGTATAATAGTCTTAGCCATATTGAGGAAAGGTCTACCTAGAATGATAGGAATTTTCTTGTCCTCTTCCATGTCTAGTACAAAAAAATCAACCGGGACAAAGAATTTTCCTACTTGCAATGGAACGTCTTCAAGTGTTCCTTCGGGGATTCTAACACTCCGATCAGCCATGGTGAGTGCCATTCTCGTCGGTCGAAGATCCATCCTACCCTTAAGATCCAACTTCTCATACAATGACAATGGTAGCACGCTTACGCTTGCTCCGACGTCGATTAGCGCATGGTTAATCTCATAATCTCCAATTTTACAAGGGATTACGAAAATACCTGGATCCGGCATCTTTTTGGGTAGACTTGGCTGTAGCATTGAGTTGGTGACCATGACGGTTTCCATTTCCACATCCCGCTTGTTCGCAAGTACGTCTTTGAGGAACTTAGCGTATGAAGGCATCTTCTTCAACGCTTCGTGGAATGGAATCGTAATGTGCATCTTCTTCAACATCTCCGCAAACTTTGCAAATTGCGCATCATCGTTCTTTTTGCGTTGACGTTGAGGAAATGGCAAAGGAGGAGGCCTCGGTTCGGGTTTAACGTATTTGGGCTCCTCTTCCTCCTTGTGCTCCTTGACGTGGTCGCTCTCCTTTGCTACTGCCTTTGATGGTTCTCCCTGTTCAAACATTGGAAGAGTAGGGGAATCTAGTGTCTTACCGCTTCTCAAGTGGATGGTATTGATTTGTGCACGAGGATTCGCTTCCGGGCGTGCCGGTAGAACTTCTTGCGGTTGAGATGATTGCGCAGCGAGTTGTGAAACTTGAGTATCCAAGATCTTTAGATGCGTCCTCACCTCATTATATTCTTTTTTCCTCTCTTGATTTTCTGCCATCAGCTCTTTCTGTCCTTGTATAAGTTTGGCGAACATAGACGTGATATCGGGGCTAACTTCTTGTTGCGGAGGAGCAGTCGCACGTGGTTGGAAATTCTGGTTTTGGGGCTGCGTCCTCAGCTGGAAATTTTGATTGCGTTGCATCAAACGTGGCTGGAAGTTACCCGATGCTCGTTGTGCATTGAATGCACCGTCGGAATTCTTGTACGAGAGATTGGGGTGATTTCTCCACTCGGGGGTATAAGTATTACCCAAAGGTTGAGCATTACTCACATAACTCACCCCTTCGTACCCTTGAATTCCTTGCTCGTCCGGCTGCTCATAATATTGCTGATTCGCTCCGGACATCAATTCATAAAGGCCATTGATCTTACCATTCATTTCGGCTCTCATCTCAGCTAACTTGTTGCGATTGTACTCTCCGGGCGGTGTGGTTTCCTTCGTAAGCCATACGATCTATAAGATCCTCGACTTGTGGAAAGGTGAGGTTGCTCAAAGAACCTCCAGCAGCGGCTACGATCAAGATCCTCGTATTGTCCATAAGTCCTTGGAGAAAATTGTGTATGAGGTAGCTTTGATCCATGCCGTGATGTGGGCAAAGGCGTTGATAGCCTTTGAATCGCTCCCACGCTTCATATAAGCTCTCGGCTGCCCCTTGCACGAATGTGTTGATGTTGTTCTTGGCTAGCTGAGCTTTACTTTGAGGAAAGAATCTTGTCATGAACTTCTCCTCTAGCTGTCCCCATGACGCAATAGAATTCGCCGGTTGCGAATATAACCAATCTTGCGCTTTGTCCTTTACCGAGAATGGGAAAGCAGCTAGCATGACATCCTCATCCGATACCCCATCTCCAGCTCTTATGGTTCGGCATAGCATCTTAAAATCAGTAAGATGCTGGTTTGGGTCCTCGGCGGGTCTCCCTCTAAACGCCACGTTACCGAGCATTTTGATGTGCGTTATATCAAGTTATAAAACCTAGACTAACGCTTCCGCAAGAATACGGATCGTGTAGTAACTAGGGTCGAACACAAGGAATCGATGCGACTAATGAGCTATTACACTAATTGAATAGACGTGTGACGTGATTAAAGTTGAGATTGTTATTGAACTAGACTAGACTAAATCGATGAGATCAAATTATAGCTAAGCACCATGGGTGTCGAGAGTTTGCCTAATGAAGTAACGAAGTTCTAAAAAGATAATTGGTCTAGGTACTATCACGAATTCAGGGAATTCAAGCTCTCCTATAGGAACTGACTGGCGTAGACTTGTCCACTATCTAGCATGCATATACCAATGTATCCATTGCGCATCTTACATGCATAGACGCATTACGACCGCTATCCTAATCCCTAGATTCAACCGATTGACCTGGCGTAGATTCTAAACAGGCTAAACCCTAAATCATAGCTAAGTTCCAAAACCTAATGCCCTGGCGTTGGTTTATTAGGCTCCTAACATCATTCAATCAAGTGGCGTACAAGTAAAGAAAGCATTAAAAACAACCATGAAATCTGAAAACATGATAGATACCAATTTCATTCATTCAAGTGGCGTACAGGTAATGAAAGCATTAAGTACCACCATTCATTAAGCGTAGACTTCGTTACAACATAGCAAATCTCTCTAACCCATGGCAAAGGATCTACTCAGACATAGATACAGAAAAAGAAACAAAAGAGAAGTCTAGATTCGACATAGATATGGAAAGAGATAACTCCCTATTCATAAACCGATGTCTTCGGTAGATTCTCCTCGCTCCCGATCCGTAGATCCATCTTTTCTTCCTTCTTCCTCTTGCTCTAATGTCTCCCTATCTGCTCTGATCTCTTCTGGTTCGAATACCCTCCTTCAGATCTGATTTTCCTTTTAATTTTGCCGTTCTAGATCTTAGGAAAGTTTGTTGAGATCCAAGGACCCGAGCGGGCACAGCGTGTACCCGCTCGTGCAAGCTCTTTGCCCGACCGTGTTGCACACATTTGAGCCCGAGCGGGCACCATGCCCGATCGTGTAGATCATCAGCCCGAGTCGTGCGAACCTACGGGGATTTCTTGGCATCAACTGACCCGAGCGGGCACTCCAATTTCACCCGACCGGGCACTTCATCATAGGTCGTGTACCTTGAGTGCCCGAGTCGTGCAAAGCTACGGGGGTAATTGACAGCAAATCGCCCGGTCATGCACTCCAATTCCACCCGAGCGGGCACTCCGTCTTGGTCGTGTACCTTGAGTGCCCGAGTCGTGCAAAGCTACGGGGGGTGATTGGCAGCTAATGGCCCGATCGTGTACACCTCCAATGCCCGAGCGGGCATGTCTTGAAATGTTGTTTCTCTCCCTTCGCTCGGTGTTTGAGTGTTCACTTTCAGTCCATGGCCTTGCACAAGTCGAACCTTGTTACTCCTATTCTAAACTAGACCTAAGAATGATATAAAAAACTATAACGGATTACGTTCGGGGTTAGATTGCCATATTCACTCGTGTTTCTTCTCATGTCTTCGTTTCCTATGCAAAACACGAAATGTAGGTAAAGTCTTCGAATATACTCAATAAATGAATGAAATATAAATAATCTACTCTAAACTAGACCTAAGAATGATATAAAAACTATAACGGATTATGTGTTATCAATAACACGTTCGGTATGTAAACCATTAGATGGAGACATCAATGATTTATATGATATAACAGGATCTAGACTACGAGAGTAGTTAGATGCATTTAAGATGGTGGAATTTTCCAATAGGAACAAAACGACAGTTTTTGAAACCTTTGCAAGTATATATAAGTGAGAATAATTCTCGAGTTTAGAATCATTGTCTCATTTATATATAATTGTAGTTGTAGTTTATTTTACTTGTTCATAACTAGATACACCCAAATTTTTTTTTTCATTACCATAATCTTTGTGAAAATTATTAGTCTTAATCCTACTTAGTCCATGCGTTCGACCTTGGTACTACACGGTCCATATCTTTGGGGTTAAATATTAAAACTTGTTAGGATTAGATCACACCTAGACAATGCATCATGAATCGGCAAGTTATTGATGTTAGCTGCTAGCTTGATTGATAATTGTTCAACTATACCCAGGCTTTCGAAGCTGTTTGTGGGTCCCGTGTCAAACAATACGTGAGTAAGTGTTTCGTCAACTAGAATATTTTCTAGAACATACACATTGTTTGAACACATTGATACTAATTTCATTCCTATATTCTATCTTAGTTTCTATCTACTATTAATTATGCTACCATTACACACAAAGAAAATGGTATACAAAACTAACCCATGATTGCCTCTATGGCTCAAAGAGTGTAACAGTTTTGGTTACATCGTCCTTCTCTTAGAAGCCTACTCCTCTAAACATTTGACAATAGCTTGTGGCACTAGCCTAACTTGTGCATTATCAGTGCGGGTTAGGGATGATAAGAGATCTTATGATATAGACTTCTAAAACGGTAGTATGCCCCACCTATCCTTCTGTGAGGAGTACCGCATAATGTGCTCATTACTGCTACTATGTAAGCAACTTCCATGTTCCACTCGACACACCTCACCATGCATTTTTCCAATGGGTGGCATGGAGATCAAATAACTCCTAATACCATTTGAGATGGTGCAAGCCTTTTTATTCGATAGACTATACTAGATTCAATGAGCCCCTTCTCAACCTTTTTGGCGTCTTATACCAACACTGACACAGTTTCATAGGAGATCACTGTTGGAGTATGTTCTAGTGACCAATCATTTGGATGATTCTTATGTGAGTATTTCTGATGTATCATGACATCTTCTATAAAATGGCATTCTATTATTTCATTTTATTTACTGTATGTGTACATAAATAGATTAAATCATATCCTTAGAAATATAATTTAAGATAGTCTTAAAATATCCCTAGTGGAGCATCATTGAGAATAAGGATATCAATGTTGCACTAAGACTAGTATGTGTAAATTGATATGAGATATCAATTTAACACATAGGTACATGTTAGAGAACAATGTATTGAATCGATCCCCCATAAGATTATTACATGGATTGTTATATGAGTATCATAACAATTCTCATGGTGATTATGGTATATGTAATCCTACAACTTGAGATCACAGATATCTTATAAGAAATTGCATGCTTTGACACTATCTAACGTCACTCGTAAATGGGTGGAAAAATAAGATAGTGTTTGGGTATGCAATTTGCTTATGTAGTAAGATGTTGGTTGATCGAGATAAGGATTTGTCCCTCCTATATAACAGGAGTGATGTCATGAGCTCCCAGATTGAACTAGATGAGTATGATACATTCCATGACTCATGTTCAATCTAGACATCAATGACAAAAGGATTAATGTACATAAATCACGAGATTGGTAATGTCAAGTCACAGACATTCTCATTGCTTAGGAAATAATGATGTGTTGCTAGACACCGTTCATTATTTATGATCAACGCAATGACAACCTATTGGATCACACACAAAGACGAATGAAGTTGGACATGTAAATGGGCCAATCCTATTATGAATAGGATTGAGAATAATTCGAGTTATTAGGGCCAATTCTAACTGAATTGGGAATTCAATTTAATTGGGCCTAATTTGGCCCATTTGGATTAATTGGGCGAAACCCTAATAAGGGTTTTAAGTTTGGTTTAAACCTTTTCCCTATAAATAGAGTGCTTGAGCTATGTTTGTAACACACAAAAAGAAAATGCACTTTGCCCAAAGTAACCTAGAAGCTGAAACCCGAATCTAGCAACTAGGGGTTTTGACCTTGTCTAGATCTCCTCCGCCCGTGTGGATACCAACAGAGGCATGGGCGATTTGCTGCTGCTCGTGACTCAAAGATTCGAGCTTTATATTACACCAAGGTATGTCCTAAGACACCCTAATCAGATCTGTCTCCGAATCAGATCTCACTAAGGGCAAACCGAGAAAACTATGTGTTTCCGTTGTGTGTGTTTTCCTCTCGGTTTTTCCTACAATCACTTCCACGAGGTGTCTTATCTCCATGCAAAATCATTTCAAGAACTTATTGACCTCTAAACCATTGGAAGTCATTGTCTAGCATCAAAACGTGAGATGAGTTACATGAACCTCTAAAGGTATTGGGCTATGGTCACATGCCAATGCTTCAACTCCAATAATGAAATCTCCATCTCTTCATGTGCATGTTGCAGAATTTATTATAGCTCGAATTCCTTGTAGAACTTCTCCCATGCGAAGATACATTTAGGATGATCCTAACGAACTCCTTTTCACCAGAAGTCTATTTTTCCTTCCAATAAGTGAGCAGTAATGTCTTTCTCGTACCTCGATGGACATCTGACTTATTAAAATTTGTTCTTAGACGACCTAGCCATTCCAAGGTTTCATTAGAGACACAAATCCTCTTCGAAAATGTTTGGTGGCCAAGGTTGCATAGGCATCCATGACGTGGTAGTTTAGGGTTCTCATGGCCATAAACAATGGTGGAGACGATGGCATAGACACTTGAGTCTGGTCTTGATTATCCCCATGATCAGGTTTCTTGCCTTGGCCATAAGCTCTCTCACCAAATACCTTAATTTGATTTTATCTATCTATCTATCTATCTATCTATCTATCTATCTATCTATCTATCTATCTATCTATCTATCTATCTATCTATCTATCTATCTATCTATCTATCTATCTATCTATCTATCTATCTATCTATCTATCTATCTATCTATCTATCTATCTATCTATCTATCTATCTATCTATCTATCTATCTATCTATCTATCTATCTATCTATCTATCTATCTATCTATCTATCTATCTATCTATCTATCTATCTATCTATCTATCTATCTATCTATCTATCTATCTATCTATCTATCTATCTATCTATCTATCTATCTATTATTATTATTATTATTATTATTATTATTATTATTATTATTATTATTATTATTATTATTATTATTATTATTATTATTATTATTATTATTATTGTCGAATTGACCGTAAAGGTCCCATGAGTCCTTCAAGAATTTCCTCGTCTGGATTCTAGTTCAAAGAAGTGGGGATCCACCCATTTACTCGTGCGAAGCATTGAGATCTCGATGAATTCCTTATCTTCTCACATATCTTCCACCAATTCCTTCCATGGATGCTTTTTGCAAAACTTAGAGTTTCTCCAGTAGCTTGAGCATTGTGTCGTGCTTTTCTACTATACAGCTCTCTCCTATTGTTGGGTTAGCACTCGTGGTCTCCAAGGCATTAATATCCTTGCCTTCCCAAATTATGTTCGACATATTCCTTAGGAATGATGCAGTCTCGATCCTCGTGCTCAATATTTTCCTTTCAATTTCATGGCTAGGTGGGTGGTGGTCCTACCACCTGTACCATAGTACCCTTAATTAGCTGCCCATTTAACTATTAACTTGAAATTTATGATATATAAAAAAATTCTATTAAAATAGAAACTAAAATTGGTTTATATATATATATTGTTTAAAAATAGAATAATTCGAATTTTCCTTATACGAATTATAATAATTAATATATATTGTTAAATTATATAAAAAATAAACAAAAGATCGAGATAAATACGTGTATCTATGACCATCTCGTTATCGTACACGTTTCTCGCATGATTTTAGAGATGTTCGTGATGATAATTGTGATGTTTACATGTGATTTTGTATCTGTTTTACTTGTTTTCGTGTTCACATGTTTCTACAGGTTTTGAGGCGTATTTGGTTTGTTTAGGAGCTAAAGAACATGACAGGAGTAATACACGGTCAAGCTCCTTCCTCTTTGCACGGCCAAACATGACAAAGCCATAGAGCACAATATGGTAGTGGGGCAGCACGGCCAGACGCTTACATGAGACGATTCTCCCTAAAGAAGAATCTCGGCTCGGGTGCATGCAATGCATGACCGATCACCTCTCATCAAGGACATGCACGACCGAGCATGCCAATACGCACGATCGGGCATCAACTTGGCAGATTTTTGCCGAGAATGAAGCATGGCCCGGGCTTACAAGTTTTTGTTTCTTTATGTTGTGCCCAGTCGGGCGTATGAGCCAAAACACGTGAAAGGAAAGGAAGCCCGGATGATCGCCCTTTTGAAGAAGTGCCCAACCAAGCTGCTTGTTATGCCCGGTCAGGCACATTAAAACTAAAACAAAAAAGGAAAAGAAAGCTTAAGCAGCACGCTGTTGAAAGAGAAAACGAAACTGGATGATGTTTGCACAAAAAAAAAAGAAAGGCAGCCCGGTTGGGCATTTTGTCAAGCTCGGTCTGGCACAGTTTCGAAACCAGTTTCCTTATCCAGTTTAAATTTAATTTCACATGGTTTTAAGTCCCCAAACTTTGTTTTTCAGCGGGGAGTTTATATTCTCTCAGATTTTTCATCATCTTAGGAGCAATCTTAGCAAGGAGACATTCAGAGAGCATTGAAAAATCGATATGGACCTTGTTCTGTTTGATTTCTATGCTCTCTAGACTATCTATTTCTTTCATAATGTTTTGTTTCAAATTCATCTCTGAGTAGTAGCCTTGTTCTAGGAAAAAAGATTAGCCCTAGGTAATCCTGAAACCTCTTTTGATTGATTTATGAATGCAATTCCCTATTTTAGGTTTTTTCTGTTCTTTCTTTGAGTATTTGAATGTCGTGTATTTTTGAAGGCCAAGTATATGCATGTTTTAGGGATTTAGGAGAAGGATCAAAAGGAGAATTCTGATCCTGGACATTAACACTTAGAACAACCGAGACTGGGTCACGAAAGTAGAGTAGTAATGGTTGAGGATTTGAAATCAGATGAATCACATAAAAATATGGGTTTAGGTTAAGGGATCAGCCACGAAAATAGGGGGCAACTTGACAAAATCATGTTTTTATGCCTTGAAAGAGGGTAGAAATCATATTAGGATCGTTCGCTTTAGATCCCTTGATTGGGAATGCATGATTAGATTGATTGTTGTTGGTTCCTGAAAGCCTTGTGGTGAAACCGAATCCTAGAGCGTTTGTTTGATTGCCAAGAACTCGTTAGTTTATTCCCTTTAGTTATTTGATCTCAAAACAATATTAATTCGTAGCAAGTTTGATTCCTTTGTTTGAGTTTAGTTTGTGTTGCATAGTCCCTGTGGGATCAAACCCTAGAGTACTACACATGTGTCGTGCACTTGCGGGTAGTTTAGGTTAATTTATTTAAATTGGAACGCATCAAGTTTTTGGCGTCACTGCCGGAAACTATTTGTCAACACGTTTTAGATTCGGACATAGGGTCAAGCTTGCTTTTTCTTTTCTTTTCTTTTTGTTTCTATTTCCTAACTCCTTCTACTTGTCTTTTGTCGGTGCATGCCTGGGTCTCACGATACTTCAACCCTACTCAAGTCGACCCCAAGAGCGAGAGAACCTGCAGATAGTTGAAAAAGGGCAAAGGAAAAGGGAGAGCAGAGTCATCCAATCAAGAAAAGATGGATGCCTAGAATGTTGTGTTGGGCGGCAATAGATAACCTCAGTTACCCATTGGTAATGTGGCACAGTTACACCAGCAGCCACTACCACCTCGGCCACAAGAGCCACAGACTCCTCCACCACGTCGGCTTCGAGATTACGTGGTACCGTAAGGATGCCTAATGTTGCTAGAGGGAAATTTGAGATCAAGCCTGCCATGATCAATATGTTGTATCAGAAGCAGTTTATGGAGTCTCGAAGGATGCAATTTTGTTGTGTCTCTTCCCTTTCTTAATTGGTGGACGTACAAAAACATGGCTGTCTTCTCATGGCTTCCATCACTACCCGGGCCAGCTCTTCACTTGGTTTCTATCATGGTTCTTCCCTCCCAACAAGACGATTCAGATGAGGGGAGAAATTATAATATTCAGATGTAGAGAAGCGGAAACTTTATTTCAGGCTTGGAGAAGGTTTAAGGACCTACTACATATGTGCCCACAACATGATCTAGACTTCCTACAACGGGATCTCAGATGAGCACAAAACAACGTTAGACAATGTTGCTAGAGGATCATTCATGGATCAGAGCGTAGAGGAGGCATATGAGCTGATCGATAACCTTGCCATGAACCACACTATGTGGTCCACACTAAGGGGTATACCGAACAAGACAAGGGGTCTCTATGAAGTGAACCAGGGCAAAGCAATGAGGAATGAAAATGCCATGTACTGTGTAAACTGCGGAGATACAGAGCATGTAGCGTATCAATACATAGTGCAGGAGGATATGGATCAGATGAGTTATGTCCAACAGCAGGGAAATATGCAATTCGGGAACACCTACAATCCGAAGTGGAGGAACAACCCAAACTTCTCTTACCGGATGACTCAATCAGTTAAGTTCTCGAGTTTTCAGCAGAAGCCACAAGGTATGCAGCCGTACGAACAAGGTACTCAACAATTCCAACAAGCTCCTCAACCTCCTCAGGCTCTTTCGTCAAGCCTTGAGGCGGTAATGCTTGAGTTCATCAAGGAACAAATGCAATAGCAATCAACTCAAGCCAAGCTCAATTTTGATATGGGGGCAGCGATTAATGAGCTCAAAACTCAGTGGAATCTGTGAGCACACATATGAAGATGCTAGAGAATTCCATAGAGCAATTGGTTGTCTCATCCTCTTGAAATCCCGGAAAACTCCCTAGGAATCCTGATCTCAACCCTAGAGATAAAGTGATTGATGTTACCTTGCACAACGGGAATGTGATTGAGAACCCATCCCCCAAAGAGCAAGAGAAAGCTGCTGGAAAATCTGTGGAAAAAGGCAAAGGCATCGCGATCATGGAAGAGGCTGAACCGGATCTAGAAAAGCCATATGTTGCTCCACCGGCGTACAAAGCTCATATAGCATTTCCTCAATGGTTCGTGAGCAGCAAGAATGAAGAGAAATTTGACAAGTTTCTAGAGATCCTCAAAAACCTACACAACAACATCCCATTCATGGAATTCCTCTAACAAATGCCTACATATGCCAAATTCCTCAAGGAGATTCTCTCCAAGAAGAGGTGCATCGAAGGGAGTGAGACGATAGCACTCATTGAGGAATGCAGCGGCATTCTCAAAACAAGCTTCCCCCGAAGTCGAAGGACCCCGAAAGCTTCTCCATTCCATGCACTAAAGGGGACATCGACATTGACAAGGCTCTATGCGATTTAGGAGCAAGCATGAGCCTCATGCCACATTTGGTCTACAAGTGGATGAACTTCGGAGAGCTTCAACCTACCAGGATATATCTACAATTCGCAGATCGTTTGGTAAGGTATCCAGTGAGTATTGTTGAAAACATCCCCACCAAAGTAGTTAGTTTTTGTATACCGGCATATTCATTGTACTAGACATAGAAGAAGATGCTAGGGTGCCTATTATTTTGGGTATGCCTTTCTTAGCCACTGTAGGTACCATGATTGATGTACAACAAAGGAAGCTCTTTTTACGTGTCGAAGACGAGAAGATAGAGTTCACTTGTCCAGCTCTATGAACGGACCCTCCTTCAAGGAGTCTTGTTTTAGAGTTGTCTTTTTGGAAGACTTGGTGAATGGCACGCTTGATTAGGTAAGTACCTATGACCCTCTTGAGAGATGCTTGATGCGGGTTTGCAAGGACGCAAGACTCAAAGACAAAGAAGCCGAGCTCTATGCAGTGTTTATGAGTGCCATTGAGGCACTACGGAACACCCCACATGAGGAGATTCTGCCGAAACACATGCTGATTTTGCAGTGGAGAAGGCACCTAAACTGGAGCTCAAACCTCTCCCTTCTTATTTTTGGTATGAGTACCTTGGATGCAATGAAACATTCCCGGTTATTGTGAATGCTAACTTGAGTGCATATGAGACGCGAAAGCTACTCGCTTTCCTAAGGAAATATATGAGAGTGATCGGATAAACCATCGATGACATCAAGGGACTGAGCCCTTCACTATCCATGCATAGAATTCTCATGGAGAACGACCACAAACTCTCCATCGAAGCACAAAGGAGACTGAACCCCAATTTGAAAGAGGTAGTGAAAAAGCAGATCCTAAAAATTTTGATGTAGGATAGTTTATCCTATCTCGAACAGCAAATGGGTGAGTCCTATGCATGTCATTCCAAAGAAACGATGAATGATAGTAGTGCGCAACGTGAATAACAAGCTGATTCTGACAAGGTCGGTCACATGATGGAGGATGTGTATAGACTACCGCAAGCTCAACAAAGCTACAAGGAAAGATCACTTTCCTCTCTCATTCATTGACTAGATGCTAGAACGCTTAGCAAATCACACCTAATTTTGCTACTTGGATGGGTACTCCCATTTCTTCAGAATTCTCATCCACCCTCAAGATCAGTAGAAGACGATCTTCACGTGCCCTTATGGGACGTTCGCCTACCGTCGTATGCCTTTTGGCTACTGCAACGCTCCGACTACTCTCAAGCATTGCATGATGGCAATTGTTTCCGATTTCATTGAGCATAGTATGGAAGTTTTCATGGATGATTTTTCACTTTATTGCTCTACATTTGATGATTGCCTTTTTAACATTTCCAGAGTGTTGCAGCGGTATGAGGAAGTAAACCTAGTACTTAATTGGGAGAAATGCCACTTCATGGTGAAGGAAGGGATCGTTTTAGGATACATGATATCATCGAGAGGCATTGAAGTAGATAAGGCCAAGATCAAGGTAATCGAGAAGCTTCCTCCACTGGTTTTGGTCAAGGAGATTCGCAGCTTTTTAGGGCATGCCAGTTTCTACCGGAGTTTCATCAAAGACTTCTCCAAGATCACAAAACCATTGACGGAGTTTCTGGCCAAGGATGCTACATTCGAGTTCTCCAAAGAGTACCATGACACCTTCAAAAATATCAAGAGAGTATTGGTTTCAGTGCCTATCATTTAACCACCAGATTAGAGCTTACTCTTCGAGATCATGTGTGATGATAGCGACTACGCGGTTGGGGCTGTTTTAGGACAATAGAGAGACAAGATTTCTCATGTCATCTCCTACACTAACAAGACCTTAGACGATGCTTATATCAACTATGCCACAACCGAGAAGGAGCTCCTTGTTGTTGTCTTTGCCTTTGACAAGTTCAAGTCATACCTGGTTGGCTCGAAGGTGATTGACTACACGGACCACATGACACTCAAGTATCTCCTAGAGAAGAAGGACGCAAACCCATGCCTTTTCCGATGGATCCTTCTCTTGCCAGAGTTTGATCTCGAGATCAAAGATAAAAAGGGGTCAGAGAATGTCATTGCAGATCAACTCTCTCACATCATCATGGAGGATGAGAGGCCTATTAATGACTCCTTGAGAGACGACATCATTTGCATGCTTACCTCAGGTACACTCGCTCTTTGGTATGCCGATTTTGTCAATTATATTGTTGTACTACGCCCTGAGTTGTCTTTTCATGCACAAATGAAATTCTTTGTAGATGTCAAGCACTACTATTGGGATGATCCAATTCTCTACAGGAGATGCGCAGACGGGGTCATTAGGAGATGTATGCTCGAAGAAGAGGGAGAGAGCATTCTTTTCCATTGCCATGGATCAGATTATGGCGGCCATTTCAACAAGTCCAAAACTGCTTCAAAGGTGCAGCAAGTAGGTTATTATAGGCCTACTCTTTCAAAGATTCCCATAGGTACTTTTCCTCTTGTGATCGATGTCAAAGAACAGGAATATAGATAAGAGGAACGAGATGCCACATAATTAAATCCTTGAGGTAGAATTGTTTGATGTTTGGGGTGTAGATTTCATGGGACCTTTTCCCTCTTCATGTGGGCATCAATATATTTTGATAGGTGTAGACTATGTGTCTAAATGGGTAGAAGCTATGACTGCACCGACTAATGATTCTAGGGTGGTTATGAAGTTCTTCAAGAAAACCATTTTCCCTTGTTTTGGTGTCACTAGAGTAATCATTAGTGATAGGGGCTCGTATTTTATTGCTAGACAATTTGAGGCTCTCCTTAAGAAGTATGACGTGAACCATAGGGTAGTTACACCCGTAGACTAGTGGACAGGTTGAGGTTTTGAATAGGGAGATCAAGAGCATTCTAGAGAAACCCATGTCTAGGTCCCGTATATCTTGCTCTCTGAAGTTAGATGATGCATTATGGGCCTATAGGATTGCGTTTAAGACTCCCATTGGCATGAATCCTTTTCAGATTGTTTATGAAAAGTCTTGCCACCTCCCTCTCGAGCTAGAGCACCGCATCTATTAGACGACAAAGCTCCTCCATTTTGATCTTGAGAGTGCAGGTGAGAAGCGACTTTTGCAGGTCAATAAACTAGACGAGATCCGACTCGAGGCCTTTGAGAACTCTAAGATCTACAAGGAGCGCGCTAAGAGATGGCACGAGAAGAAGATCCTCCCTCATGACTTTGAGCCAGGTGATTCGGTTCTATTGTTTAACTCGTCCTAAGCTTTTCTTGGGCAAACTATGGTCCCATTGGTCTGGTCCTTTTAAAGTATGAGAGGTATTCCCATATGGAGCAGTGAAGCTATAGAGCGAGACGAGTGGAACGTTCAAAGATAATGTTCAAAGACTGAAGCTCTACCAAGCTGCTCAACTGATCGAAAGCGGAAACTTCATTTCCTTTTCGATCAACCCATCGCGAAAGCATGATGCATGGAGACGTCAAGCTTAAGGATGTTAAATAAGCGCTTTGAGGGAGGCAACCCAGCATTTTCTTTTCTCATTTTTGTAGCTCGTTAGTTTAGGACTTATATTTTGTTTGAAAAAAGCGTAATCACACTTCTCTTACCCTCCATCAAAGCTTCACGTCGAAGACACCATTTGATTCAAGTCTAGGGGAGCAACTCATGTGTTGTCAGATGATTTCATTTCCTTTTATTTTACTTTTTCTCTTTGATTTTGTAGTTTTTTAGCTTAGTTTTAGTTTGATTTTGTTTTCTTCAGTCAGAGTTGTCCTAGGCACTTGTCCGGTGCCACGTTTTGAGATGAACCCTGAACCTAGGATGCTTGAGAAGCTGGAATTTTTGTAATATCTTGGATGTTTGAGCTTAGGTTTTCCTAAGCGTTAGAGCTTATTAGTTGGTTGAAAAGCGAAAAGGTCATAGTTCTTTGGGAATCCTAGTGTTGCTTGTGCGAGGTTAGGCGAGGCTGCTAGGCTAGTTTCTTGTTCGATCTCTCTATCCAGATGATTATACTTCGTTTATACGATGCTTTACTTCTTTATTATGAGGAAATTTCGATCATATGAAAATGAGCTTGTTTTTTGCAGAATAAAAGGCACCCACTAACACTCTTCTATCGACAGAAATAATGCCTAAAAGCATTATTTAAAATCGATATGAGTGCATCGACCTTGATACCTTTTCGATGGTTTGGGTCTAAGTGGTGGGCTGGAGGTCATCTTTCTACGTCCTAAGGGCATGGAACAATAAAAAAGGCATCTACTTTATTGCTCTCTTGAATGAGATGCAAGAGTATACCACCACTGGTAGCTTGGGTCTGAGTAGAGGATGGATCCCTTCAAATCCGATGTCCTAAAGACTTAGTGTGTTTGCATAATATAAAAACGAAAATAAAAAACGAAAAAGAGAATAAAGAAACAAAGAAGCTCATTAACGAAACAAGAATCCTCTTTTATTCTATGTTTAGCACTTGTCTGAAGTCTTGTTTGGTGGAGAGAGTTGCGGTTTCTTGCTTGGTTTGCCTTTGATTTGCTTTCCCATGGGTAACCATGGTGAACCTAGGATAAAATTTGCTCACAACTTGCTAGTTCATCGATTAGGTTCGCTTTAGCTGTATCTCTAGGAGAAAGGGGAATTCTTGTTTTTGTATCTCCCATGTGTTTCACGCTTACGTTTGCTTAGGGTCAAGCAAACATTCAAGTCTAGGGATTTTGATCTTCTCGTTTTCGGACACGTTTCTGGCATAATTTTAGAGATGTTCGTGATGATAATTGCGATGTTTACATGTGATTTTATATTCGTTTTACTTGTTTTCGTGTTCACATGTTCCAGCAAGTTTTGAGGCGTATTTGGTTCGTTTTGGAGCTAAAGAACATTGTGTTAACTTGCTGGCCAAGAAACTCCCAAGACAGGGGACAATACACGGTCGAGCTCCTTCCTCTATGCACGACCAAACATGATGAAGCCATGGAGCACGAAAGGGTAGAGGGGCAGCACGGTCGGGCGCTTAAATGAGACAATTCTCCCCAAAGAAGAAGCCCGGCTCGGCCGCATGCAATGCACAACCGATCACCTCTCATCAAGGACATGCACGACCGAGCATGCTAATACGCACGATCGAGAATAAACTCGACAGATTTTTGCCGAGAACGAAGCATGGCCTGGGCTTACAACTTTTTGTTTCACTATGGTGTGCCCGTTCGGACGTATGAGCCAAAACACGCGAAAGGAAAAGAAGCATCGACAATCGCCTTTTGAAGAAGTGCCGATCGAGCTGTTTGTTGTGCTCGGTCGGGCGCATAAACCTAAAACGACAAAAAGGAAAAGAAACCTTAAGTGGCACGCCGTTGGAAGAGAAAAGGAAATCAGATGCTATTTGCACCAAAAAGAATGGAGAGGCAGCCCAGTCGGGCATTTTGTCAAGCTCGGTCTGACACAGTTTCAAAAACACTTTCCTTATCCGGTTTGATCTCCAATTTTCACGGGGTTTTAAGTCCCCAAACATTTTTTTCAGCGGGGAGTTCATATTCTTTCAGATTTTTCATCATCTTAGGAGTAATCTTAACAAGGAGACATTCAGAGAGAATTGGAAAATCGATCCGGACCTCATTTTGTTTGATTTATATGCTCTCTAGACTATCAATTTCTTTCATGATGCTTGTTTCAAATTCATGTCCAACTAGTAACCTTGTTTTAGGAGAAGGGATTAGTCCTAGGCAATCCCGAAACCTCTTTTGATTTATTTATGAATGCAATTCCCTATTTTGGTTTTTTCTATTCTTTGTCTAAGTATTTGAATGTCGTGTATTTGTGAAGGCCAACTAGAAGCATGTTTTAAGGAATGAGGAGAAGGACTGAAAGGAGAATTCTGATCTCGGACATTCGAGCTTGGAACAATCGAGACTAGGTCACAAAAGTACAATAGTAATGTTGAGGATTTGAAATTGGATGAATCATAGAATTGATGGGTTTAGATTAAGGGATCAGCCACGAAAGTAGGGGGTAACTTGACTAATTCACATTTTTAAGCTTTGAAAGAGGGTAGAAATCATTTTAGGATCATCTGCCTTAGTAGCCTTGATTGGGAATGCATGATTAGATTGACTGATTGTTGATTCTGAGAGCCATATGGTGAAACTGAACCCTAGAGCGTTTGTTTGATTGCCGAAAACTCGTTAGTTTATTGCCTTTAGTTATTTGATCTCAAAACCATGTTAATACGTAGCAAGCTTGATTTGTTTGTTTGAGTTTAGTTTGTGTTGCGTAGTCCCTGAGGGATCGACACCTAGAGTACTACACACGTACTATGCACTTGCGGGTAGTTTAGGTTAATTTATTTAACTTGAAACAAATCAATCCATTGAATAGAAGTGAAGTAGAATTAATCTTTTAATTTTATATATTACTGCCAGAATCTTCACTCTGATAAGATGTGTAAAGAAAGATGAGATTTCTCTCTATTTTTTTATGTTCTGATAACAAAATCAATATTTTATCATAAAAAATCTTATATATTGACACACAACCAGTTATTTTCGGTTTTCATTTTTGTCATCTAGTTTTGCCCATCATAAAAATGACACTACTGAAGGTTTTACGCATATAATGTTCAACAATTGTTTCAATATCAAAATCCATTTAATAGTCGAATCTAATCGTATTTAATTTGGACTAACTCGAATGACAACATTTATCAACAATTCTTCACATATCGGTCCACAAATATAAGATTATAAACAAATCTTATAATCTCCCATTTGAACATCCATTAAATTTTTTATTTACCTACCAAAACCAAAAAGTTTAAAAACCAAATATTTTGTTTTTATATATCAACATGCATTATACATGCATTGTGCTAGTTATGACCTAGTTAAATTAAATGATTAACAAAAAAATCAACCAATCAATATGCAAAGAGGTTAAATCTCAAAAGACCTTGATGAGGGTGAAAATTTTTTTACCAGACCTTTGGCTTAATTTAACCTCAACTCACCTTTCATTTTATAATAATAATGTGATCCCAAAATACCCTTCATTCCTTTCATTTTTTCCGCTATTTGATTGGTTGAAAAATGAAGCCTTCTGATTGGTCAATGTATTGTGCATTATGATTGGTCGAGGTACTATGTATGTAGTCGTTTTCTTTTACGTACTAGGTTTTACAAAAACCACTTGATTCGTGTTGCATGCTCCTAGGTGTAATTTTCGCTTTTGAACAGAGGTAATGCATGCTCGTTCCGCTTGTGCTTCATATGCTAGTTCACCGTCGTTTTCTTCTTCTTCTTCTTCTTCTTCATATGCATGGTCGTTCGCCTTGTTCTTCTTATGTTGTGAAATTTGGTGGATGAACTGAGCATAAATGTAGTATAGAAATCTTGTGTACAACATTATTATAGTATTTAGCACAACATGTGTGCTAAAGTAATAGCACGAAAGTTATGTGGTACAACGTTCGTGGTACAACATTTTACTAGCACAAACGTTGTACCACACACATTGTATGACACACATTGTACCACACACATTGTACTAGCACGAACATTGTACCACACACGTTGTATCACAAACGTTGTACTATTAACATTGTACCAAGACGGATGTTGTGTGGTACAAAGTTCATGGTACAACATTGGGCCACACACATTGTATAACACACATTGTACCACACACGTACCACACACGTTGTACCACATACATTATGTCACACATGTTGTGCCACACACATTGTACCACACACGTTGTGCCACACACATTTCCAAACACACGTTATGCCACACACGTTGTACCATACACGTTGTACGACACACGTTGTGCCACACACATTTTCCAGATATACGTTATGCCCCACACGTTGTACCACACACGTTGTACTATACGTTGTACTACACAGTTGTACCAAACAGTTGTATCACACACGTTGTACCACACATGTTGTACCTAACACGCTGTACGTACAACGTTGTACCAGAAAATTGTACCACACACATTGTACATATAACGTTTTACCACAACATTGTATCAACTATGTGTGTGGTACAACGTTGATTGATGTATTTTCTGACATTTCATTTCATTTTGTTGTGTAGTATGGATGTTGATGGAGCTAATGAGTGGTTAGTAATTCATTTTGATTATGAGGGATTTTATCAGAGATCCAAAATAATGAATCAACAGAGTAGGTTTCAGAAAAGGATAAAGTTTATACAATAGTGTAGAATAAAATTTTGGGAAATGTGAAATATAGTGATCTTGTTGATCGCAACAATAGAAAGATTGATATGGATAAATTTACGAAGAAGATAAGAGTGAGCTATGTCCGGATGATTGTAAGACCTAAGAGGCATTCATACATCTTAGATGATGAAGTTGTTATTCGCTTTTTGTGGAAGTTGACAAGGATGGATGTAGAAATATTGTACATGTTGAGATCACTGACGGAATCCAAGACACAATACATGCTAAAAATGAACAACGTGTTGAAGCCGAAGTTAAAGTTGAAAATGAAGTTGGTGTTGAAGCTGAACTTAATGAACCTGGAAATGAAGTTGAAAATGCAGAACATGTTGAAGCCGAAAATGAAATGTCCCTTGATGATTTAATCATTGTTGGTTCCTCAATTTTTGATAGGGACGACGAGTTAGACATTTATGTGGCTCAAGAATTTACGTGCAAAGATGTCATCGCGTTGTTGCTTAAAAAGGCTGCATGTATGGAATTCTTAAGATTTAACGTAGAGAATTCGACGAAGACATTGTTTTCTCCAACATGCAAATAAAGAGATTTTGGGTGCAAATGGTCATTGTGGTTAGGCGCAATATTTTAGATGCTTTTTCAGTAAGGGTGCACAACAAGACGCATACATGCTCCCTGGCTGAGTCGAGTAATAATGTTGGTACACTAAAAAGTGTTCAATCCCTTTTAAAAAGAACGATACTCAAGACAACTGACACACCAAGTCCAGATAATATTACAACAATGGTTAATGGATGTTTTGGTGTAAAAGTATCATATTCTACAGCATGGAGAGGAAAGAAGTTAGTTGAGAATGATGTCGCGGTAGTCCGGAAATTAGTTTTGAAATGCTTCCATGTTACATGAGAGATATGTTACACATCTTAAATTAGACAACAATAATAGATTCAAGTATTTATTTGTTGCATTGGGAGCTTGTATTGATGGTTTCAGAGCATCAAGAAAAGTCATTTCCGTGGATGGAACTTTTTTGAAGAATGCTGATGTGGGAAATATCAAGCTATACAAATGCCTAATATCCACTTACCGCAAGTATACAGATCGATGTAATACAAGGGTCGAACTCTGGGGACTAATGCAACCTAAGTTAAGAATACGACTAAACTAAGACGAGTTGAATAGATGGTGGTATGAGACAGATTTCTAAAACACTAAAATGGATAATGACAACGATGAGATGACGTGAAAAACTTGATAATTAAGAACACTATGTGTTTCGGGTTACCGGGATTTGCAAGGATGCAACTAACAAAGGATCATAAACCTATCGAACTATCTTGACTACGGGGAATTCATGCTCTGAAATAAGGAATAATTCTGCCGAACCTAAATCTCCAAACCATAATTCATGCAATCTTACCTTCCAGCAGCGATTAACTCGTGATTACGGTAGCGTTAAACGCACAATCCTAATTCCTAAGTCGATTAACCGACCGATCAGATTCTCATTAATCAAACTTAATCTACAATCAACTGTCCCGGATTCATAATTTAAACTTCTAGCTAAACACAAATTTATAGATTACTGAGCAGACAGCACTAGTATAAAACGTTTACGATGTTAATTGCAAAACCGAATTTCAAGAAAACTTCGATAAGTCTAAGCATTAACGAATAAATTCAAGCATCCATTACAAAATTTCGGCAATGCTAACCCATAACTAGAGGCTTAGTAACTCATGGAATTTACTGTAGAACAAGAGAAATAAACCCTAGACATGATAAAGAGTAAGAAATATGATTCCTCGATCTTCCCTATCTTGATACCGAAGTCCGGATTGTTGTTTATCTTCTTCTCCAGCTTCTCCCGAGTTTCTCTTTGTGTTTTCCAGTCCCTCTCCTAGCCTGTGCGTCCTCCTTCTGCCCTAGATTGCTCCCTCTCTTTCTAATTCAAGTTTGAATTAAAAAGCGAAGTTGTTGAGAAAAAAGGGGGCTCGCACGGGCACAAGATTTACACGCTCCGGGTGAGGGATCTCCAGCCCGAGCGAGCTTTTCACCAGCCCGACCCGGGCTCTTCTTGCTGGTCATGTGCAGCCTGCGTGGGCACTTTAGCCACCCCGCACGGGCAAGGGTTCTTCAGCCAAATCCGGGCATGTTCCAAGCCTCCCCTAGTCATGCAAACTTTTCTGGAACTTCAGCCCGAGCAGGGCCTCTTCCAAGCCCGAGCAGGCTGTGTTTACTTGTTGTTTCCGCTCTTTTCGCTTGATACTCGGGTGTTCCATTTGGTTCTGTGGCCGTGCACATATTGTATCTTATCACTTAATCACGTTTTCGGGGTGGATTTGCCGTAATCACTCGTGTTTGCTTCATGTCTTTGTTTCCTACACAAAACATGAAATGGTAGATGAAATCCTCAAATATACTCAATAACTCGGTAATGTCCAAGAAATCTAATCAAAACTAAACCTAGAAATCATGAAAATACTATGATGGATTACATGTTATCAAACTCCCCCAGACTTACTCGTTGCTCGTCCTCAAGCAAATCTAGAGTCGAGTACAAGAAGAGTTAAACAACAATGGACACTAGCACAAATACTTCGAAGGATTAGCCATCATGCAAAACAACGCGTCACATGAATGCAAGCCTAAGTGTACCTAGTTCAGACTTCTATCAACCGAAAGTCACGAGCCATGCAATCCTACCAATAACCTAAGTCTATTTCATACCCTAGACAACGTCCAAGCGATCTCCATACCAATTCCCCTAAACTTGAGATATCATTAGACTCGTATTCTCGTTCTTATTCCCTTTTCTTTTTTATAGATTCGTGCTTGGTTTCTAGGATGTCGAAGTCGAAGAGGGATGGCTTTCTACTTAGACCCAGGCAGCCTATGACACACTCATAAGGTCTTGTAACCTTAACGGGGTGAAGAGGTGCGTCATTGAAGAACAATCTTTTTACCAAAGATTATGCATCAACTCTAACCCATAGGACGTAGAATAGCACCTCAACCCACCACTTAGACCCCAACCATCGATCTCGATGTACTCATGTCAATGTAAACCTGAAATAGTTAGAAACTTATCCAAAGTGACAGTACATAAAGGAGGAGACGTATGAGATGAAAATCTCACAGTGGAGTATAAGCGTGTGGAATCTAATGATCAATGAACGGTATACACGGATATATGGATACTTGGTACTGAATCCTAGGAGTTGAATGCAACTATAGATCATGGTTTCAAGTACAACTAATCGATTAATCGGTATCCAAAAGACTTCTTAACAAACCTAGACTATTGTTCACGATTCGACAAAGTCGCAAAATAATGACTAAATCTCGAAATTTCATACTAGGTATCCATCCGTTTATTCCTAAAAAAATCAACATCTAATCCTAATCATCTAATCCTAATCACATGCATGATACTCGACGAGTACTCCCCCAGACTTGAATGAAACATCGTCCCGGTGTTCAAGACCTAAGAGAAAAGCTCGCACAACAAACTACGGGAAAATAAGGATAGAAAGTGTGCATCTTGTGTCTCTTGCTGTCCCGAGTTGGCGATGCGGCTGGATATTGTATACGTCTCCTTCTTAAGGGATGATATCGACGTCAACAAAACCTGTGAAAAAGAATGACACAATCCAAAAGAAGGAATACTAACCCTCCGAGTACATCAATGTGAAAAGAATAAGAATAGGTCCATCAAATGAAAAGAGAATGCGAAAGTTGGGTTGCCTCCCGATAAGCGCTTGTTTTAGGTCTCAAGTCTTACCAAGCTCTACTCATCATATTGAGGTGGACATCCTCGTTGTTCTCTTGCGCGAGGTCGCGTGTGCAGTCTCCTTCCCATTGGGGTCCCGAATCCTATGACGCATACTGATGTTGTATTAATCCTCCAGTCGGGTTTAAAATGTTGCTCGGATGGAGGAGAATCTGAAATCTTATTGATAAGGAATACTCCATTAGGCATAAAACTCAGATTCGTCGTGCTTTTTGGAAATTCAGTCAGTGCGGTTGTGTTCCCATAAGCTCGATAGTGCTGCTCTCAAAGGAGGGACCTCTATCGTGTTTAGTGTACAGCTCGGTGGGGTTGTTATCAGCTTCTTCATTCATCTCTTTCAGCTTAACCTTAGTTGCCTTTTCAATGCTGCAATTGTGCAATGGGTGTTTGGTGTAGCTCCTTGAAATTTCGGGAGTGTTTATGCATAGATCCCCGTCGCATGTATCTTGGGTCCCACTAGATTCTGCTCAGGTGGTGTGGAAGTTCTTGTCCAGGGGTTCCTTCTTCTTTCCTTCGTCCACCAGCTCGTTTGGGTCGTTACATAATACTTCTCTAGCTGATGTGATGGAAGCTTCACCTTTTTCAAATGTCGAAGGAATGGGCTGATCCACCATTTTCTTGCGCTGATTTTATGGAAACGACAAAGGAGGTTGCCTCAGGGCTGGTTTTACGTACTTCTCCTCTTCCTCCTCTGCTTTCTCCTTAAGCTCGAAAAGGGCCTCTGCCGCTGCTTCTTGTGCTAATAGCTCGACCTACATCTCCAAATGTTTAAAATGATATTCAATGCCCTCCATATGCTTCTTGAGATTGGCTTGCCCTTACTTCACTTTCATAATTAAATTGCTTTGATTTTGCTGCTCTTGGATGAAGAGGGACAACATGGCATTAATATCAGGGGCTGCTTCGGGTTGAGTCAATGATAGCGCATGTGCTGATAACTTTGATTATAGGATTGCATCCACGGCTGAAAATTTCCCGGTAGATGTTGCGCATCCAACGCACCGTTGGGGTTCCTATACGAAAAAGTTTGGTGATCTCCCCATCCGGTGTCGCATGTGTCTCCCACAAGCTGATTATTACCCATGTAATTGAATTCCTCGTAACCCCAAACTGCTTGGTTCCATGATTCCTTCGGGTAGTGCGGGAGATGTGATTTGGATTGGCGATGGTAGACATCCTCTAAGCATTGCATTGCTTAGCATTTGAGTTAAAGCTCGATAAAGAAAAAATCAAAATGCAGAAAAATAACAAAGACTCAAAACCTTAATCTAGCGAACTCCTAATCTAGGCCATAATTAGTCCCCGGCAACGGCGCCAAAAACATGATGTGGGAAATATCAAGCTATACAAATGCCTAATATTCACTTACCGCAGGTATACAGATCGGTGTAATACAAGGATCGAACTCTGGGGACTAATGCTACCTAAGCTAATGATAACGTCTATTTTGTTCTAGTATTTTCATCTATTTTCATAGTTAGTTTCATCATTCATTTGATTTTACCAAGCATTAAGCATCATGATCATTTTGTTTTGAGTCATTTTGGATCTAAAGGACATGCACGAGACAAAGTACAAACATCAAGGATCATCACGTGACGAACGGGATGAGAATCGGCAAGGAATAGACACTACCCACGCGGGTAATTCCCCAGTTCGAGCGGGCATTTGTTACGGCGATTTTGTCCAGCGAATTGTGCATGAGTCGGGCAAGAAATACCACGCCCGGGACCTCAGCCCGAGCGGGCAGCAAGTCAGCCCGAGCAAGCAGCACCTCAGCCCGAGCGGGCTGCCTCTTCTTTCATCGTGATCCCGCGCAACCTTCTGCGCCGCACCCGAGCGGGTCACTTACCCAGCCCGCGCGGGTCACGTCCGTCACCTGCAACTCCAAATAAGTTAATTTGACTTAAACCAAATGTGAGTTTGTTGAGCACTTATACAATAAGGAAAACGCCTTTAGAGAAGAGGAATAAGTGATATTTCGCTGGAGAAAGTAATGGAAATGTTGCCAACTTAATCAAGAATAGAAAACTCAAGAAAAGGGAAGAAAAAGGGGGGGCTGCTGTAACGAACGAAGAGAGCTTCAGGGACGAATTCACAGATAGAAAACAAAGAGAAAAATAGAGCACACGTAGAGAGAGAGAAGGAGAGCAGAACACACATACAAGGGCGAAGGACGAAGCGTGGAGGAGCTATTGAAGACGTCGGTAATAGAATAGGGAGGGATCTCATTCTTTATCCATTTCGAATATAGTTATCTTTTGTGTTTCTTTTGCTAAGTTCATGTCCGAGTAGGTCCACAGCCATGGGTTAAAGAGCTTTGCCGATATGTAATGAACTTTTATTTTTAATGCTTGATTATAATATTTGTTTGTTTCGGATTGATTGGTTGTTTGTAATGCTTTTATTCTTGTTAGTAGCTTGAATGAATGATATAAAAATCTAATTGCATTGGGAGATGAATTGGATTTTGGAACGTAGCCATGATATGAGGTCTCAATTGATTTAGAACCTTGGCCGGTCGGTTGATTGAACTTAGGAATTAGGATAGCGATCTTAATGCATCTAGTAGGTGAGATTACACAATTGGGAGATTGGTAGTACGCATGCTAGATAGTGGGTTTAAGCATCGGGAGAGTCATTCCCAAGAAAAGAGCTTGAATTCCCCGAATACGTAACGATATCTATAACCATGATCTTGTTAGAACTTCGTTGCATCATCGTGCATCTCTCGAAACCTGTGGTGTCTAAATTATTGAGTTTAATCCGATAGTTAGTTAGTTAGTTTATCTTGGTTCGCATTCTCATCACTTATTGATTTTTCACGTCTTATTCATTAGTTTACTAGCTTTAGAGTTGCATCGATTCCTCGTGTTCGACCCTGGTACTATACGATCCGTATTCTTGCAGAAGCGTTCGGTTAGGTAATTATTACTTGAGATTAACCACATCAGCTAAGAATACTAGGAATCATGAAAATACTATGACGGATTACATGTTATCAAATGCCTATGGTGGATTCTTGATCATTGCTTCCGGTCAAGACGACAATTTTCACCAATATCTAGTTTCTTTTTTACTAGCTGACTTCGAGAATGATGCTAGTTGGACTGGATTTATGTTGAGGCTTCAAGAGATAATACCGGAGTATCATGATTTGATATTCATCTCGGATCAGAATAAAAGCATTGCCAAGGCAAAAAGTGAGATATACAAGAACGTTAAATATGGGTTTTGAGTTTGAAATTTATCGCATAGGGAATCCATAGCCGAGAAGTTTTGATAATATGCTAAGGCCTATTCGGTGACTCGATTTCAGGAGCTTTATTATGAGTTCAGGAATAAATACCTTCATGCTGCTACCTATGTCGAAGATGGTGTTAAGCTAGAAAAATAGGCAAGATGTTATTTTCCTACGGAGCGGTACAACATTGATACTACTAATTGAGATGAATCTATCAATTCAGTATTTAAAACGACAAGGAAATACTCACTGTTATGTTGGACGCTGATGTGGGAAATATTAAGCTATAAAAATACCTAATATCCACTTACTGCAAGTATACAGATCGGTGTAATACAAGGGTCGAACTCTGGGGATTAATGCCACCTAAGCTAAGAAAACGACTAAACTAAGACGGGTTGAATAGATGGTGGTATGAGATAGATTTCTAAAACACTAAAATGGATAATGACAGCGATGAGGTGACGTGAAAAACTTGATAATTAAGAACACTATGGGTTTCGGGTTACCGGGATTTGCAAGGATGCAACTAACAAAGGATTATAAACCTATCGAACTATCTTGACAACGGAGAATTCATGCTCTGAAATAAGGAATGATTCTGCCGAACCTAAACCTCCTAACTATAATTACGTGCAATCCTACTTCCCGGCAGCGATTAACTCGCGATTTCTGTAGCGTTAAGCGCGCAATCCTAATTCCTAAATCGATTAACCAACTTGCTAGATTCTCATTAATTAAACTTAATCTACAATTAACTGTTCCGGATTCATAATTTAACCTTTCGGCTAAACACAAATTCCTAGATTACTGAGCGGGCATCACTAGTATAAAACTTTTACGATGTTGATTGCAAAACCGAATTTCAAGAAAACTTCGATAAGTCTAAGCATTAATGAATAAATTCAAGCAGCCATTACAAATTCGACAATCCTAACCCATAGCTAGAGGCTTAGTCACTCATGGAATCTACTGTAAAACAAGAGAAATAAACCCTAGACATGATAAAGAGTAAGAAATACGATTCCACGATCTTCCTTATCTTGATACCGAAGTTTGGATTGTTGTATCTCTTCTTCTCCAGCTTCTCTCGAGTTTCTCCTTGTGTTTTTTTTAGTCCCTCTTCTAGCCTGTGCATCCTCCTTGCTTTCCCTAGATCGCTCCCCTCTCTTTTTAATTCAAGTTTGAATTCAAAACCGAAGTTGTTGAGAAAAAAGGGGCCCACACGGGCACAAGCTCTACCCGCTCGGGGTGAGGGATCTCCAGCCCGAGCGAGCTTTTCACCAGCCCGACCTAGGCTCTTCTTGCTGGTCATGTGCAGCCTGCACGGGTACCTTAGCCACCCCGCATGGGCAAGGGTTCTTCAGCGAAATCCGGGCGTGTTCCAAGCCTCCCCGAGTCGTGCAAACTTTTCTGGAACTTCTGCGGAACTTCAGCCTGAGCGGGGACTCTTCCTAGCCCGAGCAGGCTGTGTTTACTTGGTGTTTCCGCTCCTTTCGCTCGATGCTCGGGTGTTCCATTTGGTTCTGTGGCCGTGCACATATTGTATCTTATTACTTAATCACGTTTTTTGGGTGGATTTGCCGTAATCACTCGTGTTTGCTTCATGTCTTCGTTTCCTACACAAAACACGAAATGGTAGATGAAATCCTCGAATATACTCAATAACTCGATAAAGTCTAAGATCTAATCAAAACTAAAGCTAGGAATAATGAAAATACCATGACGGATTACATGTTATCAAACTCCCCCAGACTTACTCTTTGCTCGTCCTCGAGCAAATCTAGAATCGAGTACAAGAGGAGTTAAACAACAATGGACAATAGCACAAATACTTCGAAGGATTAGCCATCATGCAAAACAAAGCGTCACATGAACGCAAGCCTAACCATACCTAGTTCAGACTTCTATCAACCGAAAGTCAAGAGCGATGCAATCCTACCATTAACCTAAGTCTATTTCATACCCTAGACAACGTCCAAGCGATCTCCATACCAATTCCCCTAAGCTTGAGATATCATTAAACTCGTATTCTCGTTCTTATTCCCTTTTCTTTTTTTTTATAGATTCGTGCTTGGTTTCTAGGATGTCGAAGTCGAAGAGGGATGGCTTTCTACTTAGACCCAGGTTGTCTATGGCACACTTACAAGTTCTTGTAACCTTAGCGGAGTGAAGAGGTGCATCATTGAAGAACAATTTTTTTTAACAAATATTACGCATAAACTCTAACCCTCAGGACGTAGAATAGCGCCTCAACCCACCAGTTAGACCCGAACCATCGATCTCGATGTACTCATGTCAATGTAAACCTAAAATAGTTAGAAACTTATCCAAGGTGACATCGGAGTATAAGCGTGTGGAATCTAATGATCAATGAACGTTAAAATATATCAAACAAAGCAAGGGATAAACGATATACACGGAGATATGGATACTTGGTACTGAAACCTAGGAGCTGAATGCAACTATAGATCATGGTTTCAAGCATAACTACTCGACTAATCGGTATTCGATAGACTTCTTAACAAACCTAGACTATTGTTCACGATTCGACAAAGTCGCAAAATAATGACTAAATCTCGTAATTTCATACTAGGTATTCATCCGTTTATTCCTAAAAAATCAACACCTAATCCTAATCATCTAATCCTCATCACATGCATGATACTCGACGAGTACTCCCCCAGACTTGAAATTTCGGGAGTGTTTATGCATAGATCCCCATCGCATGTATCTTGGGTCGCACTAGATTCTGCTCAGGTGGTGTGGAAGTCTTGGTCCAGGGGTTCCTTCTTCTTTCCTTCGTCCACCAGCTCGTTTGGGTCGTTACATAATACTTCTCTAGCTGATGTGATGGAAGCTTCACCTTTTTCAAATGTCGAAGGAATGGGCTGATCCACTATTTTCTTGCGCTGATTTTATGGAAACGGCAAAGGAGGTTGCCTCGGGGCTGGTTTTACGTACTTCTCCTCTTCCTCCTCTGCTTTCTCCTTAAGCTCGACAAGGGCCTCTTCCGCTTCTTCTTGCGCTAATTGCTCGACCTACATCTCCAAATGTTTAAAATGATATTCAATGCCCTCCATATGCTTCTTGAGATTGGCTTGCCCTGACTTCACTTTCATAATTCAATTGCTTTGATTTTGCTGCTCTTGGATGAAGAGGGCCAACATGGCGGTAATATCAAGGGCTGCTTCGGGTTGAGTCAATGATAGCGCATGTGGCGGAAAACTTTGATTATAGGACTGCATCAATGGGTGAAAATTTCCAGGTAGATGTTGCGCAACCAACGCACCGTTGGGGTTCCTATACGAAAACGTTTGGTGTTCTCCCCATCCGGTGTCGTATGTGTCTCCCAAAAGCTGATTATTACCCATGTAATTGAATTCCTCGTAACCCCAAACTCCTTGGTTCCATGATTGTCCGGGTAGTTTGGGAGCTGTGATTCGGATTGGCGATGGTAGAATTCCTCTAAGCGTTCCATTGCTTAGCATTTGAGTTAAAGCTCGATAAAGAAAAAATCAAAATGCAGAAAAATAACAAAGACTACGGAAATCTTAATCTAGTGAACTCCTAATCTAGGCCGTAATTAGTCCCCGGCAACGGCGCCAAAAACATGATGTGGGAAATATCAAGCTATACAAATGCCTAATATCCACTTACCGCAAGTATACAGATCGGTGTAATATAAGGGTCGAACTCTGGGGACTAATGCAACCTAAGCTTATGATAACGTCTATTTTGTTCTAGTATTTTCATAGTTAGTTTCATCATTCATTTGGATTTTACCAAGGATTAAGCATCATGATCATCCCGTTTTAGGTCATTTTGGAGCTAAAGGACGTGCATGAGACAAAGTACAAACATCGAGGATCATCACGAGACAAATGGGACGAGACTCGGCAAGGAATAGCCACTACCCGCGCGGGTAATTACCTAGCTCGAGCGGGCATTTGTTACGAAGATTTTGTCCAGCGAATTGTGCACGAGTCGGGCAAGAAATACCACGCCCGGGGCCTCAGCCCGAGCGGGTAGCAAGTCAGCCCGAGCGGGCAGCACTTCAGCCCGAGCGGGTTGCCTCTTCTTTCATCGCGATCCCGCGCAACCTTCCCGGTCGCACCCGAGCGGGTCACTTACCTAGCCCGCGCGGGTCACGTCCGTCACGTGCAACTCCAAATAAGTTAATTTGACTTAAAAAAATGAGAGTTTGTTGGGGACTTATACAATAAGGAAAACACCTTTAGAGAAGAGGAATAAGTGATATTTCGCTGGAGAAAGTAATGGAAACGTTGCCAACTTAATCAAGAATAGAAAAGGCAAGAAAAGGGGGGACTGCTGTAACAAACGAAGAGAGAGCTTCAGGGACAAATTCACAGAGAGAAAACAAAGAGAAAAATAGAGCACACGTAGAGAGAGAGAAGGAGAGCAGAACGCACACTGAAGGGCGAAGGACGGAGCGAGGAAGACGGAGCGTGGAGGAGTTATTGAAGACATTGGTAATAGAATAGGGAGGGATCTCATTCTTTATCCATGTCAATATAGTTATCTTTTGTGTTTCTTTTGCTAAGTTCATGTCCGAGTAGGTCCACAGCCATGGGTTAAAGAGCTTTGCCGATATGTAATGAACTTTTATTTTTAATGCTTGGTTATAATATTTGTTCGTTTCGGATTGATTGGTTGTTTGTAATGCTTTTTTTCTTGTTGTGGTTTCATGCTCTACCCGCGCGGGGTTAGTGGTTTCCTCCAGCCCGAGCGGGCTCCTCATCAGCCCGAGTGGGGAAAACTTTGCTGGTCAATGTGCAGCCCGCGCTGGCAACTAAGCCATCCCGTGCGGGGTGGTGTTCTTCATCCAATCCGGGCGTGTTCCAAGCCTCCCCGAGTCGTGCAAACTTTGCTGGAAACTTTTCTGGAGTTGCAGCTCGTGCGGGGCCTCTTCCAAGCCCAAGCGGCTGAGTTATCTTCTTGTTTTTGTTCCTTTCGCTCAATGCTTGGGTGTTCCGTTTGATTCCGTGGCTGTGCACATATTCTATCTTATCACTTAATCACGTTTTTGGGGTGGATTTGCCGTAATCACTCGTGTTTGCTTCATGTCTTCGTTTTCTACACAAAACACGAAATTGTAGATGAAATCCTCAAATATACTCAATAACTCGGTAAAGTCCAAGAAGTCTAATCAAAACTAAACCTAAGAATCATAAAATACTATGAAGGATTACATGTTATCAGACGCTATAATTTTAAAGGTAGGAAAATGTTTCAATAAGCATAGAAAAGATTTTATCGATGGATCCAAGTTCATAGAATCTGACACCTTCATTGGAGAGCATATTGCACACACAGTTTATGGAGTCGACAAGACTGCATGTGCATGAACTAAACAACTTTATACTGGAATTTAATATCATTATTCGTGATAGAAAATAATTATTCGGGGGATTTAAGAAGTCGAACATGTACTTGTAGAGACTTCGATATCGATAAATATTCATGTGTCCATGCTCTTGCCACTGCCAAATGATGTTTTGATGATATAGAAATCCACAATCTGTGTTCAAATTTCTATTTGAAAGAACAATGGGCGTTGGCATATGTAAGGATAATTAATATTGTTCCCAATAAATCTTATTGGATCATTCCAGATGAGTTACGAGACTTGATGGTATTTCTTCCAAAAAAAAGAATCTGACGTGAGAAGAAGATTCGATTAACTCGGATAACATCTGCTGGAGAATTGAAACGAAAAGGACGTAAAAGAGTTCATCAACGATTAAATGCCGAAGAATGTTTAAGTATTGTTGTATAAGTATTGTTAACGTTCAAGTATTGAATTTGAAAAAGTATGGTTAACGTTGAAAGAAGAGGTCAGCTTGTTTGAAAACAACTCCTCCTTGTACATAAGTACTATCATTGGCCGATAAGAAAGCAAAGCTTTTTTCTATGTCTTTTGCTCTCATAGAAAGAAAATTGTTTGTCCTCACGGTTTTGCTCTCATAGGCCATTTTCTTGGTTTCTCTCAAGACATCATCATTTTGTAAGTGAACTACCTCATTGTCACTCAATTTAGCTTCCTTTTCCTTCTTAAGTAGTTGCACTTGATCTTCATAAACTTCCTTTGGTATTAATGGTCTCAAGCTGATATTTTTTCCTTTGTGCTCGAACGAAATTTTCTATACTCCTCATGCTTCAGACGCAAATCAAAGTGCCACGGACGCCCAAGAACGAAATGACCTACCTGCATTGGAACCATATTGCACAATAATTCGTCTTCATAGTTTCCTATGTGAATTGGAACCATTACCTGACGATGCATCTTGATTTCACCACTCTCAATCAACCATTGGAGTTGGTATGGCTTCGGGTGTTTCTTGGTTAACAAACCAGGTTTCTCAACCAAGGACGTACTAGCCACGTTCTTACAGTTGCCACTATAAAAAATCACAACGCACACCTTCCCCTTTTTGTGCTCTCGAGTATAAAGATGTTTTCTCATTGAAAAATGGCCTCCTCTCTAGCTTGAAGATTAAAAGTTGTTCGAGTTACTAAAAGCTCACCTCTCACAGGCTGACGTGGTCAATCTCAAGTAATAAAATACCTAGACTAACGTTTCTACAAGAATACGGATCGTGTAGTACTAGGATCTGAGCGTTTCATTTTCATAGGTTTTTCTTGCACGATTTTAGATATGTTTACAATACAAATGCGATGTTTACGTATGATTTTATATCTGTTATAATCGTTTTCATGTTTTCGTGTTCTTACAGTTTTTAATGCGTATTCGGTTCTTTTGGAGCTAAAAGACGTACACAAGACAAAGTACCAACATTGAGGATAATCACGGAAAAACGGACGAGAATCGGCGAGGAACAAGCTCTGCCTGCGCGGGGCACTCCCTAGCCCGCGTGGGGCCTTTGGTTCAGCAATTGGTCCAGCAGATTGAGCATGGGTCGGGCAAGCTATCAACACGGTCGGGCTTCACCATGACACCCAGCCCACGTGGGTCACTCCTTAGCTCGTGCGGGAAGGTCTTATTTTCATCACGATCACTGCGCCGCGCCCGCGCGGGGCACAAACTCAGCCCGTGCGGATCGCGTTCGTCACCTGCAACAACTAGAATATTTATCTAAACACGAAAAGGAACTTGTTTGTGACTTATACTAAAAGTAAAACGACTTTAGAGAAGAGGAATAAGAGATATTTTGCTGGAGAAAGGAATGGAAACATTGCCCAACTTGATCAAGAATGAAAAACTCATAAAAAGGCAAAATGGTGGTTGCTGCAACAAAAGGAAAAGAACTGAACGGCCAAAAGGAAAAACCAGGAGAAAAGGAAAGAAAAGAAGAAGGAAAAGGAAGAAGATGAGCTAGGAGTTGAAGGAGCGGGAGTGCGAGAGTTAGTTTTCAGTTTCATCGAGGAGAGAGAGTAGAGAGACAATCGAAGAAGAAGGAGACTCTTGCGAAGGAAACATTCAAGGGACATTGGAGATCAATTCAAGACTTCGGTTTCGTTTGGTTTTTATGTTCCTTAGACTTTCTACTTCGATTATTATGTTTGCTTTTGGACGCATGAGCGAGTAGTTGTTTTGTTCTAGGAGAAGGGATTAGCCCTTGGCTATCCCGGAACCACCTTGATTTATCTTTGAATGCAATTTCCCGTTTTCATTTATCTATTCTTTTTCTGAGAGCTTGAATAACTTGTGTTTACGAAGGCCAAGTAGATGCATGTGTTAGGGATTAGGAGAAGGACCGAAAGGAGAATTCTAGTCCTGGACGATCAGGTTTAGAAAAATCGAGGTTAGGCCACGAAAGTAGGGTAGCAGCAGTTGAGGGTAAAACGGATGAATCATAGAACTTATGGGTTTAGCTTAAGGTGTCAGCCACGAAAGTAGTGGATAAGTTGACTAGATCACGTGTCTATGCCTTCAGAGAGGGTAGATATCATATTAGGATCATCTGCCTTAGATAACTTGATCGGGATTGCATGATTAGATAGGTTGATTGTTGGGTTCGGTAGTCTTGTGGTGAAAACGGATTCCTAGAACGTTTGTCTCATTGTTAAGAACTCGTTTGTTTATTTGTATTTAGTATTTCATTTTCAAATCCCATATTCGTTCGTTCCAAGTTTGATTTGTAGTTTGAGTTTAGGTTGTGTTGCATAGTCCCTGTGGGATCGACACCTAAAGTACTACACAGGTGTCGTACACTTGCGGGTAGTTTAGATTATATTTGTTTAACTTTGATAGGCATCAGGATCGAACACTAGAGAACTGATGCAACAATAGAGTTGTTAAACTAATAAATAGGACGAAAATAAATCAAGTGATTGGAATGCAAAGTAAAGACTAAACTAACTAACGCGATAAATTCAATAAGATAAAGCACAACAGGTTTCGAGAGATGCACAATAATGCAATGAAGCACTAATAAAGATCACGGTTGTAGTTATTATCATGAGTTCAGGAAATTCAAGATCTATCCTAGGGACTGACTGGCACTGCCTAATCCCACTACATAGCATGTGTACTACCAATATATCGACTGTGCAATCTCTCATACTAAATGCATTAAGACCACTTTCCTAATTCTTGAGTTCAATCCACCGACCGTTGAAGGTTCTAAATCGACAAGACCCCAACTCATGGCTAGGTTTCAAAATCTAATCCACCTTCTGATGCAATCAGACTTTTATAATCATTCATCCAAGTGATCAGCATGAATAAAAGCATTAGAAACAACCAATCAATCTAACAACGTTCAAATATCATAACTGAGCATTAAGCACAAGCCTTAATTACATATCGGAGAAACTCTCACCCATGGTAATGGATCTACTCGTACATGGGTTCACAAAAAAACACGAATGAAAACTATCTTAAACATAGGTACAGAACGAGATGCCTCCCTTGTGAGAGGATCCAAGCTTTTTCCCGAAAACTGAATTCTCCTCTTCTCCCCTCGTGCTTGTTTCCTCTTTCCTTTCTTTTCCTTTTTGGCCTTCTTTCTTTTCTCTGTGTGTTCCATTTTCTGTCCAGCCATCTGTTTCCAATTCTTGTTCCAGCGACTTGGTTTACATTTCTTTTTCTTCAGCCGTGTTTCCTTTTTATGTGTCAACCGTGCTTCCTTTTGTTGTTCTAGCAGCCGGCGATTTCAATTACCGTCCCAGTTGTGTTTCCATTTTATGTAAGTCCCGGCTGCTGTTTCCATTTTGTGCAAGTGACCAACGGTTTCCTTTTCTCTTATCTAGCCGTGCATTTCCATTTTGTGGTTTATGAACCTTGGATGCTGACTGTGCACAGTTGAATCAAAGGTGGTTTTGCCAACATTTCCCGATATTTGCTCGTGTTTGTATCCTGATATCTTCATTTCCTGCTAAACATTACAAAACTCTAGAAGAAGACTAAATTGTGATAAATAACTTGGTTAAGTCCAAAATTATAATAAAAATAACTATAGAAAGATATGAAAATACTAGGATAAATTAGAATTTATCAAACTCCCCCAGACTTGAACCTTTGCTCATCCTTGAGAAAAACTGAAGTTAAGCACAATGAGAGTTAGACAACAACTAGATACTACATTGGTCAGAGTTGCTACAGCTTCCATTCACTTCATCTCGTAGTCCACAACAACGAATATGTAGAGATTCCCACACAAAGAGGGGAAAAGGCCCATGAAGTCTATTCCCCACACGTTGAATGACACGACTTCTAGAATGTAGTGCTGCGGCATCTCGTTGCGTCTAGAAATATTCCCTATTCTTTGGCAATCGTCGCACGAAGCTACGTAGTTGTGGGCGTCCTTCAAGAGTGTAGGCCATTAAAACCCCGCTTGCAGCACCTTTGCGGTGGTCTTGGCTGCAGCAAAGTGACCCGCATAACTGATCATCTCGTTTTCATACGTATTTCTTGCACAATTTAGGAGATGTTTTTGATATATATGTGATGTTTTACGTATGATTCTGTTTCCGTTTTACTTGTTTTCGTGTTCTCATGTTCTTACAGGTCTTTACGCGTATTTGGATCATTTTGGAGCTAAGAGGACATGCACGAACCTAAGGAGCAACTTCGAGGATCATCACGGGACAAAAGGGACGAGATTGAGCATGGAAAGCCTCCACCTGGTCGGGCACAACTCTTGCACAACCGGGCAAAACCTACGGCCAATTTTGTGCACATTTATGCACGACTCGGGCAAGAATACCCGACCATTTGCCTTGTGCCCGAGCGGGCTCACATACCATGCCCGATCGGGCATGTATTCCAGCCACACAACTCGCGCGTTCCACCCTTGCCGCACCCGAGCGGGCACAATGACCACCCGAGCGGGTCGCGGCCCAAAATTGCCTATTAAGTTAAGTAAACTTAACTTAAAACAAATGGAACTCGTGGGGGCAATTTAGGCAACAATTAGACCGACTTAGGAGGCTTAAAAGGAGGCAGAAGACGTCATTAGAGCAAGCTTAGATTGGAGATTAATTCAGTAGAAGATTAAGGAGATTCTAGCGAGGAGACAAGCGAGGAGCATTGGAGATCAAGCCCCAACACTTCGGTTTTGTTTTGTTTTCATGTTCCTTAGACTTTCTACTAGCTTATGGGTTTAGTTCAGGGTGTCAGCCACGAAAGTAGGGGGCAACTTGTCTAGATCACGTGTCTATGCCTTGAGAGAGGGTAGATATCATGTTAGGATCGTCTGTCTTAGATAGCTTTAACTGGGATTGCATGATAGATAGATTGATCGTCGGTTTCGGTAGTGTTGTGGTGAAACCAGTTTCCCAGGACGTTTGTCTTATTGTTAGAACCCAAGTAGTTTATTTACTTTCAATATTTCATTCTTCATCCATATTCTTTCATTAGCAAGTTTGATTCCTAGTTCGAGTTTAGGTAGTGTTGCGTAGTCTCTGTGGGATCGACACCTAAAATACTACACACGTGCCGTGCACTTGCGGGTAGTTTAGGTTATGTGCAAACAGCCATAAGGATGCCTGCTGTTGCAAGAGAGCAATTCGAGATTAAGCCAGCGATGATCAATATGCTTTATCATAAGCAATTCATGGGTGGAAACCATGAGGATCCCCATCAGCACCTCAGAGACTTCCTCGAGCTTTCAGGTACGTTCAAAATTAACGGAGTCTCTGAGGATGCAATCTTGGTGCGTCTTTTCCCCTTCTCAATTGGGGGAAGAGCGAAAACTTGGCTGCAATCACTCCCCGCCGGATCTATCACCACTTGGGATCAGCTCTGCACACTGTTCCTATCACGCTTCTTCCCTCCGAGCAAGACGATTCAGATGAGGGGGGAAATCACAACATTCAGATGCAGAGATGGAGAAACGCTATTTGAGGCTTGGGGTAGATTCAAGGATCTTCTACAGTTGTGTCCACACCATGGTCTTGAGCAATTGTACGTTATCCAAACTTTCTATAACGGAATTTCAGATGAGCACAGAACGAGGTTGGATAACACTGCCAGAGGATCATTCATGGATCTGAGCGTCGAGGAGGCATTCGAGCTGATTGATAACCTCGCCATGAACCACACCATGTGGTCAACTTCCAGAGGTATGCCTAATAGCACTCGTCGTTTATATGAGCCTAATCAGAATAGAGTTATGCGTAATGCAGCGAACGCCATGTACTGTGCGAATTGCGGAGATACAGAGCATGTAACGTATCAATGCACGGTACATGAAGATTACGAACAGATGAATTATGCCCAGCAGCAAGGCAACACTCAATTCGGGAATACCTACAACGCAACACGCAATTCGGGAACACCTACAACTCGAATTGGAGGAATCACCCGAACTTGTCATATCGAACGACTCAACCAGTGAAGTATTCGGGGTTTCCACCAAGGCAGAATAATTTCCAGCAAAACAACCAACAACTCCAGCAAGCACAGCAAGCTCCGCAAGCCCCTCAACCTCCTCAAGCCGCTTCATCAAACCTAGATGGGGTTTTGCTCGAATTTATAAAGAAGCAGGAGCAGCAACAGAAGAAGCAGGAGCAGCAACAAGCCAAATTCGACGCGGATGTGGGGACAGCGATTAGTGAGCTTAAATCTCAGGTGGAGTCTCTGAGTACACATGTGAAGATGTTGGAAAACTCCATAGCACAACAGGCTGCCTCATCCTCTTGGAATCCCGGACAGCTTCCCGGTAAGTCCGATCTTAACCCGAGAGAGCATGTGAATGCTATTTTTGTGTGCAGCGATGATGAGGATGAGAATCCGCCCTCAAATGTGCGAGGGGATGCTGCTGGTACGCTCGCCCTCGAATGAGCGAGGGAATGCTGCTGGTACGTCCATCGATAGAGGAAGAGGTAAGGTTGCGATTATGGAAGGAGTCGAACCAGATTTAGATAAGACATACGTTGCTCCTCCGGCGTACATACCTCCGATACCGTATCCTCAATGATTGGTAAGCAGTAAGAACGAAAAGAGAGTGGGCAGATTTGTAGAATGTCTCAAGAAGTTAGACATCAACATGCCATACGTAGAAGCCCTCCAAAAAATGCCTAATCATGCCAAATTCATCAGAGAGGTACTGTCCAAAGAGAAGCGTATCGAAGAGAACGAGACGGTAGCGCTCACCGAGGAATGCAGTGTGATTCTTCAGAACAAGCTTCCACCAAAGTTGAAGGACCCCGGAAGCTTCTCCATTCCATGCACAATAGGTAACCTCGATATCGATAATGCTTTGTGTGATTTAGGAGCAAGCGTGAGCATCATGCCACATTCGGTCTTCAAGCGGATGGACTTCGAGAACCTTAAACCTACGAAGATGTCTCTACGCCTCGCGGATCGTAGGGTAAGACATCCGGTGGGAATCGTTGAAAACGTTCCCACCATGGTAGGTAAGATTTGCATTCCCACTGATTTTGTTGTACTTGAGATAACAGAAGA
>CM071869.1:19308684-19324540 GCA_036759665.1 Gynandropsis gynandra | reverse complement strand
TGCGACTTTGTCGAATCGTGAACAATAGTCTAGGTTTGCTTAGAAGTCTTGTTAATTCCGATTAGTTGAGTAATTGTGCTTGAAACTATGACTTATTGTTACATTCACCTCCTAGGTTTCGGTACTAAGTATCATATCTCCGTGTATACCGATTATTCATTGCTTGTTTGATCGATTTTAGCGTTCATTAGACTCTACACGCTTCTCCGCTGTCAATTTTTTCTCCTTGGATAAGTCTTAACTATTTTAGGTTTTCATTGACATGAGTACATCGAGATCGATGGTTCGGGTCTAAGTGGTGGGTTGAGGCGCTATTCTACGTCCTAAGGGTTAGAGTTATGCGTATTCTTCATAAAAAAAAAAGAGAAGTAATCAAAATCAGAAAAATAATCTTCAATGACGCATCTCTTCACTCCGCTAAGGTTACGAGACCTTATGAGTGTGCCATAGGCAGCCTAGGTCTAAGTAGAAAGCCACCCTCTTCAACTTCGACGTCCTAGGAACAAAGCGTGGAACTATAAAAAAAATAATAAAAAAGAAGAATAAGAACGAGAATATGAGCTTAATGATATCTCAAGCTTAGGAGCGTTGGTATGGAGATCGCTTGGACGTTGTTTAGGAGTACGGATTAGACCTAGGTCATTGGGAGGATTGCATGGTTCGAGACTTTCGGATTGATAGAAGTCTGAACTTGGTACGCTTAGGCTTGCGTTCATGTGACACGTTGTTTTGCATGATGGCTAATCCTTTGATGTATTTGTGTTAGTATCCATTGTTGTTTAGCTCTTGTAATACTCGACTTTAGGTTTGCTCGAGGACGAGCAAAAGGTTAAGCCTGGGGGAGTTTGATAACACGTAATCCGTTGTAGTTTTTACATCATTCTTAGGCCTAGTTTTTAGTAGATTGCTTAGATTTCATTCATTTACCGAGTTTATTCGAAGACTTTATCTACATTTCGTGTTTTGCATAGGAAATGAAGACTTGAGGAGAAACACGAGTGATTTTGGCAATCTAACTAAGCCACACGCTCGGGCATAGGTGCCCGCTCGGGTGAAAATGGATGAACACGGTCGGGTACAAGGCTTGCACGAGCGGGTAGATGGTGTGCCCGCTCGGGCCCTTGTATTTCTCAACTAATCCCTAAGATTTAGAACGGCCAAACAAAGGGAAATCAGATCTATTAAAAGGGGATTCGAACCAAATTGAAAGGGGGACGACTCAAGGACAATTCAGAGCCATAGAAGACACATTTGGAAGGATCGAGACGGACGGAACGAAGGATCCGAAGCATGGAGTATCTATTGAAGACATCGGTTGATGAATAGGGAGCACTTTCTTTCTCTATCTATGTTGAATTTAGATTTCTTTTGTGTTTCGTTTCCTGAGTTCATGTCTAAGTAGATCTATTGCCATAGGTTAGAGAGTATTGCCAACATGTAATGAAGTCTTGTGCTTAATGAATGGTGGATCTTAATGCTTTCATACTTGTACGCCACTCGATATGAATGAATTTGGTATTTTATCATGTTTTCAGATTTCATGGTTGATCTTAATGCTTTCATTACTTGTACGCCACTCGAATGAATGATGTTAGAAGTCTAATAAACCAACGCCAGGGCATTAGACTTTGGAAATTAGACATGATTCAGGGTTTAATCGGTTTAGAATCTACGCCAGGTCAATCGATTAGATCTAGGGATTAGGATAGCGTTCGTAATGCGTCTATCCATGTAAGATGCGCAATGGATACATTGGTATATGCATGCTAGATAGTGGACAAGTCTACGCCAGTCAGTTCCTATAGGAGAGCTTGAATTCCCAGAACTCGTGATAGTATCTAAGACCAATTATCTCGTTAGAACTTCGTTACATTATTGTGCAACTCTTGATACCTATGGTGATTTGTCGCTGAGTCATTCCTATCTTTAGTTTAGTTAGTTTGCATTTGCATTCCTTCTACTATTGATTTTACACGTCTTATTCATTAGTCCAATAGCTTATAAGTCGCATCAATTCCTTGTGTTCGACCCTAGTTGCTACACGATCCGTATTCTTGCGGAAGCGTTAGTCTAGGTAATTTATTACTTGAGTCTACGCACATCAGTTACCATCATCTTGACATCAACCACTATGTGGAGGAGGAGAAAGAGACTGTCGATGTCGTCCTGTGTTTATGAGACTCCTCGATGCTCCAGTGCTGTGTGAGATCGACGATATTGTTCAATGGATCGATTACAAATGTTGTGATACCAATTGTTGGAAATATTGATTTTCTAAGAGAATAATAGGAAGAAGAACACAAAAGGATTGGTGTTTGAGTTGTAATTTTTCCATTTCATTTCATCCCAATTTATAGGAGAAAAATTACAAAGGATTAAATTACCATTATCCCACTAACAATGGTTAATAGACCATTAACCCTACTAACTCCATTATCTTGAGTAAATGACCCACTCACACCATTAACCCACTAACAAATAAACTTGAAAATTAAGAACACATAAAAAAATTATCCAATATATAGTTCTCCCTAGAGTCAGCTCATCGTCACTATCTTCATCGACTTTTCATTTTCATCATCAATTCTAATAACATCAAATAATGTTAAATAGTTGGGCATGTCTTCATTCCGCTTTCTTCCTCGGATTCTATCGAATTTTCTCGACTTAGACGATATTTTTTTCATTCTTTGTGTTCCAAACCCTTTAGACGATATTTGTTGTCTTCTTTGGGTGCCTAAAATCTCGAATTCTGTCGAATCTTTTTTACTTAGACGAGATTTGTTTGTCATCTATTTTTTTTCAAATTAATGTTCGAGAATTTTCAACCTTGACTTAGAATTTTCAACTTTGTTTCCGCGTATCTCAGGCATCTTTTGCAGATTGACACCTTTATATTTGTTTGAATTTATCCATATCAACAAAAGCAAAATTACAGCAAATGCCTTTGCATTATATGGTGATGATCTCTTCTCGGTTGACGTTTCTCCTTTAGTAGTTACAAATAAGAATATTATTATTAGAAAGTAGAATGTGATCATTTAATTTTTAAGATTGAAACAATCTATTTATAAAAAAATTAAATAATCATTGATTTCTCTTTGCGCCATCTCAGTAATGCTTATGATGAAACCACGTAAACATTAAAAAAGGTATTATATAAATTGAAATATTTTAAAGATAAATTAATAATACCTTATTTTTTAATTGTATTGTTTTTTACTTAATATATTAAAAAAGCTATTATTGGTTTATATCGTTTCTTCTTTAATTCTATTAATTATTTCAATTTTTATAATATTCTGATTTTATTTTTTATTTAAAATTTTAATGTTATGATAAATAAGTTCTATTAGTTCCATCAAAAGAAGACAATTCTTTCCGGGTAGCAAAATAGAAACATCAATAATTATTATATTAATAAAGAGATGAAGTTGTAAACTTTGCTTCTCTTTTTAGCTAACGGATGATTCAAGAACAAAGAACATATGAGAAGAATAAATGCTTCCAAATATCTCGGTCAGTATGTCGACCAGTTTTGCCATAATTGTCACCAATGTATCCATATGTGTTGTTATAAATAGATTCATAGTGGTATAATATATATTTTTAGAGGGTCATCTTCATATTTTAGTGTTTTGTTTCAATCTTTGTGTGTATGGGTTCCAAAGTTCGTCTTATCAAAGTTTATAAATACAATCTTTCACTAATTCTCCTTTCCATCACATCTTTCACTAGGAAACATAAGGTAGAGACAGAGGTAAGAGGTAGAGGTTCTTTCCAATTATCCCAAACTCTGGTAATGTGAGTCACCCTCTTATGCAACATTATCAAATCAGAGACATTATGTTCCATTCAATCTTTATAATTTATAGGATTTGTATTGGGACCTAGTTTCATGTACAATAAAAGTATAGTGAACGATATTTAAATCCCTCTCGAACTAGTCAGGAAACCGCTAGAGAAGATATTCAATACCTGTTAGCGTGGAAGACTTGGCACTTGTTTTGATCAAAGTTGTTAAAGTTCTTTGACATCTACACAATCGAACATATCAAAGAAGCATTGAAAAAAGTGAAGAGATGAGCTACAAGCATCTTTTACATATATTCCTTCTATTCATTTCCTTTTCTTCAATGTTTCTTTCCTCAAAACTGGTTTCAAACATCAAGATTCTCATATTTCTTCTCACTTCAAGTGAGCTTAGCTTTCTCATCTGCCAACCCAGGTGACCTCCGGATGAAATAACAATGTGATCATTTGCATTATAATTCGTCACATATCCAATTCTTTCAAGGTGACCTTTGCACACATTTGTAAATGAATGTTATTATCTTCGTTCTATAGGGAATACAATGTATTATTATTATGGCTAATATGTTCTATTGTAATTTCTCCAACTACCAACAAATTTCAAGAATCAAAGGGAAACGGGTCGTAAAACTATTTTTGTTGTTAATGGAGAATATGATTATGAATGTAGATTTTAACTCGATTGATTGACTATGGTTAGTACATCATATCAATTAATATATATATATATATATATATAACTATATATTGATATATCAATTACAATTAATATATACTAATTTGTTTTTGTTTGTTATAACTAATATATTGTAAAACACCTTAAAAATTATTAGAAATATTATAATAGTAAATATATTGTTTTATATGGTTGGTATATTGTTTTTTTAGAAGTTCAAAAACCATAGAAAAAAACAATAAATACTAAAGTTTGTGACTTTTCTTAACCAAATAATTTACTTTCTTTTAATTTCATTATACTGTTTTATATATAAATTGAAATGAAAAATTTTAATCTTCAAATATTATATAATATTTTTCATAATATATGTTTTTTATGGTGGAGATCTGATCATTAAGATTTCAAGTGAACTTATCAAATTTGGTTGGTTGATAAGTTATTGCACTCAAACGTCATTTAAATCTAATAACTCCTAAACTATGAAAAAATACATATATAAATATATAGATAAATTTATTTGAATATATTTGTTATATATTGTGAATTACAAACAACATTTTTTTATAATTTATTTTTAATAATTATTAATTATTATTCAACTCAAAACGATATTTACATTATATTCTTCAAATTATAAACTTTCGAACTAATATAACTATCATATTATAAAAAAATAATATAATCAAACGTTGGGTTTTGCTGAATTCCGATGACTCCACCCAGGTGCCACGTGTCATCCATATCAACAAAACAATTTGATTTGTAATTGTTTCTTCTTTTGATTTTCAACGGTGGCGAACTGTGACCCTCCCACTCGGACCCATGACTCCAAAACCGACCTGACATATGTCGTAACTCCTCCAGCGTCGTGGAAGACAAAGTGCAACCTTTCACCGAAGAACCATGTGTGGTAAGCCATCCACTCCCACACACGTGTCAAGCTTAGATTTTTGTACAACAATAAGCCACAATCAAGGGATTTGTAGGGATACAATGCGGAGAACCTGAGTTCATGATTTCAAGGTTTTGGATGTGATTATCCATAGAAATGTCGAGTTGTTTGGTTACTTGGATGTATAGTGTTCAAGGGATGAAAGGTGATAACCAAACACCATCTTAGCCAAAAGAGGGCTCTTCTCAATGACTTGGAGAATGTCAAATAGAGTTACTTTGCAAATATTTTGTTTACATTTTTTCTATTTGTCTTCATTTTTCAAGATTCAGTATTTGCAATGGTTATGAAATTCATTAAAGTCTATTATGTTTTCCTCATCATATCCATGCTTTCTCTTAAAATACAAATAAAAGTTTCTTCTCCATCAATTTTGGTTTTCTCTTGCAGGAGAGGCTATGTGGTGCGTGCGTTGGATTTGTTATTCCCTTCCTTCCTTGCCTTAGAGAATTCATCAAATGCAAGTTAGTTTTTATATTTATCAGTTTAGATGTTTATATGGTTATGCTTTCGTCAAACATTCTGCATATCTTTTTATGATTGGGATACTTATATATCTTCAAGAAAATGAGAATGTCTCTATGCATATGGTGATGTAAACTTGTAGTTATCTCATTCATGCATATTGGGTGTAATACTTATCGTTTTTTACATAATTCTGAAAAATGTCTCGATGAAAAAGATCAATCGATTATCGATGTTCCTTAAAGAAGGATTTCACCCTTTTCTTACATGGGAACCAGACCACTGGTAGTGATAGAGTGTTGAAAGAAGATGGACTTTAAGTGTTTCGGCTGTTCACAAATATAGAGAGCAGGAGCATGTTTTGTCTTCTTGAATTTCTTATGAAACTGTTGGGAGGTTGTTAATAAAGGGATTAGTCTCTTTATTGGTTTTTGTAATCTATATAAAGATTAAAAGGAAACAACCAGAAAGCAAAGGAACTTTGGAACAAAACACGAAAGAAGCCGGAAAGTAAAAAATTTAATATTTTTATCAAACTCAATCGAAAGGAAATTGAGAAATGAACAAATAGCGGCAGGGATATGGAGAGCAGTGGAAGAAGATTTCTTGCACAAATCATTTCCAAATTAAATGTACTTGAAGCAAAGATTGATTGTGTTTAGGATGGATTCTTCAAAAACAATTGAAGAAAATGTAAATTCCTTCAAGAAACTGTGAATGATCTTGCAAACTTGAAACTGGAAGTTTTCGAAGAAGATCAGGTACTAATCTTACTGAACTCACTACCAGACCAATATGAGCAATTAAAGGATACTTTAAAGTATAGTCGAAGGGAAAACATAACCCTTGATGAAGTCACAAGTGCAATTTATTGCAAAGAGTTGGAATTTGATGCCAAAGGACATAAAGGTGTTGTAGAAGGATTGGTTGCTAGAGGTAGAACAGAAAAGAGGGAGAGTCATAAAGGAAGGAACAAGTCAAGGTCTCTCGGTCTAAATCAAAAGGAAGGAATGGTACAGGTTTCTGATATTGTGGAAAAGAGAGACACTTCAAAAGAGATTTTAAATCAAAGAAAAAGGCTTCAGAAACTGGCATACTTCAGAGCAAGGTGGAGCTGCTGCAGTTGTTAACAATGACCATGAATCAGAGGTACTTACCATTTCATATGAAAACCCTAAAGATCAATGGACCTTAGATTCAGGTTACACATTCCACATGACTCCAAGGAAAGAATGGTTTGAATCTTTACAAAAGTAAAAGGGGGGAGTTATTATGGGAAATAACCAAACCTGTGACATTCAAGGAATCATAAATATAAGGATTAAACTTCATGATGGTTCAGAGAAAAGTCTGCAATAAGTGAGTATATCCAAGAGAAATCTTATATCTCTTGGTACTCTAGACCCAAATGGATATAATTACAGATCTGAAAATGGTATTTTGAGGATATTCAAAGGAGCTTTAGTGGTTGTGTAGGCAAATTAGAAGGCAACTTATATGTTCTCTGTGGTACAACTTTAATTGGTTCTGTAAACCTGATTGCAGAATCGAAAGCAAACATGTGGCGCCGGAGATTAGGCCATATGAGCATCAAAGGAATGTAAATATTAGCAAACAAAGGTGTGATTGATTAGAAGAAGATTGGAAAACTAGAATTCTATTAAGAGTGTGTTCTAGGAAAATCACACAGACTTGTGTTCAAGACTAGAAAATACACAATAGAGGAACCTCTTGGATATGTTCATTCTAATTTGTGGGGTTCTCAAAATGTAACTCCATCCTTATCAAAATGATAGTATTTTCTTTCTCTTGTGGATGACTACAACAAGAAGGTGTGGATTTATGCCATCAAAATAAATTATGAAGCATTCAAAAAATTCAAGGAATTGAAGATGCTCGTAGAAAACCAAACATGCAAGAAAATCAAACACCTTAGAACCGATAACTGACGGGATTTCTATAACAAGAACTATGATGAGATGTGCAAGTCGAGTGGCATATAGAGACATAGAATATTCACATACACACTGTAATAGAACGGGGTAGCTGAAATAATGAATCGTATGATCATGGATAAGGTTAGATGTTCCTTAGAAGAATCTGGTATTGGAGAAGTATTTTGAGCAGAAGAAGCAATGACTTTAGTTTATCTCATAAATCAAAGTCCTTTTACAGCTATAAACTGTGAAATACTAGAGGAGCATTGGAGAGGAAAGACACCATCTTACTCACATTCAAGAAGGTTTGGATCCATTGCCTTTATACATATAGATCAAGGCAAACTGAAACCTCGAGCAAAGAAAGATGTGTTTTTAGGATATCCAGAAGGCATTAAAGGTTACAAAGTCTAGATGCCTGAGGAGAGGAAGTGTATTATGAGTAGGGATGTAAGTTTTCAAGAAAATTAGGTATTCAAGGATCAAAAGATCCAAGATGAGAAGTTGTCAGACAAAGACCAAAGGAAGGGATTGGGTGAAATCATTAGTATTCTTTATAAGACACATACTCACCATAAAGAATTAAATGATGAAGGTGGAGTCGACAAAGAATTTTGCACCGAAACACCAAGAAATAAAATAGAAACTGGATCAATAGATGATGGATAATCAGAAGAAAGAATTACAAACTCAGATGATGTAAATCATCAAGAAGAATCTGATCATAGTTTGTAAGATTATTTGTTGGCGAGAGATAAAAGTCGAAGGACTATCAATCCTCCTTCACGAAGCTAATATAATAGCTTTTACATTGCATGTAGGAGAGCAGTTTGAAATAGAAGAACCAAGAACAATCGAAGATGCAAAAGCAAAGCAAAGATTGACCTAAATGGAAAAGGGCAATGGATGGGTATCTCTTCTTAAAATGAAACCTGAGTTCTAATAGATAAACCAGAGAAGAAGAGGATCGTGGGCTGTAACTGGATTTTCAAACGGAAATCAAGAATTCCAGGGATAGAGAAATCAAGGTTTAAAGTGAGATTAGTTGCAAAAGGCTATTCTCAAATTGAAGGTATAGATTATCAAGAGGTATTTTCTCCTGTAGTTAAACACGTTTCCAATCGTATACTATTGTCTTTGGTGGCTTCTTTTGACATAGAATTTGAGCAACTTGATGTCAAAACGACATTCCTTCATGGAAAGTTAGATACAAAAATTGTAATATATCAACCACAATGTTTTGTATTCAAGGGACAATAAAATAAGGTTTGTCTTTTTAATAATTCTTTATATAGCTTGAAGCAGTTACCTCGACAATGAAATATGAGATTTGATGAATTTATGAAGAACCTAGGATTTTGCAGAAACAAGTTTGATACTTGTGTCTATTTCAAGCATCTTGGTGAAAATGATTTCATATATCCACTCCTATATGTAAATGATATGTTAATAGCTTCAAAGAGTATGAAAGAAGTCATAATGTTAATGGATCTGATGAGCAAGGAGTTTGAGATGAAATATCTCAGACATGCCAAGAAGATACTAGTAATGGAAATACAAAGAGATAGAATGAAAGATATCTTAACTCTATCTCAAGAAGGTTATCTTGGAAGAGTACTAGAAGTTTTTGGGTTGGCAGACTCAAACACAGTTAACACACCAATAAGGCACATTTCAAGCTAAAATCAGTTGAAGATGAAGCTGAATGTGGGGAAGTTGATTCAACAATTTATCAGAGTGCAGTTGGTAATCTTATGTATGCCATGATTGGAACTCGTCCAGACTTGGCATATGCAATTAGTTGTAGTCATTCGTTTCATGTGCAAACTTTGTAAAGAACATTGGTTAGCAGTTAAATGCGTGATGAGATATCTGAAAAGGACATTGGATGTAAAATTGATATTCAACAAGGCATCAAGCTTCAACATTACAGGGTATTGTGACTTAGATTATGCCACTGACTTAGACGAAAGGAGATTAGTTACAGGCTACACATTCACAGTTGGTGGAAATGTTGTGAGCTGGAAATCGAGAGTGCAACATGTAGTGGCATTATCAACCATAGAGTCAGAATACATGGAATTTTTTGAGGCGGTAAAAGAAGTTGTATGGATCAAAGGATTTTTAGAGGAGTTGGGAATGAAGAAACATGTTGTGAATATATATTGCGATTTAGAGAGTGCTATAAGTTTTTCAAGAAATAGTGTGTTTCATGAACAAACCAAACACATAGATGTTCGTCTATATTACATTCAGGATATAATTGCTCAAGGGACAATGAGGATCAACAAAATTTCAACATTGACAAATCCAGTGGATATGCTCACTAAAGTCATTCCAGTAGGCAAGTTTAAGGCTGCACTTGAATTGCTGAAATTCATTATAAAAGAATAATCTTCTGAGTTTTTTGTAGGATCATTGATGAATGTCTGCAAGACAGCCTCACCAAAGTGGACATTTATTGAAAGAAGATGGAATTTAAGTGTTTTGGTTGTTAACAAATATAAAGAGCAGAAGCATGTATTGTCTTCTTGAGACGTTGTTAATGAAAGGGTTAGTCTAAAGAACCAATAATTGTTGGGAGGGGTGCGAGTTCGTATTTTTCCTTTCCTTGTATTTTGTGAGTGAGTGAATCTTGAATAAAGAAGATTCCGTAAAAAGAATCAGGGCTCAAGGTTGTGAGCATCGATTCTTTGTAAAACTCAAAAAGCTAGTCATGGGATCACCTTGATACTGTCGAGATGTAGGTTGGATCATTTTGATCGTGACTGAACTTGTAAATTGTGTGTTTTCATCATCTCTATTATTCTTGTTATTAGTTCTGCATTACTCTGTTTTACAGTCCAAGACCAGAGTAAGTTTGTGTTTCGTTGTTGTATTCAATCTTGCACAAAGATATTGGTCTACATTTTTTCGTAAGTCATCAGCAACATAGAGGTTTCATTTTCTACACTCTAAACAATTGTGTTGTTCTTAATACTTAATATCAAATTAATTTTCATTTATGTTTTCTATTTTTCTTTTTAATACATGTTTTTATTGTATTATAAGTTGATTTTTACACTTCAAACTGATCCATCCAAAGTCTCCCGTTATGATCATCTTAATTAACTTGATGATTCCATGCATGTCATATGAACACATCATTATTCCTTCTCATTTTTTTCTTTTTTTTCCTACAACATCCTTCTCCTTATGTGTTATTTTTATGTATGCAAAAGTTATAACTTATTGTGGCACTGTGATCATCTCGTTTTTATACATATTTCTCGCATGATTTAAGAGATATTTATGATATAGATACGATGATTACGTACAATTTTGTATATGTTTTACTCATTTTCGTGTTTTCGTGTCCTTACAGGTTGTAATGCAAATTCAGTTCATTTTGGAGCTAAAAGACATACACGGGACAAAGTACCAACATCGAGGATCATCACGAAACAAACGGGACGAGAATCGGCAAGGAATAACACAGCCCACACGGGGCATTCACCTAGCCCACGCGGGGCTTGACCTCCAGCAAACTCAGCACGGGTCAGGGAAGTCATTAGCACGCTCGGGCATCAAGTGAAGCCTCAGCCTGTGCGGGACACACCTCAGCCCGCGTGGGGCCTAGTTCCAGCAAACACCCGCAGCACACCTTAGCCCGCGCGGGGCACACACTCCAGCCCGCGTGGATTGCTTCCACCACCTGCAAAAACCAGAAAAGGAAACTTGTCTAAACACGAAAAGGAACTTGTTAGTAACATATACAAAGAGGAAAACAACGTTAGAGAAGAGGAATAAGAGATATTTTGCTGGAGAAAAGAATGGAAACGTTGCCCAACTTAATCAAGAATGGAAAACACATGAAAAAGGTAAAACGGTGGCTGCTGCGAAAAATGAAAAAAGGAGTGAACGGCCAAAAGGAAAAACCAGGAGAAAATGAAAGAAAAGAGGAAGGAAAGGCAAGGAGAGGAGCGAGGGGTCAAGAGGATTCAGTGAGTTTTCAGAATTCATACGTGAGAGAAAGGAGAGAGAGTAGAGAGAGAATCAGAGAAGAAGAACACTGTTGCGAAGGAGGCATTCAAGGGGCGTTGGAGATCAATTCAAGACTTTGGTTTCGTTCGGTTTTTGATGTTCTTTAGACTTTCTACTTCAATTATGTTGTTTGCTTTTGAACGCATGAACGAGTAGTCGTTTTGTTCTAGGAGAAGGGATTAGCCCATGGCTATCCGAGAACCACATTGATTTGTCTTTGAATGCAATTTCTTGTTTTCGTTTATCTATTCTTTATTTGAGTGCTTCATTGACTTGTGTTTGCAATGGCCACATAGATGCATGTTTTAGGAACTTAGGAGAAGGACCGAAAGGAGAATTCTAATTTCGGATAATCAGGTTTAGAATAACCAAGGTTAGGCCACAAAAGTAGGGTAGCAGTGGTTGATGGTAAAATGGATGAATCACAGAACTTATGGGTTTAGCTTAAGGTGTCAGCCATGAAAGTAGGGGATAACTTGACTAGATCACATGTCTATGCCTTGAGAGATGGTAGATATCATATTAGGATCGTCTGTCTTAGATAACTTGATCGGGATTGCATGATTAGATAGGTTGATTGTTGGTTTCGGTAGTCTTGTGGTGAAACCGGATTCCTAGAACGTTTGTCTCACTGTTAAGAACTCGTAGTTTATTTGTTTTTAGTATTTCAATCTTAAAACCCAATATTCGTTTGTTTGCAAGTTTGATTCATAGTTTGAATTTAATTTGTGTTGCGTAGTCCCTGTGGGATCGACACCTAAAATACTACACACGTATCGTGCACTTACGGATAGTTTAGATTATTTGTTTAACTTTGAATACGCATCACACTGATGTTTCGATATTTGCAGACACAAAAATTTATAAGTTTATGTGGATGAATCTATGTGCACTTTTTTATTTTGTGGAATCAAAGAGAAGCCAAGAGACAAGACAAGAAGCCCAAATTTTTTTTTGAAGTTCCTCCACTTTCACCTCCATCTCAAATAAGATTCCAAATAATTATGAAAGTCAAACGAATTTTATATATTAACTTAATTATTACAAAATAGAAAAATATCGTTCATTTTAACTTAATATAACAAAAGAAAATGTAATATTGTTCATATTATCTTTTAGTATCGATTGCCCGTATTATTATTAAAATATCAAAAAATAGTTTATTCATCTAAGAATAATGATCTAAAATTAGAGGAAAGACTAATGTTTAAACTTGAAAAGATCAAACATATAAATTCATTATATAAATCCATATAATGTTTTATTCATGAACTTTACAAAGTATTTTAATACTTCAAAATTGTAATTTCATGTGTAATGTTACAAATTTGTGTATTTATAGGAAGAAAAATAGATAGTATGTTTACAGAAAAGTTTTGAATATAAAAGCAAAAATGTTAGAAAAAATATTGAAAACTAATGAAATGAAACAAATAATAATCGATAATACCATAAATTATAACATCGTTATGGACCAAATTTAATAGTAAGAGATGTTAAGTCTAAACCAAATATTATTTTATTATCACCAAATTATTCAAGAATACTATTCTATTGTGAATGATACAATTCTCGGACAAACGATACTATGCAATAACAATACATAAGAACTAAAATAATTTTGAAATACACGTTTCACGACCATGAATTGATTGACATTCGCTTTTTAATTATCGACAAAATTTATTTAGATATTTTATTTATCCTCTATTTTAATATAGAAACACATCATTAAAACTATGAGATGTTTATGAGATAATAATTAACAGGATAATTTATAAGAGTAAGATAATGAGAAGTTTTCATTCTTTGGTTTTGCTGAATGTGGAAACATACAAGTTATAGGTAGCTGAAATTTAATCGCAATGAAACAAAATTGTTTTGTAGAAAATTATCATGCTTTATCTCTTGTATAAATATCCAATTGATAGACAGTGATTACTCTATCATATCAAATACTACACACAAATATATAATTATATATCATACAAAAATAATATTAATACTATCTTTTTTAGGTTTATTATGATTCCAATGCTTTAACATTTGCACTAAATAATTATACTTTTAACACTATATACATTGAAGCATTAACGAAATATGTCAAGTTTTAATATTTTTCCAAACTAACTTTTAATTTATTAGAAATATCAAAGAAATATATTACAAAGATATCAATGAGATCCAATTCATAGACAAATTATTGACAAAGTCTTATATCTCATATAGTTTAATCACCCTTGCCAAATCATTACCAATATAAAATCGAAATTTCATCGGACTATCCAAAATTTATTTGTAATGAATATATCTCATTGTATTAGTATCCAGAATTATTATATCTCATATAGTTAATCACACTAAATATATAAAATGAATAATTTTAATAATAAAAATATTTTTTTAATATGTTTAAAATTTATATTAGCTGGTCTCACGTTATTATAAGATAATAGAAACAAAATTTATTTATCCAAAAATAATTTTCTACTAAAATTATTGATACTACAACATCAATGATCTATAATATGTGAAACAATTATATTTAATAATACTGTTTATAAATACTAAAATTATATTTTAATACAAATTATTAATTGAAATAATCTTATTCACAAAAAGATAAAAAATTGTATTAATTAAAAGCATATGTCTTTTATATTTTCCTCGATTATTATTAATCTTCTTATGTATAATGCGGTCCAAATTATTAAATTTCAAATAGATATAATATAGAAAAGTTGTCTTTGAATGAAAAACATTATATATATATAAAAATTAAAAATATTTATTTTAATTTGATTAAAATATAAATCATTGATTTTATTTATTGTAGTGAATGACATCGCAAATACGTACGATCAAATATAAAATTAAATTAAAAATTTTTTTGTAAAATTTTTTTTAGTAAATATTAGAAAATTGAAGAAATATAATAGAAAAATATTAGAAAACTTAAATGTTTATTCATATGTACATTTAATTTTTTGAAATTGTATTTAATTATAATTCTTCGTGTTAAACAAATGTTTTTTTCTATCATATATATTTCTAGAAATATAGTTGAAAAACTCTCAATGTTAGTATATGTTAACTTAATTACTAAAAAATTAAAAAATATAATATTGTTCACATATTTCTTCATTTAATATCACTTTTTATATTAATATAAAATATAAAAAATATAGTTTATTTATCTAAGAATAATTATTTATTAAAATTATTTGATAATATCATAAATGATTTATAATTATCTAAAAAATTTATTTATATTTAACAATATTAATTGTATAAATATATTTAAATGTAATATTATCTTATTATATAAAAATTGAAAATAAATTATATAATGCAATATTTAAGTTTTTTCTAAAATCACGTGAAATATAATTATTTTTTATATTTATAATCTGACAGATAATATCTATTACTAAAAAATGACTATAAACTATGTGAACAGTGTAAGAATTCATAATTGGGTCTCACATGTTTTAAAGATAATGAGGTGATCATCATTATAAGGCTAATATAAAAGTGATTTACTAAAGTAAAAACTAGTCCTAAAACAAATAACGTTATGAAAATAATATTATGTAGATACCATAGTAATATCTTTATTTTGGTGATTGGGTCCGAATTAAAGATATTACATTAAAGTGATAATTAGCGGTTATGACCCCGTTGCATGTTTTCTAAGTGATGCTCGTAGAGGTTTAAGTGATATCAATGAAGAGTTGCAACTTTGTGTTCATCTCTTTGCGCCTTAGGGCGGTTATTTTTTGGTTCTTTATAGATCCCATCAATGGAGAACTAGAGGGCATGACAAAATAATAGAAAACATAGCAATGGAAGCCATAATTTAGCGAACGAGAAACATAGTATATCATGATAATCAAAAGCAGGATTACCGAGAGACTAAGGGCTGTAACTGACGTGTGGAAACGCGAGTTATAATTAACCTAGTCCACTTCACCGCAAGTATACGGA
>CM071869.1:19285868-19304181 GCA_036759665.1 Gynandropsis gynandra | reverse complement strand
GTGCCGCTCGGGTTACTCGAGGTTTTTAACCTACCTGGTAAGTATCCGATGCCCGATCGGGTGTGATGAAGGTGCCCGATCGGGTGCCCCAAAAGTGTGACCTACCCGGTAGGGTGTTGTGCATGGATGCACGACCGGGTCCTCCAATTTCCTACCGTGCCCGATCGGGTAGCACAAGTATGCCCGATCGGGTGTTGCTGCATATGCCAAAAATTAAACGTGGAAAACAAAACAACAATAACACGAATCTCAAACTTCCTAATTCCTAAACAAATTGTCTAAAATAAATAAGAATGAAAAAAAATGAAAAATAAGTCCAAAAATTTAAAACGAAAAAGGATATACTCGGGTTGCCTCCCGAGAAGCGCTTGTTTAAGGTCTTTAGCTCGACCATTGCGTCTTCATACGCTGGATGATACGGATAGAGGAGGTGTGCCTCTTCCGTCTTCTTTACGACCAATGAGCTTTGATTCAAAACCGGGTGGACTTCCTATGTGTGATCGTCGATCCGCTTCCCTCGAATTCGTGCTTTTCCCGCATCTCCTACTAAATCGGTTAAGTTTTAGCGTCTCTTCGGTGTTCCAGGCTGGGTATGTAGGTGTACGTGCCACTGAAGATGTCGGAGATGTCGTGCGTGACTCTGGGACCGTTTCCCGTGTCGGAGTATCTCTCAAAACGTGGTGCGGTTGGGTCCCTATAGGTACCCGGTCGGGTGCTCTAGGGGTGCCCGGTCGGGTAGTTGTTGTGCATTTTACCCCCGTGGGGTGTGCACGACTCGGGTGCTGGGTTAGCACGGTCGGGTACTCATCAGGCTTCCCTGCCCGATCGGGTTCACTTAACCACCCGGTCGGGTGATTAGGGTGAGGATTCATCCCCGCGGGGAGTGCACGACTCGGGCGCTGGGGTTGCGCGATCGGGTCGCCCAAATGTCTCGATGCCCGATCGGGTGGAGTGTGTTGCCCGATCGGGTAGGTCTCCTCCTCCTGCGTGAAAATATCCGATCTTACCTTTGGATTATAGCCTACCTCTTTGCACTGGGACAGCAGTGTGTCCTTCGGTTGAATACCCTCGTATGCTTGCCTAGGATCCTCCATTGATGCATTTGTCGCGTTGATGTTCATGGTGGGTTCGGTCATGAAGAGCTTGTTCAGCGCCTCATCGAGTTTGAACTCGATGGACTCGTCTCCGAACTTCGTCACTAGTCTTCCTTCAGCGCAGTAGATGACCATTTTTGTTGTGTTGAGAAATGGTCGTCCCAATATGATTGGGATCTTTGGATTGATTTCCATATCAACCACAACAAAGTCCGCGGGGAACCAAAATGCCCCCCCTCGAACCGCAACATTCGTCAAGATACCCACGGGAGTACGTACGGATTGATCAACTAAGGTGATTTGCATCCTTGTGGGCTGAAGATCTGCTTCCCTATTGAGCTTTTTAACAAGTGATAATGGTAGCAAGCTCACACTCGCTCCAATGTCGATTAGTGCATGCTCAATAACATAGTCGTAGATCTTACATGGAATGACGAAGTTACCTGGATCGGGCATCTTCTCGACCGTGGTAGGAGGTTGAATGAGAGAATTCGTAACCATTACCATCTCCTTGTCCACGGTTCTCTTCCTCATGATGATGTCCTTGAGGAACTTTGCGTATGAAGGAACTTTCGTGAGCGCGTCGTAGAAGGGGATTGTGACTTGAAGCTTCCTCAAAAGGTCTACAAATTGCGAGAATTGCGTCTCGTCACTTTGCTTCTTCTGAAGTTGACGCTGAGGGAAAGGCAACGGTGGAACTTTCGGGGGAGGTGCTACGTAAGTTAGCTCCTTCTCCTCGTCGGTTGCCTTCTCTTCTACGGCTGGAGCGATAGGTAGTTCGGTATCATCGCTCTTGGACTCTTCTCTCTCAGCCGTGGGTGGCATTGGTTGCCCCACAGTGTTCCCGCTCCTTAGGAAAATGGCGTTCACTTGCTCGCGGGGGTTCGCTTCGGGCTTTCCGGGAAGTTGTCCGGGTTGCCGGTTGGAACCTTGGGCCAATTGTGCCACTTGCGTCTCAAGAAGTCTTAGATGTGTTTGAAACCCATCCATCCTCTTCTTCATATCTTCTTGTTCGGCTCTAATCCCTCCTAATGCACTCTTTTGCTCTTGGTGCATCGTTTGGAGCATCGACAAAATATCAGAATCGTTCGAGGATTGTGCACGTTGCTGGTACCCGTATTCTTGGCCGCTACCTCTCGGTTGAAACCCTTGATTAGGGTTCCTCGTCATTATCCGCGGCTGAAAATCTTGCGGATTTGCCACGTTGTGCGTATTACCGTATGAGAGGTTGGGATGGCTCTTAATGTAGCCTTGCTGATATCCCCGATTGGAGACATAGTTTACCTCTTCTATCCCTTGGCCGACGGATGAATCATGTCTATCCACATGCAGTCCAGCTATCATCCGGTGAATTTCGCCAACTTGTTGTCTAAGATCCGTTAGTTCCGGGTTGGCGGTACCAAGCTCATTTACAGCAGCCTTCGATGGGAAGTTGCGATTATACCCCCCCACTTTCTTGCCTCCTTCCCTAGCCATGCTCTCGATTAGATTCTCGAGCTGATCGAACGTGAGATTGCTTAGGGATCCTCCACCCGCTGCTACGATCATGAACCGGGTGGTCTCTTGGAGTCCTTGGATGAAGTTAGTAATGAGATACTTCTTGTCCATCCCGTGGTGAGGGCATATGCGCTGGTAATCCTTGAATCGCTCCCATGCGTCATGTAGCGTCTCGCCTCTTTCTTGAAGGAAAGAATTTATCCGGTTCTTGGCGAGAAGCGTTCGGTGGTCCGGGAAGAATTGCTGCATGAATCTTTGTTCCATTTCATTCCAGGACGTGATAGATGCAGCCGGCAAGTTGAAGAGCCAACGTTGTGCCGCATCTTTGAGTGAGAATGGGAACGCCGTAAGATAGAGGTCCTCTCGAGTGACTCCCGTTCCAACCTTAGTTGTGCTACACAACATCTTGAAGTCCGTAAGGTGGGAGTTTGGGTCCTCGTTCTCCATTCCACGAAAAGCCGAGTTGTTGAGCATTTGAATAAACGCTGGTTGGAGCTCAACTTGCGTATCTATCGTGCGGGCCATGCACGAAAGAAGCTGGGTGTGCTTAGGAGCGGTGTATGCTCCATAAGTCCCGTCCGCCCCAGCCATATCGGGAATACTTGCGTTCTCCCCGCTGCTCGCACTGTAAGTATCCTCCTCCTCAGGGGCGTGTTGCTCGTGAAAGCTCGTTTCCTCTACCTCAGATTCGGAATCGACTCCGATTCTCCTTTTCTTGCGCAGGTTTCTAAGCGTGCGTTCAACTTCTGGATCGTAAATGAGAAGTTTCTGTGTAGAGCTTCTCATACAAGTCTCCTGCACAACAAGAAACAACAATACCTAGCGTAAATCTGTGGTAGATAGGAAAAAGACTCGATAAAAACGAACACAAAAACAAAAACAGACACAAACACGAAAACAAACACAAACACAAACACAAAAGACTCCGGAAAGGACTAGATCCTAATCTAGCTATTCCTAATCTAAGCCGTCTTTAGTCCCCGGCAACGGCGCCAAAAACTTGACGTGTGGAAACACGAGTTATAAATTCCTAGACCACTTCACCGCAAGTATACGGATCGTGTAGTACCAGGGTCGATCTCTAGGGACTAAGTGTGGCTAAACTAGGAACAAAACTAAACTAGGAAGGAAGATGATAGGAGGGGATATGATACTAAAGGTCCTAAATCTATCCTAAGGGTAACAACAAAACGAAGGTGAAGAGAAACTAGATATGATGAATACTACGGGTAACACGGGATACCGGATATTGCATACATGAACGACTAAAGATCATAGATCTACAACCTACTCTTAACAACGGGAAATTCATGCTCTACTGTCGAGGAGTGATTCTTCCGAGCCTAAACCTCCTAACCATGAATACATGCAACCCTGCCTTCCGACAACCGATTAACACCCATCATGTCAGCGTTACGTCCGTAATCACTATCCCTAAGTTGGCTAACCGACCGGTCAGATTCTCATTAGCCAAGACTTAATCTACTACTTAGCGGACCGGATTCGTTCCTTAACCTTCCAGCAAGGTTCGAGATCCATTGTTGTTGAGCGGTCAGCACTAACATAAGATTGATATTGCTAAGCATAGAACCGTAATCAAGAGTGAAAATTGTAAAACTAAGCATTAAGAAAAGTCATCGTTCATACATACAAATCCAATAAACCCTACCCGCAGTAGGGACTCTACTCACTCATGGAATACATGAAAACAGAAGATGACATAATCCAATACATAGTAAAACCCTAAGGAACTCGATGCCTCGACCTTCCCTAATGCGTTACCGGTGTACGGAATAGTGCTTCTCCTCTTCTCCGATGCTTCCCGAGCTTTCCCAGATGTTCTCCAGTGTTTTCTTCTCCTGTTTGTCGCCCCCCTTTGCCCTAGATCCGTTCTCTCCCTTTTATTAGCTCGTTTGAAACTAGATCTAAGTTTGTTACGGATCTCTCACCCGATCGTGTGGTTGAGGAGCCCGAGTCGCGTAAACTTTCGGGGCAGAATGGATGGCTGAATGCCCGAGCGGGTAGTCAGAACACGCCCGATCGGGTAGTGGTCACCCGATCTCCTTGTTCATGTGCCCGGTCGTGTATTCTTGCATGGACAAACCCCGTAGACTTTACCCGAGCGGGTGGAGAATAGTGCCCGGTCGGGCACCCTTGTGATCTTGATATTCTCTTTTTCGCTCGTTGCTCGGGTGTCCCTTTTGGGTTCTGGAGCTCGGTCTCGGCTCTGAGTAGATTTTCCTTCAGATCTTGTGGTTTTTGACAGGAATCCTTCATTTTGATCTCATTTAGGCCTTGTCGCCTAGAAACCTGAAAACCAATAAAACGGGTGTGTGAAGCTCAAAATAGAATCGGATAAGTATGTAGACGATGTAAGAATCATGCGAAAATGATGTAAAAACCTATCCTAATAATGATACACTTTCAGTGTTATCAGTAACCAACAACGGAGACAAAGGAAGGACTGATTTTTGGAATGCTGCGTTTTGGTTTGCTCACATCTCAACCATGGATTCACAAAGTATGTCTTCCATGGCTTAATATTTTTTTTCTTCATAGAGTTACATAGTTTTAGGGCATTAAAAGAGATGTGTTCTCATCAAGGGTATCAGAGCCAACCATGGTTAATTCTTTGAAGTTTTTCGGATTTAACGATGGAATTTTTTATGTGTTTTTTTCTAAGCCATCTCCTGCCATGTATTTCGTTTTCCAGTGAACATTTGAAGAGTGACCCAGCACCGTCACCTAACTCACCCCCGCAACTCGTCAGTGACTGCATAGACCCTGAGTCCGCCGATTACCAAGACCTTGAGTAACACATAGACAGCACGATGCCCTGCGTCGAGAATGGTGACTGCGCCACGCAAGTCACAAAGGTAAAAAATATTTTTCATAGAAATATGGGTTAGATACGCATACTAAGAGAAAAGACGTAGACGTTAACTTATATACATGGGTCGGAAGGGTCACATGGGTCGGAAGGGTCACAGGGTCGGCAGACAGGAGTCTGACAGCAAAAGGACAAGTCACATGGGTCGACCATGTGACATTCGCGACGAAACAAGAGATGATTTGGTGCTACAAATTGTTGTAACTTTTCGGTTTTTCGTCCTCTATTTATAAACTCATATTCAACGAAAAATAAATGGACTCCGTTTTAACCAAGGTGCATGCATTGACCACATTAAAGAACCTTTTAATATAGGTCTTGAATGAATGAATGTATTGACCACATTAAAAAGCTTTGACCGCATGGATCGCAAGGGTCGCAAGGGTTGCATGGATTGCAAGGGGCGCATGGGTCACATGGGTTGCAAGGGTCGTATGAGGCTCTGTGACCCTTGTACCAAATATTAGAAAAAAAAACAATGCACCAAATATTAGAAAAAAAAACAATTTACCAAATATTAAAAAAACCAATGTACCAAATGTTCACATCTACCAGTAAAAAAAAAACAATGTACCAAATATCTAGTTAGTCTTCGGGTTGAATGGTACGTTCTCCATTACTATATATATCAGCCGTCATCTTCTCACGCATGGAAGTAACCTTGTCGTCGCAAATAAAGCGAAACAGATTCCTATCATTTAATAACGAGACTTCTACGAATTTATAGGAGAAAACACCACAGTCATTCCCGCTTTGGTTCTGTGGCAGACCTTCATAATACACATACCTCCATTCATCTTCTCCAGAAGCCAAAGAAGGAAACCCTCCGAGAATGAGCATCTTGGGGACAGCTTTTCTTATCCTCTCAATCACCGGATCGATATGTGTTTCCTTAAGGCTCATCCCGCAGTCGTATACCGTGATACATCGGGTTTTGAAATCCGCTTTGATGGCTACCCAATGACATCCTACCCATCGATTATTTTCCGATGGAATGTTTAGAACCGAGACAAAACCTTCATAATCACTAATTGGTGGCTTGGCATTCAAAAACTTCATGTCAAGGTGCCTTCAGGAACCAATATATATTAGTCAACTTTTCACCGCTAGCCTCAGTGAACGTAGGAAATCGGCTTATCAAGTCCTTTACTAATCCACTGGGATTCCACACAAACTCCTCTTCCCCTTCAGGTTTTTGAACCACCGTTTTTTTTTTGGGTTCTTGAACAACCTTCTTTTCGAGTTCTTGGACTCCACCACCAACTTTCTTTCGCCCTCTCCCTCGCATTGTTCTTGCTCTTTTCGCTGGCGGAGGTTCAACATATGGCGCAGACTCCTTCGATAAAGGTCCAGCACCACATAGTATAAAATTTACCTCATTAAACATATTGCGACCAATGCGACCCATGCGACCTATTCTCCCCATGCAACCAATGGGACCAATGCGACCCATGCCACCTATGCAACCCATGCGACCCATTCGACTTTAGCGACCCAGTGACACATGCGACATATGAAACCCATGGGACCCATGCGACTCTAACGACCCTGCGGCTTATGCGACCCTACGACTCTAACGACCCTACGGCTTATGCGATCCTACGACTTATATGTCTCGATGAAAATTGACACTCAAATGACCTTTTCACTAAATATTACTTACTTGGTGGAACTCCATCAGGAGCAAGGTTTCTTGACACTGGATTTGGACGTCGAAGGAATTCAAAAGCAAAATCACCAACAGTGTCGGAAGATTGGGTTTCGGTGATCGCAACTTTCTCGGTAGCCTTTGATTTTGGATTAGGCACATGAATCCCGATATCCCTTAGAAGGTCTCTTACGGCGTTGATGATTCTCTTCTCCGACTTCCTTATTTCCCCTATTAATTTCTTCTCCAGTGTTAAAGGGACTGCAGCATGAACATCAGAATCAGCATCAGCATCACTCACGCACTCCTTCCTCTTAGTCCTTTTTTCCTTCTTTTATTTCCCCTATTAATTTCTTCTCCAGTGTTAAAGGGACTGCAGCATGAACATCAGAATCAGCATCAGCATCACTCACGCACTCCTTCCTCTTAGTCCTTTTTTCCTTCTTCTTTTTTTTGATCACCAAGAGCTGCTTTTCGTATCAGCAGTTCTTGCTCACGGATATCCTCCCAACAAATACCCTTCGGATTTCTACGAAGATGTTTCATCCATATCTGAACATCGGGATCGTAACATCCCTCGTAACCTCCAGATCCACAAAGTAAAGCTTCCTCTTCGTGTTCAGCACGAAGAATACTTAGAATATCCTGAAAAACAAAACATAACCATTATTACCCTCTGTGACCCTTGTTTCCCTTGTGAACCATGTGTAATTGTTATACAACTTACCATTAGTGGAATCATGAAACCGCCACAATACCATTTTGGTTTCGGTGATTCCCAGCTAACGTGCTCGCGGCAAGTATCCACAATCATCTCAAATGTATAATGCCCCCATGGAAAGCCTTCACAAAATCCTAAGTCATCAACCATGTCTTAGTGGGATCATGAAACCGCCACAATACCATTTTGGTTTCAATGATTCCCCGCTAACGTGCTCGCGACAAGTATCCACAATCATCAACCATGTCAATGAGATCATGGCTGATAGAGTTTTCTGCTGAAGGCTTGTGAGCGATAACTTGCGCCAACAACATCAAAGTTGCGAACCTCTTCCGGTCGGCAGAATTCTTCGCCTTCACAAGCTTTTCACTGACTTGTTCGGGGGTCACCTTTCCACGGCCGAAATTCTTCAGCTTGAATGTGACACCCATCATGGACTCCCATCCTATTTGATATGGTCCGCATTTCAATCCGAAAATTAGTGCGTGCTCCACTATAGAGTATACCGTGATGGTCATGAAACTACATTCACCCATTTCAAATCAATAAACTGAGTCGAAGATGGTCATGAAACTACTGCGACCCTTGCTACTCAACCGACTCATGGAGTCGAAGATGTTCATGCAACTCCTGCGACCCTTGCGACCTAACCGACTCACTGACACTTACACTCACCCATTTCAAATCAATAAACCATTTTGTGACTCGAAAGCTTGCAAAACCCTAGAAATCGAACTACTTACACTTATTGACGCCATTGAAGATTGACTCGTGCTCTCTTCGCCAGTGATGCTGCTGATTCTAGCCATTTTCCTTCTCGCCAACTTCAAATCGATCCCTCTCAAGTTCGACATCACTTATTTCTTTCTTGCTATAAACTTTTTAACAGGTTTCACGGAGAAAAACTGTTCGGCTTTCTCGTTTTCGGCAGTTATTCACGTCGAAAAACTGCCGAACTTCCATTTTTCCACGTTCGAACATTAAAGGCAAATTTGTCTTTTCTTCAGTTTTTTTTCGGATTTAATAATTATTTTGGGGAAGGGTATTGTTAGCGGATCATCTAACAAAAGGGCTCCCACCTAATGTATTTCATAAGCACACTGCTCAAATGGGAGTGATAGAGTCCGAGAAAACTATGGACTAGTGGGAGTTTGTTGTTGTTAAGACTAAATACATGTTGAAATTTTTTATATATGAAGATTTTCTGATCACAATAAAGTTGTGTATTTAGAGTCTGTTTGCTGAAGAATTAAGAGGTTAAAGTTGTTTTGAAGAAAGGGCCAGTTGAAAATTGACATATATATAAGCCACATTTTATGTAATTTTCATGCTAAATATTTCATAATTGATCTATGTTGTTTGGTTATGTTGATATTTGTGATCATTGATGGTCGAGTTGTGATTATCATGATGAACGCTGCATTGCTCCTATATTGATATAACTAAATGGACGAGATTGTATTGCCCGAGGATATGATGATATATTTGAGCTCATAAGGTATGACACATTTTTTTAAAAAAAACATATGTGACCCAGTGGGAGATTGTAAGAATTCATAATTGGATCTCACATGTTCTAAAGACAATGTGTTGATCATCATTATAAGGCTAACATAAAAGTGGTTTACTAAAGTAAAAACTAGTCTTAAAGGCAATAACGTTATGAAAATAATATTATGTAGATACCATAGTAATATCTTTATTTTGGTGATTGGGACGAATTAAAGATATTACATTAATGTGATAATTAGCGGTTATGGACCCGTTGTATGTTTTCTAAGTTATGCTCATAGAGGTTTAAGTGATATCAACGAAGAGTTGCAACTTTGTGTTCATCTCTCTTCGTCTTAGGGTGGTTATTTTCTGGTTCTTTATATATACCATCAACGGAGAACTTGAGGGCATGACAAAACAATAGAAAACATAGCAATGGAAGCCATAATTTAGCGAATGAAAAACGTAGTATATCAGAATCATCAAAAGGAAGATTACTGAGAGACTAAGGGTTGTAACCAGTAACGGATTTGAGGTTACTACAATTATTAATTCAATGTGGATTTGATTAGCTTCTTAGACTATTGTTGTTTTTTTACATCTTTCTTTTGTTGTGATAGGTTGATACCACAAACAATTTATTATATTGCTCATATAAAATATTTTGTGTAAAATGTTAGTCTTGTGAGGATATTTATATAGAACACATTTTTTAAAAAGAAAAATAATAAGAAAAAAACTAAAAAATTGAATTCAATCCAAAATAAATAAAAAAATCTAATTTTGGTTAGCATTACTTTTTTTTAACCCAAATTGTCTAAGTCCGAGTAAGTATAGAAAAACCATAATGAGAGTACAAATATATTGACAATATTAGACAAGAACACAAATAGAATGGGGATTGAATGGGGGAACTTCAAAAATACCCTCGTAGGGCTAAAGTGCTTCAAAAATACACTTCCCTAAAAAAAATTCAACTTCAAATCTACCCTTAAAATATTGATAATCTCATATTACCCTTGTCGACAATTTTTCTCTCTCCTCCAGAGCACCTCGATTTCTCTCTCTACTGTGGTGCGAGAATAACTGTTCTCCACACCACGACAGATTCGGCGAGAGTAGCTTGAAATCACATCAGACTTGCTGCCGATAGGTTTGTTGTCAACAAAGAAGCTTGCAATTAAGCAGATTCCGCATAAAAACTGTTGCACTGGGTCACAGAGTCTTAGGGGTCTAAGGGTCGCAGGGGTAAAAGGGTTGCAAAGGGGTACAAGGAAGTCCAGCTTGACTTCCCATGTTTTGTTAAACACATCCGATTGAAGCGTTATCGTGTTATCGTCCCTCGTTTTCCCTTAAATATGCTCATCGACGAATTTCGTCGGAATGTCCTATAACAAAAATCGAAGAAAAAATCAAATCTTTACATTCTCTACATTAACATACCGAATGAGAGAGATGAAGGATATTACGAGGTAGTTCTCCAGAACGCTCGGAAGAATGATTTGGACGAAAGTAGGGAAATGTTGCATTTTCGGAAAAAAATGGATGGAATATGATGAGTTAGTGAGAAAATGTGTATCGTTATTTGAAAAAAGGAAAGGCTGGCATACGAAAAGACATGACCCTGACATCGAATCGCCGTCAGATGGAATTCAATATGTTTTTTCAAATTTTTGTGAAAAGTTCGGCGGGAATTTTGGTTTGCATGAGGGTCGCATGGGTCGCATGGTTCGTTTGGTCGCATATATTAATGAATAGATGCGAACTCGACGAATTTATGGGTTTATGATGATAAAATGACAAAAACCAATCAAAACAATACATCTACAACGTCAATCAACAGTTAAAACAGATTATGACCCATGTGTACCTAGTTGAGTTGTGTATAACCTATGCTTGTGTTTCAAAAGTGATAGTAGTGTTTTAAGAACTCGTCAGATTATTAAATGATACATTTAACATTTTGTTTAAATGTCGATATTATTTATATTATTATCTATATTGATTCTAAATTACACATATACAACTCAGATATATTGATAATGGCATGGGTCGCTTGGTCGCATTTACGGGTTTATAATAATAAAATGACAAAAAGCAATCAAAACAATACATCGAAAAGTGAAACTAATTAATGCCAATTGAGGGTCGCATGGATCGCTTGGTCGCAGTCCGCCTCCATCTTCCAGTCTTCTGCATTCTTCTTGTTTGGTATTGCAGTCCAGAGTTATCTCCTGCCATGTACTTCGTCTTCCAGTCACATTTCAAGTGATCCAACACTGTCACCTAAGTCACCCCCGCAACTCGTCAATGACTGCATAGAGACTGAGTCCGCCAATTACCAAGACCTTGAGTAACACATAGACAACACGATGCCCTAGGTCGACAATGGTGACTACGATACAAAGGTCACAAAGGTAAAAAAGATTTTTCATAGAAATTGGGGTTAGAAATGCATACTAAGAGAAGAGACGTAGACGTTAACTTATAGACATGGGTCGGAAGGGTCACATGGGTCGGAAGGGTCATATGGGTCGGAAGATAGGAGTCTGACAGCAAAACGACAAGTCACATGGGTAGGAAGGGTCACATGGGTCGGAAGGGTCACATGGGTCGGATGTCAGGAGTCTGATAGCAAAACGACAAGTCACATGAGCCGTATAGGTCGCATGAGTTATACATGGTCATATGTGGTCGCATGAGGTCGCATGCGTCGGATAGGTTCCCGTTTAAACTTGATTCTAATTTAATCCAATTGAGGGTCGCATAATGGGTCATATTGGGTCACATGAGTCGGATGGATCATAACCATACGAAAAATATATGCACATAAAATACATTTTCAACGTTTAAATATTGATTACATAAGGTCACAAAGGTTACAAAGGTCACAAAAGTTACATAAGGTTACATAAGGTCTCAAAGGTCACAACGGTTAAAAAAGGCAAGAAAGAAGTTCAAGAGAAAAAGACAAGAAAAAAGTTCAAGAAAAAAAAAGAAAGAAAAAAAAAGAAAAAAAAGAAAAGAAAAAAATGTCAAATTTGCCGACTTTAGAGACACATCGGAGCCCTCCCCGTAAAGAGAGTCGTGTGTGACTCAACGCCTTTTCCAAGTTGACTTCCAACTGTGACCTTAGGTAATGCAGATACAGCTTGATGGCTGAGTCCGCCTATTACCAAGACCTTATGTAGTGCAGATACAACACAAAGTCCTCCATCCACGTTGTAAGTATTTGTGTGTATCTGCATAGACACCGAGTCCGACGATTACCAAGATCTTGAGTAACAAATAGACAACACGATGCCATGCGTCCACATGTGACCTTCGTGATGAAGGTCAAAACGGTCACAAAGGTAACAAGGATTTTTCAGAGAATTTAGGGTTAGAGACTTAAACGAAGAGATGAGAGAGATGGGATTCTTCCGATTCATTCTCATCTCAGATTGATGTTATGGTGAGACTTAGAAAATTTGATGAACCTTTTAATATAGGGGTAACAGAGACGTGTCTCAATGGTCTTGAATATGGTATTGGTAAAATAAAAAGCATAGCTAGCATTTGGAAAAGCCTAGTGTGACCTTGAAAAGACTAGTCGAAAGGGTCGAAATGGACAAATGGGTCGCAAGGGTCGCAATGTTCACAATGGCCGGAAGGGTCGCAATGTCCACATGGGTCGCAAGGGTCGCATGAGGCTCTTTGACCCTTGGACCCGTGCGACCCTTGTACCTCTGACCCTTTGATCCCTGCGACAATGTACCAAATATTTAAAAAATAACAATGTACCAAATGTTTACATTTCCATTCTAAAAAAACAATGTACCAAATATCAAGTTAGTCTTCTTGGGGTGAATAGATACGTTCTCCATTACTAAATATATCAGTCGTCATTTTCTCACGCATGGAAGTAACATTGTCGTCACAAATTAAGTGAAATACATTCCTCCTACTCATTAACGAGGCTTCTACATATTTGTAGGAGAAAACACCACAGTCATTCCCGCTTTGGTTATGTGACAGACCTTCATAATACTCATACTTTCATTCATGTTCTCCAGAAGCCAAAGAAGGAAACCCTCCGAGAATGAGCATCTTGGGGATAGCTTTTCTTATCTTCTCAATCACCGGATCGATATGCGTTTTCTTAAACCTCATTTGGCAGTCGTATACTGTGATGCATCGGGTTTTGAAATCCGCTTTGATGGCTACCCAATTACATCCTACCCATCGATTTTTGTCCGATGGAATGTTTAGAACCGAGACAAACCTTCATAATCACCAATTGGTGTCTTCGTACCTTTGAATGGATACTTGGCATTCAAAAATTAACTAAGAATTTCCGGCAAAGTTTCCATATCCTCGTACATCCACAGCGAGAGCGTCTGCATGAAAGTAACAGGACAAACGTAATAATTCTGATTCGTGTTGGGATTCAATACCGAGCGAGAAGACAACACCATCAACGCCTCATCCAATTGTTGCAAAAAAAATTAACACACATGAATACATATGACACAAATCTCTGTGAGACTAAGGGTTTAAAAAACTTACATCATCTTCAAGCCATACGTTGGCCTTTAATATAGCCTCCCAAAACTTCGGCCTCCGGGGAATATCTAGCTTAGATTTTCACCACCGCTCATGTCGATGTGTCTTCAGGAACAAATATAGATCAATCACTTTTCACCGCTAGTGTCAAGGAAGGAAGGAAATCGGACTATCAAGCCCTGTACTAATCTTTTGGGAATCCACACAAACTCCTCTTCCCCTTCTGGTTCTTGAACCACCGTTTTTTTGGGTTCTTGAACAACCTTCTTTTAGGGTTCTTGGACTCTACCAACATCTTTCCCTTGCCCTCTCCCAAGCATTGTTCTTGCTCTTTTCGTCGACGGAGGAGATAACACGCAATCCGTCGTAGTATTTACATGACTCTTAGGTCTAGTTTTGAGTAGATTACTTAGATTTCACCGATTTATCGAATTTATTCGAGGACTTCATCTACATTTCGTGTTTTGTATAAGAAACGAAGACATGAAGCGAAACACGAGAGATTACGGCGATTTAACCCCGAAAACGTAGTTGAATGACAAGGTACAACTTCTGCAAGGCCATGGATTGAAAGCGAACACTCAAACACCGAGCGAGAGGAGCAGAAACAACAAAACGAGATCTGCACGCTCGGGCATGGAGAGGACCCGCTCGGGCACAAGTTGAGAAATTGAGGCAAAAGACCCCCGTAGCTTTGCACGACTAGGGCACAAAGGATGCACGATCGGGCAAGCCAGCCCGACCAGGTTTCAAGTCATGCACGCACGGGCTAATGGACTGCACGAGCGGGTAGAGGTTGTGCCCGCTCGGGTCCACCTTTTTCTCAACAAACTCCTTGATTTTAGAACGGCTAATTCATGAGAAAAGAGACCTTTTAAAGCTAGGATTCGTACTAGACTTAAAGGGGAACGTGAGGAGACATCGGAGGACACACTTAGAGATAGAGAAAGAGGGAGAAGGGCAGAACGAGGAATCCGGAGCATGGAGGAGCTATTGAATACGTCGATATATGAATAGGGAGGGATCTCATTCTTTATCAATGTTGAATATAGTAATCTTTTGTGTTTTGTTTTCTAAGTTTATGTCCGAGTAGATCCATAGCCATGGGTTAGATAGTTTTGCCAATATGTAACGAAGTCTTGTTCTTAATGCTTGGTGGTTCTTAACGCTTTTGTTCTTGTACGCCACTTGAATGAATGAATTCGGTATTTGATTGTTTTCAGATTGATTGGTTGTTTTTAATGCTTTCATTCCTGTACGCCACTCGAATGGATGATTATAAAAGTCTAATGAATCTACGCCAAGGGATTAGACTTTGGAATCTAGCCATGATTTAGGATTTAATCGGTTTAGAATCTACGCCAGGTCGATCGATTGAATCTAGGGGATTAGGATAGTGGTCTTAATGCGTCTAGTAGGTGATATACACAATAGATATATTGGTATACGCATGCTAGATAGTGAACAAGTCTACGCCAGTCAGTTCCTATATAAGAGCTTGAACTCCCTGAACTCGTGATAGTATCTAAGACCAATGATCTTGTTAGAACTTCGTTGCATCGTTGTACAACTCTCGATACCTATGGTGTTTAGTCGTTGAGTCATTCCGTTCATTAGTTTAGTTTACTTTGCATTTGCATTCCCATTCGCTTATTGATTTCACACGTCTTATTCATTAGTTACTAGCTTTAGAGTTGCATCAATTCCTTGTGTTCGACCCTGGTACTATATGATCCGTATTCTTGCGGAAACGTTAATCTAGTTAAATTATTACTTGAGATTAACCGACATCAAGTTTTTAGCGCCGTTGCCGGGGAATTGATTACGATTTTAGAGTTAGGATACTTTTGAATTAAGACATAGTCCTTTCCGGAGTCTTTATTTGTTTTTCGTATTTTTGCTTTTGTTTTTTTCTTTCTTATTGAGTCAATTTTTTTACCTCTCGGAGCTTAATCGAATTTTGTGTTCTTTATTTTGCGAGGTAACATGAACAACATCGAGTCATTGTATGCCGATATAGCTTAAATGAAATATCAACTTTCTGAGATTCGTCATATGATGTCTAACTCATACCAACCGCATTACTCGAAGCAATCATTGGAACAAAATGATTGGGGTATGAAGAAGAGATCTACGAGAGTTACAATCAGCCTTTCGAGAATACATACAATCACAGATGGAGCGATCACGCAAATTTCCCGTATAGGAACACCGATGGTATGCTGAATGCACAACATCAATTGGGGAACTTTCAGCCATAGACGCAGCCCCAAACTCAAGACTATCAGCCATGTGCATCTCAGTCATAGCCAAACCAATCCGAAGCATTCCCCGAATTAAACGCCAGGTTCACTCGTCTCCTCCAACAAAGTCAGGATAATCTGGTGGAGCTTCAAGAGAACAACAAGAAGCAGCTAGAGAGCTTTCAAACTCATCTTAGACAATTGGAGACACAAGTTGCACAACCTACACAAGAGGCACCACGACCACAAGATGTTCTATCGGGAAGTTTCAAAACAGATCCTCATGAGCATGTCAACGAAATTTGCCTAAGGGATTGTAAGACGGTGGATCAGCCTATTTCAATGTCTAAAAGGGGTGAAGCATCTATCACAGCAACGAAATCGGATGTCAACGAGCTTAAGGAAAATCTTGAGGAGGAAGAGGAGCCAAAGTATGTAAAACCGGATCCAAGGCCACCTCCATTGCCATTCCCACAACGTCAACGCATGAAGACGGTAGATCAGCCAAATCCCTCGATATTTTAAAAAGGAGATGAATCTAACATGGCAGCGGATAAGGCTACAGACATTGATAAGCATATGAAGAAACTCGAGATGGAAGTAGAGTACAGCTTAGTGGACACACTTGAGCAACCGTGCGATATCGATTTTGTGTTCCCCGACGGCATCTTTGAGAATTTAGCCGAGGAAGTTTGTGAGGAATTTCAGAATACGGATTCCTTAGATATGAATCTCATAGCAGCTGGAGAAGGATTGTACAAGGTATCAAACGAGCTGCTTGACAACAAAGAGAAGGAGGAATCCCCTGACCGAGACTTCCGCACAAGCCGAGCTAAATGTGCAAATCAATACATAAACGACCCCGAGATGCCGCGAAGCTACACTAAACGTCCAGCACACAATTGGGACATTGACAAGGCACCCAAAGTGAAGATGAAGCCTACACCACAAAGGCTCACACACCAAAAATATCTGGAGACGCTGAAGGAAACAAGCGACGAATGCCTAACCGGTTTCATGGAGTACACAACCGGACTTATGGACAGCTTGACCAGAATTTTTGGACAGCACGATCTAGCCCCCCAACTTAGAGAACATCATGACCAATCTTAGGGAAGACATGACTGATCGTGCAAGGAACTCAACTGATTCGCGTGCTACGCCATATCGAGCATATATTGCACGCGAGACGCTACACACACGACGACGTCGAGGACGTCCACCTAATGAGTAGCATTTGGTCAAGCTCGCGACCTTAAACAAGCGCTTATCGGGAGGCAACCCGACTTTTTCATTTTTTTTATTTCGTTTACGGACCTATTCTTTTGCTTTTCACATTGATGTCTCGGTGGATTAGTATTACTTCTTTTGGATTGTGTGATTCTTTTTCACAGGTTTTTCAACGTTGATATCATCCTTGAAGAGGAGAGGCATACAACGTCCGGCCGCATCACCAGCTCGGGATAGCAAGATACACAAGGTGCACACATTCCAACCCTTATTTTCCCGTTGTATGGTATGCGATATTCTCTTAGGTTTTGAACACCGGGACGGTGTTTCATTCAAGTCTGGTGGGAGTACTCGTCGAGTTTCATACATGTGATTAGGATTAGATGATTAGGATTAGATGTTGATTTTTGTTAATTTTAGGAACAAACGGATAAATACCTAGCATGAATTTTCGAGCTTTAGTCATTATTGTGCAATTTTGTCGAATCGTGAACAATGGTCTAGGTTTGCTTAGAAGTCTTTTTTATTCTTATTATTTGAGTAGTTGTGCTTGAAACAATGATCTATAGTTGCATTCACCTCCTAGGTTTCAGTACCAAGTATCCATATCTCCGTGTATACCGATTGATCGTTGCTTGTTTGATTATTAAACTCAACACGCTTATACTCCGCTGCCAATTTTTTCTTCTTGGATAAGTTTTTAACTATTTCAGGTTTTCATTGACATGAGTACATCGAGATCGATGGTTCGGGTCTAAGTGGTGGGTTGAGGCGCTATTCTACGTCCTAAAGGTTAGAGTGATGCGTATTTTTCATAAAAAGAAAAAAAATGTTCTTTAATGACGCACCTCTTCACTCCGTTAAGGTTACGAAACCTTATGAGTGTGCCATAGGCAGCCTGGGTAGAAAGCCAAAGCCATCCCTCTTCGACTTCGACGTCCTAGAAACCAA